>OY744552.1:29668892-29681392 GCA_963556195.1 Sepiola atlantica | reverse complement strand
CAGAGTTCTCAGGTTTCTTAAATAAACAATTTAATTATATTTACAAAAAACAACACTTTGTTTTGTCTCTCCTCTCAACGGGGAAGGGTGGGGCATCAACCGCTTGTGTGAACCTTTGAACTGGTTTGTTTCACAAAAACGTCTCCAAAATATATTTTAAGATTTTCTCTAGAACATTCTAGGGGGGGGGGGGGGGTAGGTCCGCACTTAACCTTTTTGGTTATTCTTCTTCAAGGGGGCACCAACCTCACACCCGGACTTGGTTACATTACCTCCCCCACTTAAAGGAAACAATATTGGGATAAATATTTTTTTCTAACCCCTCCTTCTTACATGGCCTTAATACTAGGGAATCTCTGTGGTTGTACAATTCGTAATATTTAGCTATTTGGTTAGTAAAATAAAAAAAAATTGTTTTAAAAGCCTTATCCTTCATGCACATGCAAAAAGTGTTCTTTCAGAGTTCGTGTTTTTTTTTTCTTAATCTGTCTTTAGTTCATTTCGATTTTATAAGAGTCCTAAAAAGCTTTATCGTTCAAGCACATGAAAAAAAGTTTTGTTCCAGATTTTTTTTTTTTTTTTTTTTTTTTTAAATCTGTCTTTAGTTCATTTCATCCTTCTAAGTCCAGATTCCATTCCATGGAGCTTTCTAGATTACCCGGCTCCAGTCTTCTTCACATATGGATCTCAAATGTTGGTAGGGTATTAGACGCGGGGTTTGTTGGTTGTCCCGGTTCTGTACCAGATTGATCAGGACTGATAGTATTATCAGAAACCACGGTAGTGTTTTTCACTTCATGCTCATCCCTATTCATTTCAAACATCGAGTGGACTGTTCCTTTTAAGCGCTCTAATTGAAGGTTACCCTCATCCTCATCTAGCTTATTAGCATCTTTTCTAGCCCTTAGTATGCTATTGATGTGGTTTACCCTCCTTTTCCCATACGCTAGAAAGGCTATTATCATCATCACGATCAAGATGATTATCATAGGATATAACCATTTACTTACTTCTTCCCATCGCCATTTTTCTTGTTCGTTATTACTCTTTACTGTTCGTAACTCATCTACTAACTCGCTCATAACGGTCGTCCCGACCGGTCTCAGAAGAGGTGGGATTTCGTGAGCCTCTATCTTCGGAAATTCCTTAGTGATAGGGGTCCATACTTCCGACCACTTTACACGCGGTATTTTAATTAATGACAGAAAGTCATTCCGGAGCTCAAACTTCTCTGTAAGTTTGTAGGATGGCAAGATCTCCAGAGTTGGGCCGACTGCTGCACAACTCATAGGTAGATCTATAATGGTCATAGGTGGAGTAATAAGTACTTCACCTTGTTGCCGTCCCTTGCAGACTTTCGTCAGCCTTCGCTTACTAGTTGAGGTCACTGCCCAAACACCATCCGATAGATGTATAGCTTGGGGGGTGAGTGTATCCATCGACACCTCGGCTCCACAGTATTTATCGATTCCCTCCTCGTTACCTTGAAATAATTGAATGACGCATAAGTTGTGTCCGTTGGTTGCATAGATGGGACTTTTTAATGCACAAACTTTCAGTGCATTCATGCTACACGCTAGTGCTTCGCTAGGCGACAACACTATGAATTTGGTTCGGGCGGGGTTAAAAGCTATTCCTTCCGTCTCAACTTTGTATCTTGCTACTGCCCCCTTCCCAGTGACGTTATTAGGAAACGGTATCGGTAAGTTAATTACTTTAAACACCTCGAAATCGCTATCTCCACTCAACAAAGGTAACTCAACCATTACATAAATCTTATCATTTTGCATAATTGTAGCACAACTTAAGGCTTTATAATATTCCCATAGACTCTTCTTTGGATCTACTGGTAAGCGTAAAGCATGCGGTAAGTCTGACTGAATCATCCCGAGTATTGTTTTTAAGTCTTTGGGAGGTATGATGCTCGGTGACATGTGCACTAATGAAAGTAAATCTAATTGTGTCCTAACATGTTCCATCGCCAATGTCAATAACTGAATTGATGAGTCGAGTTGGGTTGTCATCATCAGTAGTTCCAGTATTTGCCCAATTACAGCCTCTACGGTACTTATTCTTCTAGCCAAAAAAGTCAAACTTCCGTTTAGGCTTGTGACCGTACGAGATAGCCAGTTAATTCTTTGTCTATGTTCTGTTAGTTCATATCTAGTAACGTTCATTATCGATAAACCTTCCCCTACGACGTGCTTTATCTTCTGTTGATTTTCCTCTAAACCGCTTATATGCCGTCTTAATGCCTCTGTGTCACTTTCTGATACTGTACCAAATAATATGTGTAGTGCTTTACCTACGAAAGGTAGTATAGATCTCTTTCTAACTCGTTTTTGGGTCCCTTCTGTTGCCAATAATCCAATATCCCTGAAATATCCTCCAACGTATCGGAGTCTTTGCTTCATCTTAGCTAATCGTCCTCCTAGTGATACAAATAACACTGGATCGGAATCTGTCTCAAGTTTTGATTGATTTTTCTGCACTTGCAGATTTAAGTCCGTCGCTAAGTCAACCTCGTGTTCTAGTTCCCTTTGAACCTTCCGATACGCTCCTAGATCGATGACAAATGTCAAGATCCACTTAGAGTGCGTAATTGCCACCTCGCTGGTCTTCTTAAATATTGTGCTGTGGGTGTGGCGCAGCGCTACTGTCCAACCAGCCATCATTACCATCATCACTATCAGGCGACGCATCCTGCAAGTACACATAGTAGAGCTCTTCTATTATTTGTTCCATTTTTATTTCAACTATTCAATTTCGTTCCCCAAATAACTTTACGATAGAATCAATTGGACTTTCTTTGTCTTTATCTTCTTTATAACTATCTTTCGTTTCCCCTTGTTTTGAGATAACATTGATAGGCCGTTTTATGCTGCTTCTCAGAAGTCTAGGTCCCATCACGTCGCCTATTACTTCTGGGGGCTGTGTCGACGGAATCGTATTGCTCTCTGAGTCGTCAGCCCTATTCTCCTTACCAGCTTCCCTATCTCTCCGTACTGACAATGGAATGTCATCTTCAGATTCCCAACCTTCCGAATCTAGGGGCGTAGTTGTGGTCTCCGTCAGCAAGTCTGTATCCTCTACCTCAAATTCTACCTCTAACTCCTGTTCAACTGCTATCTCGTCGTCAGCCCACCTATCCGTATCTTCCCGATCTCCTTCCGGATCTATCAGGGTGGCTTTCCTTACAGGTCTATCTGTCTGTATATTAGGCATTTTCCACTCCCTAATATTGGCTTCGCAGATATCTGACGCGTGAACCCTCTTCGTTTTATTTGTCAGTTGATCCCATATTTTATATGTTACCGGCCCCGTTTGTTTTACTATCCTATAGTACGGTTTCCATCTAGGATCTAATTTTCCTTTTCTAACCAGTGCTCTGTAGTATACCGGGTCGCCAACTCCATATGTTTTCTTAACCCTTCCATCGTTGACTCTTTTGTTACGCTTTTTCTGTGCTGAGTTAATCCTTCGACGCACTTCACTAAACAGAGAGTGCTGCTGCTCGATCATTTTTCTATGATTTTCTTCCCCAGTATACCTTTTTTTTGGTAGTAGAAGATTATCTAATGGTAACACTACATCTCTACTGTACACCAGGTAATATGGAGAGAATTTAGTCGTATCATTATGTGAAAATCTGGCCGCTGCTAAGACCTGATTCAAGAACAAGTCCCAATTTTCGACTTCGTCCTCTGATAACTTCGACAGCGTATCTCCCAAAAACCTATGGAATCTTTCTACCTTAGCATTGCTCTGGGGGTGGTATGGAGAGGTGGTGATATGTTTCACTCCTAAATATCCCGTCACCTCCCTTATAGTGGTATTTACAAATTCTCTGCCATTATCTGTCACTAACATACGTGGGACACCATACCTAGGGAAAATTTCATTCATAAGTATTTCTGCCATGGTCTGTGCATCCTTCATTTGCACAGGGAATGCCTCTACCCAACTAGTTAACCAATCGACCATGCTGACTATATACTTATTTCCCTTGTTACTACTATTATATGGCCCTGAGACATCCATGCTCCACTTCTCAAACGGATATGATGGAATATCAGTCTCCATTAGGGGTGTCTTAGCGCCCTTAACAGCCCGCTTCTGGCAAGTGACACATTCCGTCACATAGGAGTGGATATGTTTATACATACCCGGCCAATAGTATTTCTTCGCTAACAGCGAGTAAGTCTTATCAATACCTACATGACCTAACCCGTCATGTGCTACCTGCACTACACTGGCCCTCACGTGGCCATTCGGGATATACAAGCGTAACATTGGGCTCTTTTCTTCTCCATTTACATAGTATACCCGATCATCTTCCAACAGGTATTTTCTCGATTTTGAAAGCGGTAATTTCCCTTCTACTAGCGATTTCTTAAGTTCGCTATACTCTTTGTCCCTGCTAGCTTCTAACTTAAGTAGTTTCAGGTCTATCGATTTCCACCCAATCTTATCGGAATCGTCTTCTTGAGAGTCATTTTCTTCTGGCTCTATTTCATCTTCCATCTCCGAGGGCCTATTCTGCAATTGCTGAGAGTTGAGTACGCAGATTCTATAGTTATTATCATTAACTAGATTCTGATCACTAGCGTCAGCTTCTTCCCCAACCGCTTCGGGAATTCTAGATAATAAATCTGCACACGTGTTCTCTTTTCCGGACAGGTATTCTATCTTACAGTCGTAGCCACTCAGTTGCATAGCCCATAGTTGCACCTTTCGGTTCTTCCATTCAGCCTCGAACAAGTACTGTAATGGGCGATGATCAGTTTTTATTACGAACGTCGCGCCTGCTAAATAAAAATGCAGCTTTTGCAAAGCGTACGCGATGGCATAGGCCTCTTTTTCAATCACGGGCCACTTCTGTTGGGTCTTTGTTAACTTGTGAGAGAGAAAGTAGATAGGCATTTCATCCTTTATTCCTGGGATTACAGCTTCTGCCTCTTCACACGGCTGAGTCAAACAAGCTCCTACACACGTATCACTAGCATCCGTATATAGGACCATAGGCTTGTTCAAATCGGGATAAATCAATAAAGGAATGGAGGTCAGCTCCGCCTTCAACGTATTGAAGGCTTTCTGACATGCCTCGGTCCAATTGAACCTAGCGTATTTTTTTGTTAGATTAATTAGCGGTATAGCTATTCTAGAGAACCCTGCTATGAACCTTCTGTAATAACCTACAGTTCCTATAAAGGCTCTAACTTGTCTAACTGTTCGAGGTTCTGGCATTGCCCTTATAATCTTTATTTTATCAGTATCTGGCCTTACTCCAGATTGGTCTATGATGAATCCTAAATATTTAGTCTCTTTTCTCATAAATTGACACTTTTCGATCTTCAATTTCAAGCCATGATATTTCAGACGATCTAACACAGCCTGTAAATGTTTAAAGTGTTCTTCCGGGGTTTTTGAGAAGATTAAGATGTCATCCAAATATGCCATGGCAAAATGTTCAAATCCCCTCAACACTATTGCCATTAATGATTGAAAAACACCCGGAGCTCCTGCTAGCCCAAACGGCATGACACGGAACTGGAACAACCCCATGTGACAACAGAAAGCCGTTTTAGGTTTGTCCTTCTCATTTACTGCCACTTGCCAGTAACCTGATCTTAGGTCTAAGGAGGAAAAACATGTAGCCTTCCCCAGCATCGCTAAAATGTCGTCTATCAAGGGCAGGGGATAAGCAGTAGATTTTGTTATCTTATTAAGTTCTCTAAAATCTATACAGAATCTATTTCCTCCGTCCTTTTTCTCCACTACTACTACTGGAAAACCCCAAGGTGATTGAGACGGCTCGATGATTCCAGCCTCTCCCATCTCCTTCACTGCTTTCTCAACCAACTCTCTCTTCCAAATAGGCGTTCTGTACGGCCTCATCTTTATTGGTTGATGGTCTCCCGTGTCAATCGACATTTTTACTGTATGTGTATTACCTAACTCCTTATCTGACTTAGCTAACACTCGCTTATTAGCTTTAACTAGTCTTCCTAACCTTTCTCGGTATTGGTCAGGACAGTCTAATTCCACCTTGTCACTAATTGCTTCTCTCTCTACAGGCATTTCTTCGCACCTCACCCTAGTTTTTAATGTTAACACTGAAGCTCTGCCCAACTTCGTTCCTGATTTAATATTAACTGTCTTTAGGCTCGTATTTGCTACAACTACCGGAAAATTCTGCGCCTGACCTTCCCGCACTAATGCTGGTAACACTGTCACGTCCTCGTCCTCTTCTATGTGGGGAAGGGGTAACACCTGATAAACGGCTTTGTTATCCCTTATAGCCCCTTCTACCTCACCCCAGCTCGTCACCGCTGTTCTAGGTGGAATTTTTAAATCCTCACGAGACACGAAGTCCACTCGAGTGAGCATCGTGCTACCTAAAATAATTTCTTCTTCCCCAAGGACTAACTTTGGAGGGTCGAATTTTAATACGGCTTTCCTCTGTCTAAGCCAGTCTCCTCCCAGTATCACGTCGTGGGCCATTTTTGGCGCTACATAAAGTGTGTGGGATGTCTCGGTCTCCCCCACTTTTATCTTCACTTCCAGCATCCAATCTAACCTGAATCTACCCCCATCTGCTTGAAACGCGTTCGTCTTAGTTGGCATAAATCGGTCGGCGGGGAGTCTTAGTCTTTGCAACTCTAACGAACTAATGACTGAAATTTCCGATCCGGTGTCTATCAATGCTCTGAGCGTTTCACCCTCTACCTCTATATTGCAGGTTAGTTCGTCATCTTCGGACCATATTTGACATAACTTAACCCCTTTCCTCTTTCTATGACTTTCCCATAAATGCCCGTTCTTCCTGAACCTTTGGCGCGTCTCCTTCTTCCTAAGTGGACAGCTAGTTGTGGTGTGCCCTCTTTCCTTACACTCGTCACACCGTACGAACCCCTTTGCCTTGCAACTTCGAATTAAGTGTTCCTCACTGCCGCACTTAAAACACTTAGGTCTCGACATACAGACCCTCTTTGAATGTCCCGGGCGGCCACAGTTGAGGCAGTGCACCCCGTCTCTGCACTGATAACTATAGTGCCCCTCTTTTCCGCAATTATAGCATTTTAATTTTAAAGCCCCATCTATGCTTTTCCGGACATTCCTATCTCTCCTAGGGGTCACCCGCCCTTTCGCTACTGGGGCGACCCTAACTAGTTTAAAGATTTCTTTGTTGGGGTCTTCCTGGGTTTTAATTTGGTTCTGGGTGGATTGTTTCTGTCCTTAATCCTACATTCATGTGCCCTGTGCCCTTCTTTCTGGCAAACAAAGCATAATAGACCCCTCTTAAAGTTAGGATGGGGTATGTATCTTCCCCCTGCCCTTAGGTCCCGGTGTTCTGGATTCGTGGCTTCTTCTTCCCAACTCTGAAGCTCAGGGCATCTTGCTCGAATGTGTCCTCGTCGACCGCATCCGTAGCAGACCTTCAACCAGTCGGTCTTGTTCTCCTCTAATTTTCCTAATCTCTGGAGGAGAGCTTCAGCTCGTCGAGCCTGTGCAAAGGCCTCCTCCAACGTGTTAGGTTCTGCCCTTGCCACGTCCTCACGCAACAGAGAATTACTCAACGCATCCGTGAAGAACTCTGCCAGCTGGGCCTGGGTAGCCGGATCATTTCTCCGATCTTGATCCGGGTAGGCTACCTTAGCAAGAACGCTCATGCGTCCCTCTAGGTGAGCAATGGATTCTCCATCCCTCTGCTTCACCCCTATCAGCGCTCGAGCTGCCTCTGTTCGGCTCGAGTGACTGCCGAAGTGCTGCTGGATGTCGTGTTCAAACCTCTCCCAGTTGGTTTGGGATCTGTACTTATCCAAATACTCCCCAATCCATTCTGAGGCAACACCCTCGGTATAGTCATAGGCCAGTAAGATCATATTGGCCTCCGGCAGGTTATAGATGCGCCCTTTCTTTTCTATTGCTTTGAGCCAGGGTCCCAACTCCACAGCCAAACCTGTGAACAGTGGAATTCTGGATCCCGTTACATTAGGTTTGGGGGCAAACCGACCCCCCTCTTCAATCCCACGACCCAACTCCTCCGCAGCCCTAGCAGATTCCATATTAAAATACAATTAAGCGCTCTTTGAAAAGCCCACAAGAAGTCCAAAACGAACAATGACAAAGCAAAAAGAAGTGAAAAGAACGAAAATAGTGGTTTTCCTACCTGATTGCTGAGATGTTCCTGGTTCTGCGCTGCTTTTTGTTGACTCGCTTGTTGGGAGGTCCCACCTGTTATAAACAGTATAAACCTCCTGTTTTTTTTTGGTTAGCTAACACACCTTCTTCCTGATTTCGATAATCCTGGTCACGGCACCAAATGTCACCCCCTTACTCTCACCTTCACCCGTCTGTTGCGTACGATCGTCGACCTCCGAACCTTTCTCCTGCCGGTGATAATTCTTGGCCGTCTGAGTTACGGGTATGGGGTAGTGACTGAATTATCAGTGGATCGTCTAGTTATACGTCCTGGACCAGTTTGTTGTGTACCCTCTTAACGACGAACGTCGTCGAAAGAGAGCCGTGGATTTGTGGTGTATTTGAAAGAAAAACAGGACAACCGATTATACACCATAATATATTCAAAAGAATACAATTAAGTTTTTATCAGTCTTTCAGACTTTTGAAGGAAGCGATGTGTTTAGCATTCTACAACTGAACTGTTGAAGGCGTCAGCTTTCAAAACTTATGGAGTGTTGGCCTCTGGGGATCTGAGAGTGTCGCTTTGCCCTCTGTCGGCAGTCTCTGTCGTTCTCTCTGCTTCAACGGGCTGAGTGTAAACTTACGTGCTTTCGCCCCAAATGGCTATATATAACAGTTTTCAGTTTGCCATCGGAATCCGACGCAGATATGGTTTCACTGACCGAGATATATTTTATTGTCAGTTGGTAACTGATTTGTCATTGCTAAAAATAACACAATCGCTGGCCGAAGATCCGAACGAAAAAAATAAAAAGTTTAGTAAATAATCTTTTTAAATTTAACTCACAGAGTTCTCAGGTTTCTTAAATAAACAATTTAATTATATTTACAAAAAACAACACTTTGTTTTGTCTCTCCTCTCAACGGGGAAGGGTGGGGCATCAACCGCTTGTGTGAACCTTTGAACTGGTTTGTTTCACAAAAACGTCTCCAAAATATATTTTAAGATTTTCTCTAGAACATTCTAGGGGAGGGGGTAGGTCCGCACTTAACCTTTTTGGTTATTCTTCTTCAAGGGGGCACCAACCTCACACCCGGACTTGGTTACATTAGTATATATTGATATATATATATATGTATATATTGATATATATATATATATATGTATATATTGATATATATATATATATATGTATATATTGATATATATATATATATATGTATATATTGATATATATATATATATTGTATATATTGATATATATATATATATATGTATATATTGATATATATATATATATGTATATATTGATATATATATATATATATATGTATATATTGATATATATATATATATATATGTATATATTGATATATATATATATATATATGTATATATTGATATATATATATATATATATGTATATATTGATATATATATATATATATATGTATATATTGATATATATATATATATATATGTATATATTGATATATATATATATATATATGTATATATTGATATATATATATATATATGTATATATTGATATATATATGTATATATTGATATATATATATATATATGTATATATTGATATATATATATATGTATATATTGATATATATATATATGTATATATGTATATATTGATATATGTATATATGTATATATTGATATATATATATATGTATATATTGATATATATATATATGTATATATGTATATATTGATATATGTATATATGTATATATTGATATATATATATATGTATATATTGATATATATATATATATATATATATGTATATATTGATATATATATATATGTATATATTGATATATATATATATGTATATATTGATATATATATATATGTATATATGTATATATTGATATATATATATATGTATATATGTATATATTGATATATATATATATGTATATATGTATATATTGATATATATATATATGTATATATGTATATATTGATATATATATATATGTATATATGTATATATTGATATATATATATATGTATGTATATATTGATATATATATATATATATGTATATATTGATATATATATATATATATGTATATATTGATATATATATATATATATGTATATATTGATATATATATATATATATGTATATATTGATATATATATATATATATGTATATATTGATATATATATATATATATGTATATATTGATATATATATATATATATGTATATATTGATATATATATATATATATGTATATATTGATATATATATATATATATGTATATATTGATATATATATATATATATGTATATATTGATATATATATATATATATGTATATATTGATATATATATATATATATGTATATATTGATATATATATATATATGTATATATTGATATATATATATATATATGTATATATTGATATATATATATATATATGTATATATTGATATATATATATATATATGTATATATTGATATATATATATATATATGTATATATTGATATATATATATATATATGTATATATTGATATATATATATATATATGTATATATTGATATATATATATATATATGTATATATTGATATATATATATATATATGTATATATTGATATATATATATATATATATGTATATATTGATATATATATATATATATATGTATATATTGATATATATATATATATATATGTATATATTGATATATATATATATATATGTATATATTGATATATATATATATATATGTATATATTGATATATATATATATATATGTATATATTGATATATATATATATATATGTATATATTGATATATATATATATATGTATATATTGATATATATATATATATATATGTATATATTGATATATATATATATATGTATATATTGATATATATATATATATATGTATATATTGATATATATATATATATATGTATATATTGATATATATATATATATATATGTATATATTGATATATATATATATATGTATATATTGATATATATATATATATGTATATATTGATATATATATATATATGTATATATTGATATATATATATATATGTATATATTGATATTATATATTATGTATATATTGATATATATATATATATATGTATATATTGATATATATATATATATATATGTATATATTGATATATATATATATATGTATATATTGATATATATATATATATATGTATATATTGATATATATATATATATATGTATATATTGATATATATATATATATGTATATATTGATATATATATATATATGTATATATTGATATATATATATATATATGTATATATTGATATATATATATATATGTATATATTGATATATATATATATATGTATATATTGATATATATATATATATGTATATATTGATATATATATATATATATGTATATATTGATATATATATATATATATGTATATATTGATATATATATATATATATATGTATATATTGATATATATATATATATATGTATATATTGATATATATATATATATATGTATATATTGATATATATATATATATATGTATATATTGATATATATATATATATATATGTATATATTGATATATATATATATATATATGTATATATTGATATATATATATATATATATGTATATATTGATATATATAATATATATATATGTATATATTGATATATATATATATATATATGTATATATTGATATATATATATATATATATATGTATATATTGATATATATATATATATATATATGTATATATTGATATATATATATATATATATGTATATATTGATATATATATATATATATATATGTATATATTGATATATATATATATATATATATGTATATATTGATATATATATATATATATATGTATATATTGATATATATATATATAATGTATATATTGATATATATATATATATATATATGTATATATTGATATATATATATATATATATATGTATATATTGATATATATATATATATATATATGTATATATTGATATATATATATATATATATATGTATATATTGATATATATATATATATATATATGTATATATTGATATATATATATATATATATGTATATATTGATATATATATATATATATATGTATATATTGATATATATATATATATATATGTATATATTGATATATATATATATATATATGTATATATTGATATATATATATATATATGTATATATTGATATATATATATATGTATATATTGATATATATATATATATATGTATATATTGATATATATATATATATATGTATA
>OY744552.1:29603892-29666392 GCA_963556195.1 Sepiola atlantica | reverse complement strand
TTTGACACACTCATTTACTGCTGTTTCATGGTTTGTTAATTTTTCAGAATCGCCCTGTCGGCAAGGCCACAAATAGAGGGATAACCCATGATGGATCCTGGTGGATGAGCCATTCTACCACTATGGGAGAGGCTCGATCTGATGAATCGTCTGGTCATCTCATGCCCTAGTATCTCATCTCTAACCGTATTATCCAATTGAATTCTTTAAAAAATCCCAGCCTTATTTCTCTTTTTTTATTTAATTCCAAAATAGGCAGTGAGAATAAAAAAAAGGTTACAAATGCCAAAGTGTAAATTTTTTCAAAGAGTAATGTCTTCAAAAAGTAATCTGTAAAAAGTTTTCATTCTAACTGACAAATTTCTTTCTGAGAGTAGTTTTATTTTCATTTATTTTTAGTACAATTATGTAAATGTGTCAAATTTCCTTCCATCCATAGTGAGTTTTTTGGTGTTTTTTTTTTTTTTTTTTGGTTACCATCATGGCAACCTCCATGTTAAATTTCCATCCACCATTCTGAGAGTAGTGTTATTTTTGTTTTAAGATGATTTGCCATCATAATACTAAAAATGAAACAAAAAAAATAACACTACTCCCAGAATGCTTCCAGAATACATAGGTATTCTGGAAGAATTCTCGGAGTAGTGTTGTTTTGTTTCATTTTTAGTATTATGATGGCAACCTCAGTGTAAAATTTCCTTCTGGGAGCAATGTATTCTGAGTAGTTTTTTTTTTTAGTTTTTTTTATTTTTTAGGATTTTCTACATGTATTTTGGGAGCAGTGTATTCAGAGAGTAGTGTGTTATTTTTGTTTCATTTTTAGTATAATGATGGAAAACTCAATATAAAATTTCCTTCCCCCTCATCAATATATTGTTATTTTTGTTTTATTTCAGTACTAGCAAAACCTACCCACCCTCCGAGCAGTAATTAATATATTTGTAACACTAACCCTAAGTTCGACTGGCACGAAAAATATAACGCATAATTTAGGTTAAATGAAACTGATCCATCACTCTAAATTCTAAAATACGTTTTCCAAAAAAAACAAAACAAAAAAGACTATTTAAAAAGAATATATTTATTGGGGGTTAACTGCAAATTTACCCATATTTTATTTTTAAAATGCTTTGTCCCTTTTTTAGTTTAATTTTAAGTGGTGGTATTTTTTCGCATGAAAATTAAATAAATATCTAAATAATTAATGTATAAATAAAAATTATTAAAAGTTTTGGTATTATTACCCTTCCAAAAAAAATATGATTCTGCTTTTTTAGGCGAAAATCCTGGCGGCAACAAAAACGACAAAAAAATTATTTTAGAATTTAGAGTTGTCGTAATTTAACTTAAAATGATCCCTCCATATTCGAGCCATCAATTTTTTTTTTTTTTTTTTTTTTTTTTTTGCTATTGGAGATAAATTCTGTGCGTTATTTTTTTTTTGGGGGGGGGGGGGGGGCACTACTTTTCGGTGATTATGACACTAGAATGACACTAAAATGTGTCATGTTAAATTTACCAAAGTTTGTTAAAATTATGGAAGTCTGAGTAAAAACTATAGTTTAAAAAAAAAATATGAATCTATTTTTTTTATTATTTAAAAAACTCAGAGGGGTGGGGAAGCGAGTAGTCAGTATCGCAGTCAGTGTTAGGATCTGACAGCTCAGATAGAATTGAGGTTTGCATGGCAGATGAACCAATGCTGATGCTGTGGTTTTGTGTCAAAAGAATGAATTGGTAATGCATATTTTAAGTAAGCCTAGTTCTCATCAAAGTTGGTTTTGAAGATATAAGTAAAGTTGCATTTTAATATTTGTATTCAATATTCTTACTTGCACAAACTTTTCTTTGTGCTATGTTGAAGTTCATTCATGCCAGGTTCATTCTCTAGAACCATTCTGATTTCTGCATTTGTATTGATACTAAACCTTTGTCAAAAATAGATTGCAACTTGACTACAAATGTAGCAAAAAACTTGGAAAACCAATTATGCTTACTTGAGCAATTCAATTCTTCCAGCTTTATCTTGTGCTCATCTGCCATGCAAACCTCAATTCTATCATAGTTGTCAGATTCTACCACAGCACTGACTGCGATACTGCTTGTCTGTTGCAAAATTAGGCTCTCACCAAAAAAGTTGTACTTTTCAAAGAATACTACGAACATACGATTGTGTCGCAGTTTGAAAATCTTTTTGAGAAGGAATTGAGTCTGAATCGGCTGATGGGCGATGGCAGTCACTTGTGCTCTGGCTACCTTTGGTAGGAAAAAAGATGTCAACTGACTGGTTTGAGGCAGATGCAATACGTGTACAACAGATTTTCTGCGCAAGCCAGAAAAATGCATCTGCCACAGGAAACATCAGGGTCACGTATAAAGGTTGCTACGGGTCTTGCTCAGAGCAAGTCTTGAAATCATCCCCCTTGTTATTATTGACAAAGTGATCACTGGAAAGAACACTTTACACAACAACGAATTTAGTTTCTGAGTGCATTTGCTGCGATGGAGCAACCTTGATAAAATGCTAACCATCTCTGATTGTGCCTGGTAGTGATGTATTCCCTCTGATTTGTAAGAACAAAGGTGATCGGAGTGAGTGCAACAATTACAAGGGCATTGTGGGCAAGGTTAGGGTACTTCGTGTAAGGTGCTTGCTGAACATGTCTATCCTGAGTCTCAGAGGGCAGGAAGTTCAACATTTTATGGAGACAACTTCAAGAGAAATGCAGGGAACAAAATATGTTGTTACATTTGACACTGTCAGCCATGAAGGTCTGTACTTGGCCCTTTCTAAAATTGGATGCCCTCCAAAGCCCGAGATAAAATAAAAGGGACAGCACAATTTGATGGGAACCTGTCTAAACGATTTAACATTTATGTTGTGTTCTGGCCCCAACCCTCTTGGCGATCTTTTTCTTCTGAAAAAAAAATAATAGATTCAAAGTATTTTTAGAATTTAGAGTGATTTTCTTGCCAAATTTTACTTGTTCTGCTTCGCATTGACCCAATCCGGACCAGGCCTTTCGACATGCAGTTTTTTCGGCACCTTTTCCCCAGCAGAACTGTAGGCATTTGCATTACTAACAAAGGTGACCGAAGTGACTGAAACAATTACAAGGGAATGCCCGGAGTTCAACAATAGACACAATCTTTTCTTTCAATTTTCATTGATTTTTCTTTCACTGAACAATTATTCATTAGATTTTTTTTAAACACTTTTCATTTGTTTCAAATATAAATTCTTACAATCAAAAATGTGCCAGATGACACGTAATGAAAAACAGATTTTATTTAACTTTCCAATGTTATTTTTTTTTTCAAAATAATAATGAATATTCGTGATTTCAGCGCAATTCTATTTTGAAGGATTTTTCGTGAAAGTTGCTTTCGAGGCAAACTCAATGAGGCAAATCACTAGATATTTTTGTTCAAAAAAATTTGATCAAATTTTTTTTTTTGCTTAAATTTTTTGCTTAAATTTGACTGCAAATTTACATTTTTTTAAATATTTTGTCCCTTTTTTTATTTTAATTCTAGGTTTCCCATGAAATTAATGATTCATTTTCAAGTATAAATGAAAAAAAATGAAAAAATAGATTATATTTTGAAAGAGGTGTGTTAATCTATAATTTCAAAATATGAATCTAAATTACGAAAACAAAAATTAACAACTGTCGTTGCTTAATAAATTAAATTACAATTCGTTTATTTATAAAACTAATTGTAATTTAATTTACAAAACAACAGGTTATAAATTCAAACTTGAAATTTTTAAAAATCGCACTTACAGATATAGCCGACTTTGTTTAGTATTTACGAAGTCCTATCAGTAATGCAAATGCCGACATCCCTTGTCTTCCAGAAATATAAAAGGCAAGCTTCTCAGATGGAATATCTGCAACTTATAGACTGACATTTTTGTGTTGTGTAGTAAACTCAGCTTTATCAATACTTTTGTTGATTTCTAAAGAAAGAGATATGGGAAATCTTAAAACACCTCGCGCATTTGATCCTTGATTTTGGTATTTTAATGCTCAGATGTAGTAAAAAAAAAAATTAGAAAACCAACTTTTATGAGAACTATGTATTCTTTGACACAAAGCAAAGCCAGCTCATTTGCTATGCAAACCTCAATTCTATCAATGTTTGTCTGTTGCAAAATTAGGCTCTCGCCAAAAAATTGTTCTTGAAAGCGCCGTCTGAATACTACGAACATGCAGGATCCTGTGATTGTGTCACAGTTCGCAGATCTTTTGAGAAGGATTTTGAAAAGATAAGGAATATCCAACAATTGACAGGCGATGGCAGTCTCGGATGCAACAGCAATCAAAGTTTGTGCATGCCAGAAAAGAGGCCAAGCATTGAAAATGCATCGCCACAGAGCCATGGTTAACGGCTTGCTGATTTTTCAATGTAGTGAAGCTAGGAGTTGCAGGGAACAAATTATGGTGTTGACACTTTCTAAAATTGGCTGCCATCCAAAGCTCGCAATTTGAAACAAACAACTTAAAAAAAGGTTGTGTTCTGGCCCCAACCCTATTTGCGATGGATGGATGACGATGGGAGGGTGATTGAAAACTCGACGACTCGGTTTTGCTCGCCACCGGTGTCCACGTCGCTGGAAGACGGACTCTCCGCCACACACATACACCAGACCTGGTGTTGGGAATTTGCCGGTCTGACGTTTTTGCTCTACCGGAAAATAGGAAAAAAGCTGGTTTGAGGCAAAAGCCAAGGAACTCAGTCCAGAAAAAGGCAGATGTAAATCTGCGCAAGCCAATGAATACATTGAAAATGCATCTGCCACCGGCATAAAACCGAGATAACCGTGACTTTGAAGATTTTTGCAAGTTTTAAAAAAGTCAAAAACATTTAGAATCTGCTGGTAAATCGCAAATTGTCAAAAATAGGATGTAGAATGTAGCAAAATTAGGCTCTCACCCAGTTTGAAGATCTTTTTGAGAAAGAAATTGAGTCTGAATCGGGTGACAGGCGATGGCAGTCGCTGTTGGAAAAGACTGACTGGTTTGAGGCAGATGCAGTGCGAGTACAACAGATTTTTTGCGCAAGCCAGAAAAATGCATCTGCCACGTATAACGGTTGCTACGCAAGTCTTGAAATCCTCCAAAGGGATAGCTGGAAAGAACACTTTACACAACAACGAATTTAGTTTCTGAGTCTGCATTTGCTGTGATGGAGCAACCTTGATGCATTCCGTCTTATTTGTAAAAACAAAAGTGATCAGGGTGAGGCATTGTGGGCAAGGTTAGGGTACTTCTGTCAGTCACGAAGGTCTGTACTTGGCACTTTCTAAATTTGGCCCCTGAAAAAGTAATAGGGACAGCACAATTTGAAGAACGATTTAACATTTATGTTGTGTTCTGGCCCGATGCCTACTTGAGCAATTCAATTCTTCCAGCTTGTCTTGTGCTCCTCAGCCATATCATACAACCGCGCTGACCGCTTGTCTATTGCAAAATTAGGCTCTCACCAAAAAAGTAGTTCTTTTCAAAGAATACTACGAACATACAATTGTATGCTCGTAGTATTTTCAACATTATTAGAAGATGATTATGATATTAGAAGTCGATTTTCACTCGATTTCAGTATATTTTGCCATGGAATGATATTTTTACTATTGTTAAATATCAAGACAACACGTTGTGCGAGTCGATTTTCACTCGATCTCATGATGAAATCGAGTGAAAATCAACATGGAATTATGATATTAGAAGATGGCAATTGTTAAATATCAGTTACAACATGTTGTGCGACTCAATTTGTTATGTTTTTGTGATATTCAACATGGAATTATCATATTAGAAGATGACTATTGACAACACGTTGTGCGAGTCGATTTTCACTCGATTTCATCATGTTCTTCTGAAAAGCATAGAATTATTGAATTACAACTTACTATTGTAAAATATCAATGACAATACGTTGTGCGAGTCGATTTTAACTCGATTTCATGATATTTTTCTTTTTCAACATGGAATTATGAAATTACAAGTTCTATTGTTTAGGATCAATCGATTTTCACTCGATTTCAGTATGTTTCACCTTTTCAACATGGAATTATGCACTTAGATAATTGTTAAATATCAATGACAACACGTTGAGTGAGTCGATTTTCACTCGATTCCATGGTATTTTGCCTTTTCAACATGAAATTATGATATTAGAAGATGACAATTGTAAAGTATTTTTCACTCGATTTCATTGTATTAAAATACAATGTTTCACCTTTTACCCATGAAATCATGGAAGTAGAAGATTACTATTGGAAAATATCAATGACAACACGTTGGGCGAGTCTATTTTAACTCGATTTCCTGATATTTAACCTTTTCAACATGGATGTAGAAGATTACTATTGGAAAATATCAATGACAACATGTTGGGCGAGTAGATTTTAACTCGATTTAATGGTATTTTGCCTTTTCAATTATTATTCAATAATTATTGAATTAAAAGATGACTATTGCTACCTTGGGCGAGTCGATTTTTACTCGATTTCATGTTTTCAACATGGAATTATGATATTAGATGACAATTGTTAAGTATCAATGTCAACACGTTATACCAGTCGATTTTCATTCGATTTACAGTCGATTTACAATGATATTTTACCTTTTCCACATGGAATTATCATATTAGAAGATGACAATTGTTAAATATCAGTTACAACAGTTGTGTGACTCAATTTCGATTATCTTTTTGTGACTCGATTTAATGGTATTTTGCCTTTTCAACATGGAATTATTGAATTGAAAGATGACTATTGCTACCTTGGGCGAGTCGATTTTTACAATGACAACACGTTGTGCGAGTCGATTTTCACTAAATTTCATTGTATTTTACCTTTTCAACATAGTATCATGGAAGTAGAAGATTTCTATTAAAAAATATCAATGAAAACACGTTGGGGGAGTCGATTTTAACTCGATTTCCTGATATTTTACCTTTTCAACTTGGGTGTAGAAGATTACTATTGTAAAATATCAATGACAACACGTTAGGCGAGTCGATTTTCACTGAATTTCATGGTATGTTACCTTTTCAATATGGAATTATGAAATTAGAAGATGACTATTGCTCAATATAAAAACGATACCTTATGCGAGTCGATTTTTACTCGATTTCATGATGGAACATAATTATATATTAGAATACAATTGTTAAGTATCAATCACAACACGTCATACCAGCCGATTTTCACTCGATTTCATTGTATTTTACCTTTTCAACATGGAATCATGGAAGTAGAAGATTTCTATTAAAAAATATATTGATATTTTTTAATAGAAATCTTCTACTTCCATGATTCCAACACGTTGGGCGAGTCGATTTTCACTCGATTCCATGATATTTTGTCTTTTAAACATGGAATCATGGAAGTAGAAGATTACTATTGTAAAATATGAATGACAACACGTTGTGCAAGTTGATTTTCACCCGATTCCATGATATTTTGTCTTTTAAACATGGAATCATAGAAATCGGAGATTACTATTGTAAAATATGAATGACAACACGTTGTGCGAGTCGATTTTCACTGAATTTCAAGGTATGTTACCTTTTCAACATGGAATTATGAAATTAGAAGATTCATGTTGCTCAATATAAAAACGATACCTTATGCGAGTCGATTTTTACTCGATTTTATGATGGAACATAATTATATATTAGAATACAATTGTTAAGTATCAATCACAACACGTCATACCAGCCGATTTTCACTCGATTTCATTGTATTTTACCTTTTCAACATGGAATCATGGAAGTAGAAGATTACTATTGTAAAATATGAATGACAACACGTTGTGCGAGTCGATTTTCACCCGATTCCATGATATTTTGTCTTTTAAACATGGAATCATGGAGGTAGAAGATTACTATTGTAAAATATGAATGACAACACGTGCGAGTCGATTTTCACTGAATTTCATAGTATTTTACATTTTAAACATGGAATTATAAAATTTGAAAATGACTATTGCTCAATATAAAAACGATACCTTGGGCGAGTCGATTTTTACTCGATTTCATGATGGAACATAATTATATATTAGAATAATTGTTAAGTATCAATCACAACACCAGCCGATTTTGACTCGATTTCATTGTATTTTACCTTGTCCACATGGAATCATGGAAGTAGAAGATTACTATTGTACAATATGAATCACAACACGTTGTGCGAGTCGATTTTCACCCGATTCCATGATATTTTGTCTTTTAAACATGGAATCATGGATGATGGAACATAATTATGTATTAGAATACAATTGTTAAGTATCAATCACAACACGTCATACCAGCCGATTTTGACTCGATTTCATTGTATTTTACCTTGTCCACATGGAATCATGGAAGTAGAAGATTACTATTGTACAATATGAATCACAACACGTTGTGCGAGTCGATTTTCACCCGATTTCATTGTATTTTACCTTTTCAACATGGAATCATGGAGGTAGAAGATTACCATTGTAAAATATGAATGACAACACGTTGTGCGAGTCGATTTTCACCCGATTCCATGATATTTTGTCTTTTAAACATGGAATCATGGAGGTAGAAGATTACTATTGTAAAATATGAATGACAACACGTTGTGCGAGTCGATTTTCACTGAATTTCATAGTATTTTACATTTTCAACATGGAATTATGAAATTTGAAAATGACTGTTGCTCAATATAAAAACGATACCCAAGTCGATTTTTACTCGATTTCATGATGGAACATATTAGAATACAATTGTTAAGTATCAATCACAACACGTCATACCAGCCGATTTTCACTCGATTTCATTGTATTTTACCTTTTCAACATGGAATCATGGAAGTAGAAAATTACTATTGTAAAATATGTATGTTAACACGTTGTGCGAGTCGATTTTAACCCGATTCCATGATATTTTGTCTTTTCAACATGGAATCATGGAAGTAGAAGATTACTATTGTAAAATATGAATGACAACACGTTGTGCAAGTTGATTTTCACCCGATTCCATGATATTTTGTCTTTTAAACATAGAATCATAGAAATCGGAGATTACTATTGTAAAATATGAATGACAACACGTTGATGATGGACCATAATTATATATTAGATTACAATTGTTAAGTATCGATCACAACACGTCATACCAGCCGATTTTCACTCGATTTCATTGTATTTTACCTTTTCAACATGGAATCATGGAAGTAGAAAATTACTATTGTAAAATATCAATGACAACACGTTGTGCGAGTCGATTTTCACCCGATTCCATAATATTTTGTCTTTTCAACATGGAATCATGGAGGTAGAAGATTACTATTGTAAAATATGAATGACAACACGTTGTGCGAGTCGATTTTCACCCGATTCCATGATATTTTGTCTTTTAAACATGGAATCATGGAGGTAGAAGATTACTATTGTAAAATATGAATGACAACACGTTGTGCGAGTCGATTTTCACCCGATTCCATGATATTTTGTCTTTTTAACATGGAATCATGGAAGTAGAAGATTACTATTGTACAATATGAATGACAACACGTTGATGATGGACCATAATTATATATTAGATTACAATTGTTAAGTATCAATCACAACACGTCATACCAGCCGATTTTCACTCGATTTCATTGTATTTTACCTTTTCAACATGGAATAATGGAAGTAGAAGATTACCATTGTAAAATATCAATGACAACACTTTGTGCGAGTCGATTTTCACCCGATTCCATGATATTTTGTCTTTTAAACATGGAATCATGGAGGTAGAAGATTACTATTGTAAAATATGAATGACAACACGTTGTGCGAGTCGATTTTCACTGAATTTCATAGTATTTTACATTTTAAACATGGAATTATGAAATTAGAAGATTCATGTTGCTCAATATAAAAACGATACTTTGGGCGAGTCAAGTTTTACTCGATTTCATGATGGAACATAATTATATATTAGATTACAATTGTTAAGTATCAATCACAACACGTCATACCAGCCGATTTTCACTCGATTTCATTGTATTTTACCTTTTCAACATGGAATCATGGAAGTAGAAAATTACTATTGTAAAATATGAATGACAACACGTTGTGCGAGTCGATTTTCACTGAATTTCATAGTATTTTACATTTTCAACATGGAATTATGAAATTTGAAAATGACTATTGCTCAATATAAAAACGATACCTTGGGCGAGTCGATTTTTACTCGATTACATGATGGAACATAATTATATATTAGAATACAATTGTTAAGTATCAATCACAACACGTCATACCAGCCGATTTTCACTCGATTTCATTGTATTTTACCTTTTCAACATGGAATCATGGAAGTAGAAGATTACTATTGTAAAATATGAATGACAACACGTTGTGCGAGTCGATTTTCACCCGATTCCATGATATTTTGTCTTTTAAACATGGAATCATGGAGGTAGAAGATTACTATTGTAAAATATGAATGACAACACGTTGTGCGAGTCGATTTTCACTGAATTTCATAGTATTTTACATTTTAAACATGGAATTATAAAATTTGAAAATGACTATTGCTCAATATAAAAACGATTTTTACTCGATTTTATGATGGAACATAATTATATATTGGAATACAATTGTTAAGTATCAATCACAACACGTCATACCAGCCGATTTTCACTCGATTTCATTGTATTTTACCTTTTCAACATGGAATCATGGAAGTAGAAGATTACTATTGTAAAATATGAATGACAACACGTTGTGCGAGTCGATTTTCACCCGATTCCATGATATTTTGTCTTTTAAACATGGAATCATGGAGGTAGAAGATTACTATTGTAAAATATGAATGACAACACGTTGTGCGAGTCGATTTTCACTGAATTTCATAGTATTTTACATTTTAAACATGGAATTATAAAATTTGAAAATGACTGTTGCTCAATATAAAAACGATACCTTGGGCGAGTCGATTTTTACTCGATTTCATGATGGAACATATTAGAATACAATTGTTAAGTATCAATCACAACACGTCATACCAGCCGATTTTCACTCGATTTCATTGTATTTTACCTTTTCAACATGGAATCATGGAAGTAGAAAATTACTATTGTAAAATATGTATGTTAACACGTTGTGCGAGTCGATTTTAACCCGATTCCATGATATTTTGTCTTTTCAACATGGAATCATGGAAGTAGAAGATTACTATTGTAAAATATGAATGACAACACGTTGTGCAAGTTGATTTTCACCCGATTCCATGATATTTTGTCTTTTAAACATGGAATCATAGATATCGGAGATTACTATTGTAAAATATGAATGACAACACGTTGTGCGAGTCGATTTTCACTGAATTTCAAGGTATGTTACCTTTTCAACATGGAATTATGAAATTTGAAAATGACTATTGCTCAATATAAAAACGATACCTTGGGCGAGTCGATTTTTACTCGATTACATGATGGAACATAATTATATATTAGAATACAATTGTTAAGTATCAATCACAACACGTCATACCAGCCGATTTTCACTCGATTTCATTGTATTTTACCTTTTCAACATGGAATCATGGAAGTAGAAGATTACTATTGTAAAATATGAATGACAACACGTTGTGCGAGTCGATTTTCACCCGATTCCATGATATTTTGTCTTTTCAACATGGAATCATGGAGGTAGAAGATTACTATTGTAAAATATGAATGACAACACGTTGTGCGAGTCGATTTTCACCCGATTCCATGATATTTTGTCTTTTCAACATGGAATCATGGAAGTAGAAGATTACTATTGTAAAATATGAATGACAACACGTGCGAGTCGATTTTCACTGAATTTCATAGTATTTTACATTTTAAACATGGAATTATAAAATTTGAAAATGACTATTGCTCAATATAAAAACGATACCTTGGGCGAGTCGATTTTTACTCGATTACATGATGGAACATAATTATATATTAGAATACAATTGTTAAGTATCAATCACAACACGTCATACCAGCCGATTTTCACTCGATTTCATTGTATTTTACCTTTTCAACATGGAATCATGGAAGTAGAAGATTACTATTGTAAAATATGAATGACAACACGTTGTGCGAGTCGATTTTCACCCGATTCCATGATATTTTGTCTTTTCAACATGGAATCATGGAGGTAGAAGATTACTATTGTAAAATATGAATGACAACACGTTGTGCGAGTCGATTTTCACTGAATTTCATAGTATTTTACATTTTCAACATGGAATTATGAAATTTGAAAATGACTATTGCTCAATATAAAAACGATACCTTGGGCGAGTCGATTTTTACTCGATTACATGATGGAACATAATTATATATTAGAATACAATTGTTAAGTATCAATCACAACACGTCATACCAGCCGATTTTCACTCGATTTCATTGTATTTTACCTTTTCAACATGGAATCATGGAGGTAGAAGATTACTATTGTAAAATATGAATGACAACACGTTGTGCGAGTCGATTTTCACCCGATTCCATGATATTTTGTCTTTTCAACATGGAATCATGGAGGTAGAAGATTACTATTGTACAATATGAATGACAACACGTTGATGATGGACCATAATTATATATTAGATTACAATTGTTAAGTATCAATCACAACACGTCATACCAGCCGATTTTCACTCGATTTCATTGTATTTTACCTTTTCAACATGGAATCATGGAAGTAGAAAATTACTATTGTAAAATATCAATGACAACACTTTGTGCGAGTCGATTTTCACCCGATTCCATGATATTTTGTCTTTTAAACATGGAATCATGGATGATGGAACAGAATTATGTATTAGAATACAATTGTTAAGTATCAATCACAACACGTCATACCAGCCGATTTTCACTCGATTTCATTGTATTTTACCTTTTCAACATGGAATCATGGAGGTAGAAGATTACTATTGTAAAATATGAATGACAACACGTTGTGCGAGTCGATTTTCACTGAATTTCATAGTATTTTACATTTTAAACATGGAATCATGGAGGTAGAAGATTACTATTGTAAAATATGAATGACAACACGTTGTGCGAGTCGATTTTCACTGAATTTCATAGTATTTTACATTTTAAACATGGAATTATGAAATTTGAAAATGACTATTGCTCAATATAAAAACGATACCTTGGGCGAGTCGATTTTTACTCGATTTTATGATGGAACATAATTATATATTAGAATACAATTGTTAAGTATCAATCACAGCACGTCATACCAGCCGATTTTCACTCGATTTCATTGTATTTTACCTTTTCAACATGGAATCATGGAAGTAGAAGATTACTATTGTAAAATATGAATGACAACACGTTGTACGAGTCGATTTTCACCCGATTCCATGATATTTTGTCTTTTAAACATGGAATCATAGATGATGGAACATAATTATGTATTAGAATACAATTGTTAAGTATCAATCACAACACGTCATACCAGCCGATTTTCACTCGATTTCATTGTATTTTACCTTTTCAACATGGAATCATGGAAGTAGAAAATTACTATTGTATGACAACACTTTGTGCAAGTCGATTTTCACCCGATTCCATGATATTTTGTCTTTTAAACATGGAATCATGGAGGTAGAAGATTACTATTGTAAAATATGAATGACAACACGTTGTGCGAGTCGATTTTCACTGAATTTCATAGTATTTTACATTTTCAACATGGAATTATGAAATTTGAAAATGACTGTTGCTCAATATAAAAACGAGACCTTGGGCGAGTCGATTTTTACTCGATTTCATGATGGAACATATTAGAATACAATTGTTAAGTATCAATCACAACACGTCATACCAGCCGATTTTCACTCGATTCCATTGTATTTTACTTTTTCAACATGGAATCATAAAAGTAGAAGATTACTATTGTAAAATATGAATGACAACACGTTGTGCGAGTCGATTTTCACCCGATTCCATGATATTTTGTCTTTTAAACATGGAATCATGGAGGTAGAAGATTACTTATTGTAAAATATGAATGACAACACGTTGTGCGAGTCGATTTTCACCCGATTCCATGATATTTTGTCTTTTGAACATGGAAGTAGAAGATTACTATTGTACAATATGAATGACAACACGTTGATGATGTACCATAATTATATATTAGAATACAATTGTTAAGTATCAATCACAACACGTCATACCAGCCGATTTTCACTCGATTTCATTGTATTTTACCTTTTCAACATGGAATCATGGAAGTAGAAGATTACTATTGTAAAATATGAATGACAACACGTTGTGCGAGTCGATTTTCACCCGATTCCATGATATTTTGTCTTTTAAACATGGAATCATGGATGATGGAACATAATTATGTATTAGAATACAATTGTTAAGTATCAATCACAACACGTCATACCAGCCGATTTTCACTCGATTTCATTGTATTTTACCTTTTCAACATGGAATCCTGGAGGTAGAAGATTACTATTGTAAAATATGAATGACAACACGTTGTGCGAGTCGATTTTCACTGAATTTCATAGTATTTTACATTTTAAACATGGAATCATGGAGGTAGAAGATTACTATTGTAAAATATGAATGACAACACGTTGTGCGAGTCGATTTTCACTGAATTTCATAGTATTTTACATTTTAAACATGGAATTATGAAATTTGAAAATGACTATTGCTCAATATAAAAACGATACCTTGGGCGAGTCGATTTTTACTCGATTTTATGATGGAACATAATTATATATTAGAATACAATTGTTAAGTATCAATCACAGCACGTCATACCAGCCGATTTTCACTCGATTTCATTGTATTTTACCTTTTCAACATGGAATCATGGAGGTAGAAGATTACTATTGTAAAATATGAATGACAACACGTTGTGCGAGTCGATTTTCACTGAATTTCATAGTATTTTACATTTTAAACATGGAATCATGGAGGTAGAAGATTACTTATTGTAAAATATGAATGACAACACGTTGTGCGAGTCGATTTTCACTGAATTTCATAGTATTTTACATTTTAAACATGGAATTATGAAATTTGAAAATGACTATTGCTCAATATAAAAACGATACCTTGGGCGAGTCGATTTTTACTCGATTACATGATGGAACATATTAGAATACAATTGTTAAGTATCAATCACAGCACGTCATACCAGCCGATTTTCACTCGATTTCATTGTATTTTACCTTTTCAACATGGAATCATGGAAGTACTATTGTAAAATATGAATGACAACACGTTGTACGAGTCGATTTTCACCCGATTCCATGATATTTTGTCTGTTAAACATGGAATCATGGAGGTAGAAGATTACTATTGTAAAATATGAATGACAACACGTTGTGCGAGTCGATTTTCACCCGATTCCATGATATTTTGTCTTTTGAACATGGAAGTAGAAGATTACTATTGTACAATATGAATGACAACACGTTGATGATGTACCATAATTATATATTAGAATACAATTGTTAAGTATCAATCACAACACGTCATACCAGCCGATTTTCACTCGATTTCATTGTATTTTACCTTTTCAACATGGAATCATGGAAGTAGAAAATTACTATTGTAAAATATGAATGACAACACGTTGTGCGAGTCGATTTTCACCCGATTCCATGATATTTTGTCTTTTAAACATGGAATCATGGAGGTAGAAGATTACTATTGTAAAATATGAATGACAACACGTTGTGCGAGTCGATTTTCACTGAATTTCATAGTATTTTACATTTTAAACATGGAATTATAAAATTTGAAAATGACTATTGCTCAATATAAAAACGATACCTTGGGCGAGTCGATTTTTACTCGATTACATGATGGAACATAATTATATATTAGAATACAATTGTTAAGTATCAATCACAACACGTCATACCAGCCGATTTTCACTCGATTTCATTGTATTTTACCTTTTCAACATGGAATCATGGAAGTAGAAAATTACTATTGTAAAATATCAATGACAACACTTTGTGCGAGTCGATTTTCACCCGATTCCATGATATTTTGTCTTTTAAACATGGAATCATGGAGGTAGAAGATTACTATTGTAAAATATGAATGACAACACGTTGTGCGAGTCGATTTTCACTGAATTTCATAGTATTTTACATTTTCAACATGGAATTATGAAATTTGAAAATGACTGTTGCTCAATATAAAAACGAGACCTTGGGCGAGTCGATTTTTACTCGATTTCATGATGGAACATATTAGAATACAATTGTTAAGTATCAATCACAACACGTCATACCAGCCGATTTTCACTCGATTCCATTGTATTTTACTTTTTCAACATGGAATCATAAAAGTAGAAGATTACTATTGTAAAATATGAATGACAACACGTTGTGCGAGTCGATTTTCACCCGATTCCATGATATTTTGTCTTTTAAACATGGAATCATGGAGGTAGAAGATTACTTATTGTAAAATATGAATGACAACACGTTGTGCGAGTCGATTTTCACTGAATTTCATAGTATTTTACATTTTAAACATGGAATTATGAAATTTGAAAATGACTATTGCTCAATATAAAAACGATACCTTGGGCGAGTCGATTTTTACTCGATTACATGATGGAACATATTAGAATACAATTGTTAAGTATCAATCACAGCACGTCATACCAGCCGATTTTCACTCGATTTCATTGTATTTTACCTTTTCAACATGGAATCATGGAAGTACTATTGTAAAATATGAATGACAACACGTTGTACGAGTCGATTTTCACCCGATTCCATGATATTTTGTCTGTTAAACATGGAATCATGGAGGTAGAAGATTACTATTGTAAAATATGAATGACAACACGTTGTGCGAGTCGATTTTCACCCGATTCCATGATATTTTGTCTTTTGAACATGAAAGTAGAAGATTACTATTGTACAATATGAATGACAACACGTTGATGATGTACCATAATTATATATTAGAATACAATTGTTAAGTATCAATCACAACACGTCATACCAGCCGATTTTCACTCGATTTCATTGTATTTTACCTTTTCAACATGGAATCATGGAAGTAGAAAATTACTATTGTAAAATATGAATGACAACACGTTGTGCGAGTCGATTTTCACCCGATTCCATGATATTTTGTCTTTTAAACATGGAATCATGGAGGTAGAAGATTACTATTGTAAAATATGAATGACAACACGTTGTGCGAGTCGATTTTCACTGAATTTCATAGTATTTTACATTTTAAACATGGAATTATAAAATTTGAAAATGACTATTGCTCAATATAAAAACGATACCTTGGGCGAGTCGATTTTTACTCGATTACATGATGGAACATAATTATATATTAGAATACAATTATAAGTATCAATCACAACACGTCATACCAGCCGATTTTCACTCGATTTCATTGTATTTTACCTTTTCAACATGGAATCATGGAAGTAGAAAATTACTATTGTAAAATATCAATGACAACACTTTGTGCGAGTCGATTTTCACCCGATTCCATGATATTTTGTCTTTTAAACATGGAATCATGGATGATGGAACATAATTATGTATTAGAATACAATTGTTAAGTATCAATCACAACACGTCATACCAGCCGATTTTCACTCGATTTCATTGTATTTTACCTTTTCAACATGGAATCATGGAGGTAGAAGATTACTATTGTAAAATATCAATGACAACACGTTGTGCGAGTCGATTTTCACCCGATTCCATGATATTTTGTCTTTTAAACATGGAATCATGGAGGTAGAAGATTACTATTGTAAAATATGAATGACAACACGTTGTGCGAGTCGATTTTCACCCGATTCCATGATATTTTGTCTTTTCAACATGGAATCATGGAAGTAGAAGATTACTATTGTACAATATGAATGACAACACGTTGATGATGGACCATAATTATATATTAGATTACAATTGTTAAGTATCAATCACAACACGTCATACCAGCCGATTTTCACTCGATTTCATTGTATTTTACCTTTTCAACATGGAATCATGGAAGTAGAAAATTACTATTGTAAAATATCAATGACAACACTTTGTGCGAGTCGATTTTCACCCGATTCCATGATATTTTGTCTTTTAAACATGGAATCATGGATGATGGAACATAATACAATTGTTAAGTATCAATCACAACACGTCATACCAGCCGATTTTCACTCGATTTCATTGTATTTTACCTTTTCAACATGGAATCATGGAGGTAGAAGATTACTATTGTAAAATATGAATGACAACACGTTGTGCGAGTCGATTTTCACTGAATTTCATAGTATTTTACATTTTAAACATGGAATCATGGAGGTAGAAGATTACTATTGTAAAATATGAATGACAACACGTTGTGCGAGTCGATTTTCACTGAATTTCATAGTATTTTACATTTTAAACATGGAATTATGAAATTTGAAAATGACTATTGCTCAATATAAAAACGATACCTTGGGCGAGTCGATTTTTACTCGATTTTATGATGGAACATAATTATATATTAGAATACAATTGTTAAGTATCAATCACAGCACGTCATACCAGCCGATTTTCACTCGATTTCATTGTATTTTACCTTTTCAACATGGAATCATGGAAGTAGAAGATTACTATTGTAAAATATGAATGACAACACGTTGTACGAGTCGATTTTCACCCGATTCCATGATATTTTGTCTTTTAAACATGGAATCATAGATGATGGAACATAATTATGTATTAGAATACAATTGTTAAGTATCAATCACAACACGTCATACCAGCCGATTTTCACTCGATTTCATTGTATTTTACCTTTTCAACATGGAATCATGGAAGTAGAAAATTACTATTGTATGACAACACTTTGTGCAAGTCGATTTTCACCCGATTCCATGATATTTTGTCTTTTAAACATGGAATCATGGAGGTAGAAGATTACTATTGTAAAATATGAATGACAACACGTTGTGCGAGTCGATTTTCACTGAATTTCATAGTATTTTACATTTTAAACATGGAATTATGAAATTTGAAAATGACTATTGCTCAATATAAAAACGATACCTTGGGCGAGTCGATTTTTACTCGATTTTATGATGGAACATAATTATATATTAGAATACAATTGTTAAGTATCAATCACAGCACGTCATACCAGCCGATTTTCACTCGATTTCATTGTATTTTACCTTTTCAACATGGAATCATGGAAGTAGAAGATTACTATTGTAAAATATGAATGACAACACGTTGTACGAGTCGATTTTCACCCGATTCCATGATATTTTGTCTTTTAAACATGGAATCATAGATGATGGAACATAATTATGTATTAGAATACAATTGTTAAGTATCAATCACAACACGTCATACCAGCCGATTTTCACTCGATTTCATTGTATTTTACCTTTTCAACATGGAATCATGGAAGTAGAAAATTACTATTGTATGACAACACTTTGTGCAAGTCGATTTTCACCCGATTCCATGATATTTTGTCTTTTAAACATGGAATCATGGAGGTAGAAGATTACTATTGTAAAATATGAATGACAACACGTTGTGCGAGTCGATTTTCACTGAATTTCATAGTATTTTACATTTTCAACATGGAATTATGAAATTTGAAAATGACTGTTGCTCAATATAAAAACGATACCTTGGGCGAGTCGATTTTTACTCGATTTCATGATGGAACATATTAGAATACAATTGTTAAGTATCAATCACAACACGTCATACCAGCCGATTTTCACCCGATTCCATGATATTTTGTCTTTTAAACATGGAATCATGGAGGTAGAAGATTACTATTGTAAAATATGAATGACAACACGTTGTGCGAGTCGATTTTCACCCGATTCCATGATATTTTGTCTTTTGAACATGGAAGTAGAAGATTACTATTGTACAATATGAATGACAACACGTTGATGATGTACCATAATTATATATTAGAATACAATTGTTAAGTATCAATCACAACACGTAATACCAGCCGATTTTCACTCGATTTCATTGTATTTTACCTTTTCAACATGGAATCATGGAGGTAGAAGATTACTATTGTAAAATATGAATGACAACACGTTGTGCGAGTCGATTTTCACCCGATTCCATGATATTTTGTCTTTTGAACATGGAAGTAGAAGATTACTATTGTACAATATGAATGACAACACGTTGATGATGTACCATAATTATATATTAGAATACAATTGTTAAGTATCAATCACAACACGTAATACCAGCCGATTTTCACTCGATTTCATTGTATTTTACCTTTTCAACATGGAATCATGGAGGTAGAAGATTACTATTGTAAAATATGAATGACAACACGTTGTGCGAGTCGATTTTCACCCGATTCCATGATATTTTGTCTTTTAAACATGGAATCTTGGAGGTAGAAGATTACTATTGTAAAATATGAATGACAACACGTTGTGCGAGTCGATTTTCACTGAATTTCATAGTATTTTACATTTTCAACATGGAATTATGAAATTTGAAAATGACTATTGCTCAATATAAAAACGATACCTTGGGCGAGTCGATTTTTACTCGATTACATGATGGAACATAATTATATATTAGAATACAATTGTTAAGTATCAATCACAACACGTCATACCAGCCGATTTTCACTCGATTTCATTGTATTTTACCTTTTCAACATGGAATCATGGAAGTAGAAAATTACTATTGTAAAATATCAATGACAACACTTTGTGCGAGTCGATTTTCACCCGATTCCATGATATTTTGTCTTTTAAACATGGAATCATGGATGATGGAACATAATTATGTATTAGAATACAATTGTTAAGTATCAATCACAACACGTCATACCAGCCGATTTTCACTCGATTTCATTGTATTTTACCTTTTCAACATGGAATCATGGAGGTAGAAGATTACTATTGTAAAATATCAATGACAACACGTTGTGCGAGTCGATTTTCACCCGATTCCATGATATTTTGTCTTTTAAACATGGAATCATGGAGGTAGAAGATTACTATTGTAAAATATGAATGACAACACGTTGTGCGAGTCGATTTTCACCCGATTCCATGATATTTTGTCTTTTCAACATGGAATCATGGAAGTAGAAGATTACTATTGTACAATATGAATGACAACACGTTGATGATGGACCATAATTATATATTAGATTACAATTGTTAAGTATCAATCACAACACGTCATACCAGCCGATTTTCACTCGATTTCATTGTATTTTACCTTTTCAACATGGAATCATGGAAGTAGAAAATTACTATTGTAAAATATCAATGACAACACTTTGTGCGAGTCGATTTTCACCCGATTCCATGATATTTTGTCTTTTAAACATGGAATCATGGATGATGGAACATAATTATGTATTAGAATACAATTGTTAAGTATCAATCACAACACGTCATACCAGCCGATTTTCACTCGATTTCATTGTATTTTACCTTTTCAACATGGAATCATGGAGGTAGAAGATTACTATTGTAAAATATGAATGACAACACGTTGTGCGAGTCGATTTTCACTGAATTTCATAGTATTTTACATTTTAAACATGGAATCATGGAGGTAGAAGATTACTATTGTAAAATATGAATGACAACACGTTGTGCGAGTCGATTTTCACTGAATTTCATAGTATTTTACATTTTAAACATGGAATTATGAAATTTGAAAATGACTATTGCTCAATATAAAAACGATACCTTGGGCGAGTCGATTTTTACTCGATTTTATGATGGAACATAATTATATATTAGAATACAATTGTTAAGTATCAATCACAGCACGTCATACCAGCCGATTTTCACTCGATTTCATTGTATTTTACCTTTTCAACATGGAATCATGGAAGTAGAAGATTACTATTGTAAAATATGAATGACAACACGTTGTACGAGTCGATTTTCACCCGATTCCATGATATTTTGTCTTTTAAACATGGAATCATAGATGATGGAACATAATTATGTATTAGAATACAATTGTTAAGTATCAATCACAACACGTCATACCAGCCGATTTTCACTCGATTTCATTGTATTTTACCTTTTCAACATGGAATCATGGAAGTAGAAAATTACTATTGTATGACAACACTTTGTGCAAGTCGATTTTCACCCGATTCCATGATATTTTGTCTTTTAAACATGGAATCATGGAGGTAGAAGATTACTATTGTAAAATATGAATGACAACACGTTGTGCGAGTCGATTTTCACTGAATTTCATAGTATTTTACATTTTCAACATGGAATTATGAAATTTGAAAATGACTGTTGCTCAATATAAAAACGATACCTTGGGCGAGTCGATTTTTACTCGATTTCATGATGGAACATATTAGAATACAATTGTTAAGTATCAATCACAACACGTCATACCAGCCGATTTTCACCCGATTCCATGATATTTTGTCTTTTAAACATGGAATCATGGAGGTAGAAGATTACTATTGTAAAATATGAATGACAACACGTTGTGCGAGTCGATTTTCACCCGATTCCATGATATTTTGTCTTTTGAACATGGAAGTAGAAGATTACTATTGTACAATATGAATGACAACACGTTGATGATGTACCATAATTATATATTAGAATACAATTGTTAAGTATCAATCACAACACGTAATACCAGCCGATTTTCACTCGATTTCATTGTATTTTACCTTTTCAACATGGAATCATGGAGGTAGAAGATTATTATTGTAAAATATGAATGACAACACGTTGTGCGAGTCGATTTTCACCCGATTCCATGATATTTTGTCTTTTGAACATGGAAGTAGAAGATTACTATTGTACAATATGAATGACAACACGTTGATGATGTACCATAATTATATATTAGAATACAATTGTTAAGTATCAATCACAACACGTAATACCAGCCGATTTTCACTCGATTTCATTGTATTTTACCTTTTCAACATGGAATCATGGAGGTAGAAGATTACTATTGTAAAATATGAATGACAACACGTTGTGCGAGTCGATTTTCACCCGATTCCATGATATTTTGTCTTTTAAACATGGAATCTTGGAGGTAGAAGATTACTATTGTAAAATATGAATGACAACACGTTGTGCGAGTCGATTTTCACTGAATTTCATAGTATTTTACATTTTCAACATGGAATTATGAAATTTGAAAATGACTATTGCTCAATATAAAAACGATACCTTATGCGAGTCGATTTTTACTCGATTACATGATGGAACATAATTATATATTAGAATACAATTGTTAAGTATCAATCACAACACGTCATACCAGCCGATTTTCACTCGATTTCATTGTATTTTACCTTTTCAACATGGAATCATGGAAGTAGAAAATTACTATTGTAAAATATCAATGACAACACTTTGTGCGAGTCGATTTTCACCCGATTCCATGATATTTTGTCTTTTAAACATGGAATCATGGATGATGGAACATAATTATGTATTAGAATACAATTGTTAAGTATCAATCACAACACGTCATACCAGCCGATTTTCACTCGATTTCATTGTATTTTACCTTTTCAACATGGAATCATGGAGGTAGAAGATTACTATTGTAAAATATGAATGACAACACGTTGTGCGAGTCGATTTTCACTGAATTTCATAGTATTTTACATTTTAAACATGGAATCATGGAGGTAGAAGATTACTATTGTAAAATATGAATGACAACACGTTGTGCGAGTCGATTTTCACTGAATTTCATAGTATTTTACATTTTAAACATGGAATTATGAAATTTGAAAATGACTATTGCTCAATATAAAAACGATACCTTGGGCGAGTCGATTTTTACTCGATTTTATGATGGAACATAATTATATATTAGAATACAATTGTTAAGTATCAATCACAGCACGTCATACCAGCCGATTTTCACTCGATTTCATTGTATTTTACCTTTTCAACATGGAATCATGGAAGTAGAAGATTACTATTGTAAAATATGAATGACAACACTTTGTGCGAGTCGATTTTCACCCGATTCCATGATATTTTGTCTTTTAAACATGGAATCATGGATGATGGAACATAATTATGTATTAGAATACAATTGTTAAGTATCAATCACAACACGTCATACCAGCCGATTTTCACTCGATTTCATTGTATTTTACCTTTTCAACATGGAATCATGGAGGTAGAAGATTACTATTGTAAAATATGAATGACAACACGTTGTGCGAGTCGATTTTCACCCGATTCCATGATATTTTGTCTTTTAAACATGGAATCATGGAGGTAGAAGATTACTATTGTAAAATATGAATGACAACACGTTGTGCGAGTCGATTTTCACTGAATTTCATAGTATTTTACATTTTAAACATGGAATTATGAAATTTGAAAATGACTATTGCTCAATATAAAAACGATACCTTGGGCGAGTCGATTTTTACTCGATTACATGATGGAACATAATTATATATTAGAATACAATTGTTAAGTATCAATCACAGCACGTCATACCAGCCGATTTTCACTCGATTTCATTGTATTTTACCTTTTCAACATGGAATCATGGAAGTAGAAGATTACTATTGTAAAATATGAATGACAACACGTTGTACGAGTCGATTTTCACTGAATTTCATAGTATTTTACATTTTCAACATGGAATTATGAAATTTGAAAATGAGACCTTGGGCGAGTCGATTTTTACTCGATTTCATGATGGAACATATTAGAATACAATTGTTAAGTATCAATCACAACACGTCATACCAGCCGATTTTCACTCGATTCCATTGTATTTTACTTTTTCAACATGGAATCATAAAAGTAGAAGATTACTATTGTAAAATATGAATGACAACACGTTGTGCGAGTCGATTTTCACCCGATTCCATGATATTTTGTCTTTTAAACATGGAATCATGGAGGTAGAAGATTACTATTGTAAAATAGGAATGACAACACGTTGTGCGAGTCGATTTTCACCCGATTCCATGATATTTTGTCTTTTGAACATGGAAGTAGAAGATTACTATTGTACAATATGAATGACAACACGTTGATGATGTACCATAATTATATATTAGAATACAATTGTTAAGTATCAATCACAACACGTCATACCAGCCGATTTTCACTCGATTTCATTGTATTTTACCTTTTCAACATGGAATCATGGAGGTAGAAGATTACTATTGTAAAATATCAATGACAACACGTTGTGCGAGTCGATTTTCACCCGATTCCATGATATTTTGTCTTTTAAACATGGAATCATGGAGGTAGAAGATTACTATTGTAAAATATGAATGACAACACGTTGTGCGAGTCGATTTTCACCCGATTCCATGATATTTTGTCTTTTCAACATGGAATCATGGAAGTAGAAGATTACTATTGTACAATATGAATGACAACACGTTGATGATGGACCATAATTATATATTAGATTACAATTGTTAAGTATCAATCACAACACGTCATACCAGCCGATTTTCACTCGATTTCATTGTATTTTACCTTTTCAACATGGAATCATGGAAGTAGAAAATTACTATTGTATGACAACACTTTGTGCAAGTCGATTTTCACCCGATTCCATGATATTTTGTCTTTTAAACATGGAATCATGGAGGTAGAAGATTACTATTGTAAAATATGAATGACAACACGTTGTGCGAGTCGATTTTCACTGAATTTCATAGTATTTTACATTTTCAACATGGAATTATGAAATTTGAAAATGACTGTTGCTCAATATAAAAACGATACCTTGGGCGAGTCGATTTTTACTCGATTTCATGATGGAACATATTAGAATACAATTGTTAAGTATCAATCACAACACGTCATACCAGCCGATTTTCACCCGATTCCATGATATTTTGTCTTTTAAACATGGAATCATGGAGGTAGAAGATTACTATTGTAAAATATGAATGACAACACGTTGTGCGAGTCGATTTTCACCCGATTCCATGATATTTTGTCTTTTGAACATGGAAGTAGAAGATTACTATTGTACAATATGAATGACAACACGTTGATGATGTACCATAATTATATATTAGAATACAATTGTTAAGTATCAATCACAACACGTAATACCAGCCGATTTTCACTCGATTTCATTGTATTTTACCTTTTCAACATGGAATCATGGAGGTAGAAGATTATTATTGTAAAATATGAATGACAACACGTTGTGCGAGTCGATTTTCACCCGATTCCATGATATTTTGTCTTTTGAACATGGAAGTAGAAGATTACTATTGTACAATATGAATGACAACACGTTGATGATGTACCATAATTATATATTAGAATACAATTGTTAAGTATCAATCACAACACGTAATACCAGCCGATTTTCACTCGATTTCATTGTATTTTACCTTTTCAACATGGAATCATGGAGGTAGAAGATTACTATTGTAAAATATGAATGACAACACGTTGTGCGAGTCGATTTTCACCCGATTCCATGATATTTTGTCTTTTAAACATGGAATCATGGAGGTAGAAGATTACTATTGTAAAATAGGAATGACAACACGTTGTGCGAGTCGATTTTCACCCGATTCCATGATATTTTGTCTTTTGAACATGGAAGTAGAAGATTACTATTGTACAATATGAATGACAACACGTTGATGATGTACCATAATTATATATTAGAATACAATTGTTAAGTATCAATCACAACACGTCATACCAGCCGATTTTCACTCGATTTCATTGTATTTTACCTTTTCAACATGGAATCATGGAGGTAGAAGATTACTATTGTAAAATATCAATGACAACACGTTGTGCGAGTCGATTTTCACCCGATTCCATGATATTTTGTCTTTTAAACATGGAATCATGGAGGTAGAAGATTACTATTGTAAAATATGAATGACAACACGTTGTGCGAGTCGATTTTCACCCGATTCCATGATATTTTGTCTTTTCAACATGGAATCATGGAAGTAGAAGATTACTATTGTACAATATGAATGACAACACGTTGATGATGGACCATAATTATATATTAGATTACAATTGTTAAGTATCAATCACAACACGTCATACCAGCCGATTTTCACTCGATTTCATTGTATTTTACCTTTTCAACATGGAATCATGGAAGTAGAAAATTACTATTGTAAAATATCAATGACAACACTTTGTGCGAGTCGATTTTCACCCGATTCCATGATATTTTGTCTTTTAAACATGGAATCATGGATGATGGAACATAATTATGTATTAGAATACAATTGTTAAGTATCAATCACAACACGTCATACCAGCCGATTTTCACTCGATTTCATTGTATTTTACCTTTTCAACATGGAATCATGGAGGTAGAAGATTACTATTGTAAAATATGAATGACAACACGTTGTGCGAGTCGATTTTCACTGAATTTCATAGTATTTTACATTTTAAACATGGAATCATGGAGGTAGAAGATTACTATTGTAAAATATGAATGACAACACGTTGTGCGAGTCGATTTTCACTGAATTTCATAGTATTTTACATTTTAAACATGGAATTATGAAATTTGAAAATGACTATTGCTCAATATAAAAACGATACCTTGGGCGAGTCGATTTTTACTCGATTTTATGATGGAACATAATTATATATTAGAATACAATTGTTAAGTATCAATCACAGCACGTCATACCAGCCGATTTTCACTCGATTTCATTGTATTTTACCTTTTCAACATGGAATCATGGAAGTAGAAGATTACTATTGTAAAATATGAATGACAACACGTTGTACGAGTCGATTTTCACCCGATTCCATGATATTTTGTCTTTTAAACATGGAATCATAGATGATGGAACATAATTATGTATTAGAATACAATTGTTAAGTATCAATCACAACACGTCATACCAGCCGATTTTCACTCGATTTCATTGTATTTTACCTTTTCAACATGGAATCATGGAAGTAGAAAATTACTATTGTATGACAACACTTTGTGCAAGTCGATTTTCACCCGATTCCATGATATTTTGTCTTTTAAACATGGAATCATGGAGGTAGAAGATTACTATTGTAAAATATGAATGACAACACGTTGTGCGAGTCGATTTTCACTGAATTTCATAGTATTTTACATTTTCAACATGGAATTATGAAATTTGAAAATGACTGTTGCTCAATATAAAAACGATACCTTGGGCGAGTCGATTTTTACTCGATTTCATGATGGAACATATTAGAATACAATTGTTAAGTATCAATCACAACACGTCATACCAGCCGATTTTCACCCGATTCCATGATATTTTGTCTTTTAAACATGGAATCATGGAGGTAGAAGATTACTATTGTAAAATATGAATGACAACACGTTGTGCGAGTCGATTTTCACCCGATTCCATGATATTTTGTCTTTTGAACATGGAAGTAGAAGATTACTATTGTACAATATGAATGACAACACGTTGATGATGTACCATAATTATATATTAGAATACAATTGTTAAGTATCAATCACAACACGTAATACCAGCCGATTTTCACTCGATTTCATTGTATTTTACCTTTTCAACATGGAATCATGGAGGTAGAAGATTACTATTGTAAAATATGAATGACAACACGTTGTGCGAGTCGATTTTCACCCGATTCCATGATATTTTGTCTTTTAAACATGGAATCTTGGAGGTAGAAGATTACTATTGTAAAATATGAATGACAACACGTTGTGCGAGTCGATTTTTACTGAATTTCATAGTATTTTACATTTTCAACATGGAATTATGAAATTTGAAAATGACTGTTGCTCAATATAAAAACGATACCTTGGGCGAGTCGATTTTTACTCGATTACATGATGGAACATAATTATATATTAGAATACAATTGTTAAGTATCAATCACAACACGTCATACCAGCCGATTTTCACTCGATTTCATTGTATTTTACCTTTTCAACATGGAATCATGGAGGTAGAAGATTACTATTGTAAAATATGAATGACAACACGTTGTGCGAGTCGATTTTCACCCGATTCCATGATATTTTGTCTTTTAAACATGGAATCATGGAGGTAGAAGATTACTATTGTAAAATAGGAATGACAACACGTTGTGCGAGTCGATTTTCACTGAATTTCATAGTATTTTACATTTTCAACATGAAATTATGAAATTTGAAAATGACTATTGCTCAATATAAAAACGATACCTTGGGCGAGTCGATTTTTACTCGATTTCATGATGGAACATAATTATATATTAGAATACAATTGTTAAGTATATTGACAACACGTCATACCAGCCGATTTTAACTCGATTTCATTGTATTTTACCTTTTCAACATGGAATCATGGAGGTAGAAGATTACTATTGTAAAATATGAATGACAACACGTTGTGCGAGTCGATTTTCACCCGATTCCATGATATTTTGTCTTTTCAACAGGGAATCATGGAGGTAGAAGATTACTAATGTAAAATATGAATGACAACACGTTGTGCGAGTCGATTTTCACTGAATTTCATAGTATTTTACATTTTCAACATGGAATTATGAAATTTGAAAATGACTATTGCTCAATATAAAAACGATACCTTGGGCGAGTCGATTTTTACTCGATTACATGATGGACCATAATTATATATTAGATTACAATTGTTAAGTATCAATCACAACACGTCATACCAGCCGATTTTCACTCGATTTCATTGTATTTTACCTTTTCAACATGGAATCATGGAAGTAGAAAATTACTATTGTAAAATATCAATGACAACACTTTGTGCGAGTCGATTTTCACCCGATTCCATGATATTTTGTCTTTTAAACATGGAATCATGGATGATGGAACATAATTATGTATTAGAATACAATTGTTAAGTATCAATCACAACACGTCATACCAGCCGATTTTCACTCGATTTCATTGTATTTTACCTTTTCAACATGGAATCATGGAGGTAGAAGATTACTATTGTAAAATATGAATGACAACACGTTGTGCGAGTCGATTTTCACTGAATTTCATAGTATTTTACATTTTAAACATGGAATCATGGAGGTAGAAGATTACTATTGTAAAATATGAATGACAACACGTTGTGCGAGTCGATTTTCACTGAATTTCATAGTATTTTACATTTTAAACATGGAATTATGAAATTTGAAAATGACTATTGCTCAATATAAAAACGATACCTTGGGCGAGTCGATTTTTACTCGATTTTATGATGGAACATAATTATATATTAGAATACAATTGTTAAGTATCAATCACAGCACGTCATACCAGCCGATTTTCACTCGATTTCATTGTATTTTACCTTTTCAACATGGAATCATGGAAGTAGAAGATTACTATTGTAAAATATGAATGACAACACGTTGTACGAGTCGATTTTCACTGAATTTCATAGTATTTTACATTTTCAACATGGAATTATGAAATTTGAAAATGACTGTTGCTCAATATAAAAACGATACCTTGGGCGAGTCGATTTTTACTCGATTTCATGATGGAACATATTAGAATACAATTGTTAAGTATCAATCACAACACGTCATACCAGCCGATTTTCACCCGATTCCATGATATTTTGTCTTTTAAACATGGAATCATGGAGGTAGAAGATTACTATTGTAAAATATGAATGACAACACGTTGTGCGAGTCGATTTTCACCCGATTCCATGATATTTTGTCTTTTGAACATGGAAGTAGAAGATTACTATTGTACAATATGAATGACAACACGTTGATGATGTACCATAATTATATATTAGAATACAATTGTTAAGTATCAATCACAACACGTAATACCAGCCGATTTTCACTCGATTTCATTGTATTTTACCTTTTCAACATGGAATCATGGAGGTAGAAGATTACTATTGTAAAATATGAATGACAACACGTTGTGCGAGTCGATTTTCACCCGATTCCATGATATTTTGTCTTTTAAACATGGAATCTTGGAGGTAGAAGATTACTATTGTAAAATATGAATGACAACACGTTGTGCGAGTCGATTTTTACTGAATTTCATAGTATTTTACATTTTCAACATGGAATTATGAAATTTGAAAATGACTGTTGCTCAATATAAAAACGATACCTTGGGCGAGTCGATTTTTACTCGATTACATGATGGAACATAATTATATATTAGAATACAATTGTTAAGTATCAATCACAACACGTCATACCAGCCGATTTTCACTCGATTTCATTGTATTTTACCTTTTCAACATGGAATCATGGAGGTAGAAGATTACTATTGTAAAATATGAATGACAACACGTTGTGCGAGTCGATTTTCACCCGATTCCATGATATTTTGTCTTTTAAACATGGAATCATGGAGGTAGAAGATTACTATTGTAAAATAGGAATGACAACACGTTGTGCGAGTCGATTTTCACTGAATTTCATAGTATTTTACATTTTCAACATGAAATTATGAAATTTGAAAATGACTATTGCTCAATATAAAAACGATACCTTGGGCGAGTCGATTTTTACTCGATTTCATGATGGAACATAATTATATATTAGAATACAATTGTTAAGTATATTGACAACACGTCATACCAGCCGATTTTAACTCGATTTCATTGTATTTTACCTTTTCAACATGGAATCATGGAGGTAGAAGATTACTATTGTAAAATATGAATGACAACACGTTGTGCGAGTCGATTTTCACCCGATTCCATGATATTTTGTCTTTTCAACAGGGAATCATGGAGGTAGAAGATTACTAATGTAAAATATGAATGACAACACGTTGTGCGAGTCGATTTTCACTGAATTTCATAGTATTTTACATTTTCAACATGGAATTATGAAATTTGAAAATGACTATTGCTCAATATAAAAACGATACCTTGGGCGAGTCGATTTTTACTCGATTACATGATGGACCATAATTATATATTAGATTACAATTGTTAAGTATCAATCACAACACGTCATACCAGCCGATTTTCACTCGATTTCATTGTATTTTACCTTTTCAACATGGAATCATGGAAGTAGAAAATTACTATTGTAAAATATCAATGACAACACTTTGTGCGAGTCGATTTTCACCCGATTCCATGATATTTTGTCTTTTAAACATGGAATCATGGATGATGGAACATAATTATGTATTAGAATACAATTGTTAAGTATCAATCACAACACGTCATACCAGCCGATTTTCACTCGATTTCATTGTATTTTACCTTTTCAACATGGAATCATGGAGGTAGAAGATTACTATTGTAAAATATGAATGACAACACGTTGTGCGAGTCGATTTTCACTGAATTTCATAGTATTTTACATTTTAAACATGGAATCATGGAGGTAGAAGATTACTATTGTAAAATATGAATGACAACACGTTGTGCGAGTCGATTTTCACTGAATTTCATAGTATTTTACATTTTAAACATGGAATTATGAAATTTGAAAATGACTATTGCTCAATATAAAAACGATACCTTGGGCGAGTCGATTTTTACTCGATTTTATGATGGAACATAATTATATATTAGAATACAATTGTTAAGTATCAATCACAGCACGTCATACCAGCCGATTTTCACTCGATTTCATTGTATTTTACCTTTTCAACATGGAATCATGGAAGTAGAAGATTACTATTGTAAAATATGAATGACAACACGTTGTACGAGTCGATTTTCACTGAATTTCATAGTATTTTACATTTTCAACATGGAATTATGAAATTTGAAAATGACTGTTGCTCAATATAAAAACGAGACCTTGGGCGAGTCGATTTTTACTCGATTTCATGATGGAACATATTAGAATACAATTGTTAAGTATCAATCACAACACGTCATACCAGCCGATTTTCACTCGATTCCATTGTATTTTACTTTTTCAACATGGAATCATAAAAGTAGAAGATTACTATTGTAAAATATGAATGACAACACGTTGTGCGAGTCGATTTTCACCCGATTCCATGATATTTTGTCTTTTAAACATGGAATCATGGAGGTAGAAGATTACTATTGTAAAATAGGAATGACAACACGTTGTGCGAGTCGATTTTCACCCGATTCCATGATATTTTGTCTTTTGAACATGGAAGTAGAAGATTACTATTGTACAATATGAATGACAACACGTTGATGATGTACCATAATTATATATTAGAATACAATTGTTAAGTATCAATCACAACACGTCATACCAGCCGATTTTCACTCGATTTCATTGTATTTTACCTTTTCAACATGGAATCATGGAGGTAGAAGATTACTATTGTAAAATATCAATGACAACACGTTGTGCGAGTCGATTTTCACCCGATTCCATGATATTTTGTCTTTTAAACATGGAATCATGGAGGTAGAAGATTACTATTGTAAAATATGAATGACAACACGTTGTGCGAGTCGATTTTCACCCGATTCCATGATATTTTGTCTTTTCAACATGGAATCATGGAAGTAGAAGATTACTATTGTACAATATGAATGACAACACGTTGATGATGGACCATAATTATATATTAGATTACAATTGTTAAGTATCAATCACAACACGTCATACCAGCCGATTTTCACTCGATTTCATTGTATTTTACCTTTTCAACATGGAATCATGGAAGTAGAAAATTACTATTGTAAAATATCAATGACAACACTTTGTGCGAGTCGATTTTCACCCGATTCCATGATATTTTGTCTTTTAAACATGGAATCATGGATGATGGAACATAATTATGTATTAGAATACAATTGTTAAGTATCAATCACAACACGTCATACCAGCCGATTTTCACTCGATTTCATTGTATTTTACCTTTTCAACATGGAATCATGGAGGTAGAAGATTACTATTGTAAAATATGAATGACAACACGTTGTGCGAGTCGATTTTCACTGAATTTCATAGTATTTTACATTTTAAACATGGAATCATGGAGGTAGAAGATTACTATTGTAAAATATGAATGACAACACGTTGTGCGAGTCGATTTTCACTGAATTTCATAGTATTTTACATTTTAAACATGGAATTATGAAATTTGAAAATGACTATTGCTCAATATAAAAACGATACCTTGGGCGAGTCGATTTTTACTCGATTTTATGATGGAACATAATTATATATTAGAATACAATTGTTAAGTATCAATCACAGCACGTCATACCAGCCGATTTTCACTCGATTTCATTGTATTTTACCTTTTCAACATGGAATCATGGAAGTAGAAGATTACTATTGTAAAATATGAATGACAACACGTTGTACGAGTCGATTTTCACCCGATTCCATGATATTTTGTCTTTTAAACATGGAATCATAGATGATGGAACATAATTATGTATTAGAATACAATTGTTAAGTATCAATCACAACACGTCATACCAGCCGATTTTCACTCGATTTCATTGTATTTTACCTTTTCAACATGGAATCATGGAAGTAGAAAATTACTATTGTATGACAACACTTTGTGCAAGTCGATTTTCACCCGATTCCATGATATTTTGTCTTTTAAACATGGAATCATGGAGGTAGAAGATTACTATTGTAAAATATGAATGACAACACGTTGTGCGAGTCGATTTTCACTGAATTTCATAGTATTTTACATTTTCAACATGGAATTATGAAATTTGAAAATGACTGTTGCTCAATATAAAAACGATACCTTGGGCGAGTCGATTTTTACTCGATTTCATGATGGAACATATTAGAATACAATTGTTAAGTATCAATCACAACACGTCATACCAGCCGATTTTCACCCGATTCCATGATATTTTGTCTTTTAAACATGGAATCATGGAGGTAGAAGATTACTATTGTAAAATATGAATGACAACACGTTGTGCGAGTCGATTTTCACCCGATTCCATGATATTTTGTCTTTTGAACATGGAAGTAGAAGATTACTATTGTACAATATGAATGACAACACGTTGATGATGTACCATAATTATATATTAGAATACAATTGTTAAGTATCAATCACAACACGTAATACCAGCCGATTTTCACTCGATTTCATTGTATTTTACCTTTTCAACATGGAATCATGGAGGTAGAAGATTATTATTGTAAAATATGAATGACAACACGTTGTGCGAGTCGATTTTCACCCGATTCCATGATATTTTGTCTTTTGAACATGGAAGTAGAAGATTACTATTGTACAATATGAATGACAACACGTTGATGATGTACCATAATTATATATTAGAATACAATTGTTAAGTATCAATCACAACACGTAATACCAGCCGATTTTCACTCGATTTCATTGTATTTTACCTTTTCAACATGGAATCATGGAGGTAGAAGATTACTATTGTAAAATATGAATGACAACACGTTGTGCGAGTCGATTTTCACCCGATTCCATGATATTTTGTCTTTTAAACATGGAATCATGGAGGTAGAAGATTACTATTGTAAAATAGGAATGACAACACGTTGTGCGAGTCGATTTTCACCCGATTCCATGATATTTTGTCTTTTGAACATGGAAGTAGAAGATTACTATTGTACAATATGAATGACAACACGTTGATGATGTACCATAATTATATATTAGAATACAATTGTTAAGTATCAATCACAACACGTCATACCAGCCGATTTTCACTCGATTTCATTGTATTTTACCTTTTCAACATGGAATCATGGAGGTAGAAGATTACTATTGTAAAATATCAATGACAACACGTTGTGCGAGTCGATTTTCACCCGATTCCATGATATTTTGTCTTTTAAACATGGAATCATGGAGGTAGAAGATTACTATTGTAAAATATGAATGACAACACGTTGTGCGAGTCGATTTTCACCCGATTCCATGATATTTTGTCTTTTCAACATGGAATCATGGAAGTAGAAGATTACTATTGTACAATATGAATGACAACACGTTGATGATGGACCATAATTATATATTAGATTACAATTGTTAAGTATCAATCACAACACGTCATACCAGCCGATTTTCACTCGATTTCATTGTATTTTACCTTTTCAACATGGAATCATGGAAGTAGAAAATTACTATTGTAAAATATCAATGACAACACTTTGTGCGAGTCGATTTTCACCCGATTCCATGATATTTTGTCTTTTAAACATGGAATCATGGATGATGGAACATAATTATGTATTAGAATACAATTGTTAAGTATCAATCACAACACGTCATACCAGCCGATTTTCACTCGATTTCATTGTATTTTACCTTTTCAACATGGAATCATGGAGGTAGAAGATTACTATTGTAAAATATGAATGACAACACGTTGTGCGAGTCGATTTTCACTGAATTTCATAGTATTTTACATTTTAAACATGGAATCATGGAGGTAGAAGATTACTATTGTAAAATATGAATGACAACACGTTGTGCGAGTCGATTTTCACTGAATTTCATAGTATTTTACATTTTAAACATGGAATTATGAAATTTGAAAATGACTATTGCTCAATATAAAAACGATACCTTGGGCGAGTCGATTTTTACTCGATTTTATGATGGAACATAATTATATATTAGAATACAATTGTTAAGTATCAATCACAGCACGTCATACCAGCCGATTTTCACTCGATTTCATTGTATTTTACCTTTTCAACATGGAATCATGGAAGTAGAAGATTACTATTGTAAAATATGAATGACAACACGTTGTACGAGTCGATTTTCACCCGATTCCATGATATTTTGTCTTTTAAACATGGAATCATAGATGATGGAACATAATTATGTATTAGAATACAATTGTTAAGTATCAATCACAACACGTCATACCAGCCGATTTTCACTCGATTTCATTGTATTTTACCTTTTCAACATGGAATCATGGAAGTAGAAAATTACTATTGTATGACAACACTTTGTGCAAGTCGATTTTCACCCGATTCCATGATATTTTGTCTTTTAAACATGGAATCATGGAGGTAGAAGATTACTATTGTAAAATATGAATGACAACACGTTGTGCGAGTCGATTTTCACTGAATTTCATAGTATTTTACATTTTCAACATGGAATTATGAAATTTGAAAATGACTGTTGCTCAATATAAAAACGATACCTTGGGCGAGTCGATTTTTACTCGATTTCATGATGGAACATATTAGAATACAATTGTTAAGTATCAATCACAACACGTCATACCAGCCGATTTTCACCCGATTCCATGATATTTTGTCTTTTAAACATGGAATCATGGAGGTAGAAGATTACTATTGTAAAATATGAATGACAACACGTTGTGCGAGTCGATTTTCACCCGATTCCATGATATTTTGTCTTTTGAACATGGAAGTAGAAGATTACTATTGTACAATATGAATGACAACACGTTGATGATGTACCATAATTATATATTAGAATACAATTGTTAAGTATCAATCACAACACGTAATACCAGCCGATTTTCACTCGATTTCATTGTATTTTACCTTTTCAACATGGAATCATGGAGGTAGAAGATTATTATTGTAAAATATGAATGACAACACGTTGTGCGAGTCGATTTTCACCCGATTCCATGATATTTTGTCTTTTGAACATGGAAGTAGAAGATTACTATTGTACAATATGAATGACAACACGTTGATGATGTACCATAATTATATATTAGAATACAATTGTTAAGTATCAATCACAACACGTAATACCAGCCGATTTTCACTCGATTTCATTGTATTTTACCTTTTCAACATGGAATCATGGAGGTAGAAGATTACTATTGTAAAATATGAATGACAACACGTTGTGCGAGTCGATTTTCACCCGATTCCATGATATTTTGTCTTTTAAACATGGAATCTTGGAGGTAGAAGATTACTATTGTAAAATATGAATGACAACACGTTGTGCGAGTCGATTTTCACTGAATTTCATAGTATTTTACATTTTCAACATGGAATTATGAAATTTGAAAATGACTATTGCTCAATATAAAAACGATACCTTGGGCGAGTCGATTTTTACTCGATTATGGAACATAATTATATATTAGAATACAATTGTTAAGTATCAATCACAACACGTCATACCAGCCGATTTTCACTCGATTTTCGATAGAAAATTACTATTGTAAAATATCAATGACAACACTTTGTGCGAGTCGATTTTCACCCGATTCCATGATATTTTGTCTTTTAAACATGGAATCATGGATGATGGAACATAATTATGTATTAGAATACAATTGTTAAGTATCAATCACAACACGTCATACCAGCCGATTTTCACTCGATTTCATTGTATTTTACCTTTTCAACATGGAATCATGGAGGTAGAAGATTACTATTGTAAAATATCAATGACAACACGTTGTGCGAGTCGATTTTCACCCGATTCCATGATATTTTGTCTTTTAAACATGGAATCATGGAGGTAGAAGATTACTATTGTAAAATATGAATGACAACACGTTGTGCGAGTCGATTTTCACCCGATTCCATGATATTTTGTCTTTTCAACATGGAATCATGGAAGTAGAAGATTACTATTGTACAATATGAATGACAACACGTTGATGATGGACCATAATTATATATTAGATTACAATTGTTAAGTATCAATCACAACACGTCATACCAGCCGATTTTCACTCGATTTCATTGTATTTTACCTTTTCAACATGGAATCATGGAAGTAGAAAATTACTATTGTAAAATATCAATGACAACACTTTGTGCGAGTCGATTTTCACCCGATTCCATGATATTTTGTCTTTTAAACATGGAATCATGGATGATGGAACATAATTATGTATTAGAATACAATTGTTAAGTATCAATCACAACACGTCATACCAGCCGATTTTCACTCGATTTCATTGTATTTTACCTTTTCAACATGGAATCATGGAGGTAGAAGATTACTATTGTAAAATATGAATGACAACACGTTGTGCGAGTCGATTTTCACTGAATTTCATAGTATTTTACATTTTAAACATGGAATCATGGAGGTAGAAGATTACTATTGTAAAATATGAATGACAACACGTTGTGCGAGTCGATTTTCACTGAATTTCATAGTATTTTACATTTTAAACATGGAATTATGAAATTTGAAAATGACTATTGCTCAATATAAAAACGATACCTTGGGCGAGTCGATTTTTACTCGATTTTATGATGGAACATAATTATATATTAGAATACAATTGTTAAGTATCAATCACAGCACGTCATACCAGCCGATTTTCACTCGATTTCATTGTATTTTACCTTTTCAACATGGAATCATGGAAGTAGAAGATTACTATTGTAAAATATGAATGACAACACGTTGTACGAGTCGATTTTCACCCGATTCCATGATATTTTGTCTTTTAAACATGGAATCATAGATGATGGAACATAATTATGTATTAGAATACAATTGTTAAGTATCAATCACAACACGTCATACCAGCCGATTTTCACTCGATTTCATTGTATTTTACCTTTTCAACATGGAATCATGGAAGTAGAAAATTACTATTGTATGACAACACTTTGTGCAAGTCGATTTTCACCCGATTCCATGATATTTTGTCTTTTAAACATGGAATCATGGAGGTAGAAGATTACTATTGTAAAATATGAATGACAACACGTTGTGCGAGTCGATTTTCACTGAATTTCATAGTATTTTACATTTTCAACATGGAATTATGAAATTTGAAAATGACTGTTGCTCAATATAAAAACGATACCTTGGGCGAGTCGATTTTTACTCGATTTCATGATGGAACATATTAGAATACAATTGTTAAGTATCAATCACAACACGTCATACCAGCCGATTTTCACCCGATTCCATGATATTTTGTCTTTTAAACATGGAATCATGGAGGTAGAAGATTACTATTGTAAAATATGAATGACAACACGTTGTGCGAGTCGATTTTCACCCGATTCCATGATATTTTGTCTTTTGAACATGGAAGTAGAAGATTACTATTGTACAATATGAATGACAACACGTTGATGATGTACCATAATTATATATTAGAATACAATTGTTAAGTATCAATCACAACACGTAATACCAGCCGATTTTCACTCGATTTCATTGTATTTTACCTTTTCAACATGGAATCATGGAGGTAGAAGATTACTATTGTAAAATATGAATGACAACACGTTGTGCGAGTCGATTTTCACCCGATTCCATGATATTTTGTCTTTTAAACATGGAATCTTGGAGGTAGAAGATTACTATTGTAAAATATGAATGACAACACGTTGTGCGAGTCGATTTTTACTGAATTTCATAGTATTTTACATTTTCAACATGGAATTATGAAATTTGAAAATGACTGTTGCTCAATATAAAAACGATACCTTGGGCGAGTCGATTTTTACTCGATTACATGATGGAACATAATTATATATTAGAATACAATTGTTAAGTATCAATCACAACACGTCATACCAGCCGATTTTCACTCGATTTCATTGTATTTTACCTTTTCAACATGGAATCATGGAGGTAGAAGATTACTATTGTAAAATATGAATGACAACACGTTGTGCGAGTCGATTTTCACCCGATTCCATGATATTTTGTCTTTTAAACATGGAATCATGGAGGTAGAAGATTACTATTGTAAAATAGGAATGACAACACGTTGTGCGAGTCGATTTTCACTGAATTTCATAGTATTTTACATTTTCAACATGAAATTATGAAATTTGAAAATGACTATTGCTCAATATAAAAACGATACCTTGGGCGAGTCGATTTTTACTCGATTTCATGATGGAACATAATTATATATTAGAATACAATTGTTAAGTATATTGACAACACGTCATACCAGCCGATTTTAACTCGATTTCATTGTATTTTACCTTTTCAACATGGAATCATGGAGGTAGAAGATTACTATTGTAAAATATGAATGACAACACGTTGTGCGAGTCGATTTTCACCCGATTCCATGATATTTTGTCTTTTCAACAGGGAATCATGGAGGTAGAAGATTACTAATGTAAAATATGAATGACAACACGTTGTGCGAGTCGATTTTCACTGAATTTCATAGTATTTTACATTTTCAACATGGAATTATGAAATTTGAAAATGACTATTGCTCAATATAAAAACGATACCTTGGGCGAGTCGATTTTTACTCGATTACATGATGGAACATAATTATATATTAGAATACAATTGTTAAGTATCAATCACAACACGTCATACCAGCCGATTTTCACTCGATTTCATTGTATTTTACCTTTTCAACATGGAATCATGGAGGTAGAAGATTACTATTGTAAAATATGAATGACAACACGTTGTGCGAGTCGATTTTCACCCGATTCCATGATATTTTGTCTTTTCAACATGGAATCATGGAGGTAGAAGATTACTATTGTACAATATGAATGACAACACGTTGATGATGGACCATAATTATATATTAGATTACAATTGTTAAGTATCAATCACAACACGTCATACCAGCCGATTTTCACTCGATTTCATTGTATTTTACCTTTTCAACATGGAATCATGGAAGTAGAAAATTACTATTGTAAAATATCAATGACAACACTTTGTGCGAGTCGATTTTCACCCGATTCCATGATATTTTGTCTTTTAAACATGGAATCATGGATGATGGAACATAATTATGTATTAGAATACAATTGTTAAGTATCAATCACAACACGTCATACCAGCCGATTTTCACTCGATTTCATTGTATTTTACCTTTTCAACATGGAATCATGGAGGTAGAAGATTACTATTGTAAAATATGAATGACAACACGTTGTGCGAGTCGATTTTCACTGAATTTCATAGTATTTTACATTTTAAACATGGAATCATGGAGGTAGAAGATTACTATTGTAAAATATGAATGACAACACGTTGTGCGAGTCGATTTTCACTGAATTTCATAGTATTTTACATTTTAAACATGGAATTATGAAATTTGAAAATGACTATTGCTCAATATAAAAACGATACCTTGGGCGAGTCGATTTTTACTCGATTTCATGATGGAACATAATTATATATTAGAATACAATTGTTAAGTATATTGACAACACGTCATACCAGCCGATTTTAACTCGATTTCATTGTATTTTACCTTTTCAACATGGAATCATGGAGGTAGAAGATTACTATTGTAAAATATGAATGACAACACGTTGTGCGAGTCGATTTTCACCCGATTCCATGATATTTTGTCTTTTCAACAGGGAATCATGGAGGTAGAAGATTACTAATGTAAAATATGAATGACAACACGTTGTGCGAGTCGATTTTCACTGAATTTCATAGTATTTTACATTTTCAACATGGAATTATGAAATTTGAAAATGACTATTGCTCAATATAAAAACGATACCTTGGGCGAGTCGATTTTTACTCGATTACATGATGGACCATAATTATATATTAGATTACAATTGTTAAGTATCAATCACAACACGTCATACCAGCCGATTTTAACTCGATTTCATTGTATTTTACCTTTTCAACATGGAATCATGGAGGTAGAAGATTACTATTGTAAAATATGAATGACAACACGTTGTGCGAGTCGATTTTCACCCGATTCCATGATATTTTGTCTTTTCAACAGGGAATCATGGAGGTAGAAGATTACTATTGTAAAATATGAATGACAACACGTTGTGCGAGTCGATTTTCACTGAATTTCATAGTATTTTACATTTTAAACATGGAATTATGAAATTTGAAAATGACTATTGCTCAATATAAAAACGATACCTTGGGCGAGTCGATTTTTACTCGATTTTATGATGGAACATAATTATATATTAGAATACAATTGTTAAGTATCAATCACAGCACGTCATACCAGCCGATTTTCACTCGATTTCATTGTATTTTACCTTTTCAACATGGAATCATGGAAGTAGAAGATTACTATTGTAAAATATGAATGACAACACGTTGTACGAGTCGATTTTCACTGAATTTCATAGTATTTTACATTTTCAACATGGAATTATGAAATTTGAAAATGACTGTTGCTCAATATAAAAACGAGACCTTGGGCGAGTCGATTTTTACTCGATTTCATGATGGAACATATTAGAATACAATTGTTAAGTATCAATCACAACACGTCATACCAGCCGATTTTCACTCGATTTCATTGTATTTTACCTTTTCAACATGGAATCATGGAGGTAGAAGATTACTATTGTAAAATATGAATGACAACACGTTGTGCGAGTCGATTTTCACCCGATTCCATGATATTTTGTCTTTTAAACATGGAATCATGGAGGTAGAAGGTTACTATTGTAAAATAGGAATGACAACACGTTGTGCGAGTCGATTTTCACTGAATTTCATAGTATTTTACATTTTCAACATGAAATTATGAAATTTGAAAATGACTATTGCTCAATATAAAAACGATACCTTGGGCGAGTCGATTTTTACTCGATTTCATGATGGAACATAATTATATATTAGAATACAATTGTTAAGTATATTGACAACACGTCATACCAGCCGATTTTAACTCGATTTCATTGTATTTTACCTTTTCAACATGGAATCATGGAGGTAGAAGATTACTATTGTAAAATATGAATGACAACACGTTGTGCGAGTCGATTTTCACCCGATTCCATGATATTTTGTCTTTTCAACAGGGAATCATGGAGGTAGAAGATTACTAATGTAAAATATGAATGACAACACGTTGTGCGAGTCGATTTTCACTGAATTTCATAGTATTTTACATTTTCAACATGGAATTATGAAATTTGAAAATGACTATTGCTCAATATAAAAACGATACCTTGGGCGAGTCGATTTTTACTCGATTACATGATGGACCATAATTATATATTAGATTACAATTGTTAAGTATCAATCACAACACGTCATACCAGCCGATTTTCACTCGATTTCATTGTATTTTACCTTTTCAACATGGAATCATGGAAGTAGAAAATTACTATTGTAAAATATCAATGACAACACTTTGTGCGAGTCGATTTTCACCCGATTCCATGATATTTTGTCTTTTAAACATGGAATCATGGATGATGGAACATAATTATGTATTAGAATACAATTGTTAAGTATCAATCACAACACGTCATACCAGCCGATTTTCACTCGATTTCATTGTATTTTACCTTTTCAACATGGAATCATGGAGGTAGAAGATTACTATTGTAAAATATGAATGACAACACGTTGTGCGAGTCGATTTTCACTGAATTTCATAGTATTTTACATTTTAAACATGGAATCATGGAGGTAGAAGATTACTATTGTAAAATATGAATGACAACACGTTGTGCGAGTCGATTTTCACTGAATTTCATAGTATTTTACATTTTAAACATGGAATTATGAAATTTGAAAATGACTATTGCTCAATATAAAAACGATACCTTGGGCGAGTCGATTTTTACTCGATTTTATGATGGAACATAATTATATATTAGAATACAATTGTTAAGTATCAATCACAGCACGTCATACCAGCCGATTTTCACTCGATTTCATTGTATTTTACCTTTTCAACATGGAATCATGGAAGTAGAAGATTACTATTGTAAAATATGAATGACAACACGTTGTACGAGTCGATTTTCACTGAATTTCATAGTATTTTACATTTTCAACATGGAATTATGAAATTTGAAAATGACTGTTGCTCAATATAAAAACGAGACCTTGGGCGAGTCGATTTTTACTCGATTTCATGATGGAACATATTAGAATACAATTGTTAAGTATCAATCACAACACGTCATACCAGCCGATTTTCACTCGATTCCATTGTATTTTACTTTTTCAACATGGAATCATAAAAGTAGAAGATTACTATTGTAAAATATGAATGACAACACGTTGTGCGAGTCGATTTTCACCCGATTCCATGATATTTTGTCTTTTAAACATGGAATCATGGAGGTAGAAGATTACTATTGTAAAATAGGAATGACAACACGTTGTGCGAGTCGATTTTCACCCGATTCCATGATATTTTGTCTTTTGAACATGGAAGTAGAAGATTACTATTGTACAATATGAATGACAACACGTTGATGATGTACCATAATTATATATTAGAATACAATTGTTAAGTATCAATCACAACACGTCATACCAGCCGATTTTCACTCGATTTCATTGTATTTTACCTTTTCAACATGGAATCATGGAGGTAGAAGATTACTATTGTAAAATATCAATGACAACACGTTGTGCGAGTCGATTTTCACCCGATTCCATGATATTTTGTCTTTTAAACATGGAATCATGGAGGTAGAAGATTACTATTGTAAAATATGAATGACAACACGTTGTGCGAGTCGATTTTCACCCGATTCCATGATATTTTGTCTTTTCAACATGGAATCATGGAAGTAGAAGATTACTATTGTACAATATGAATGACAACACGTTGATGATGGACCATAATTATATATTAGATTACAATTGTTAAGTATCAATCACAACACGTCATACCAGCCGATTTTCACTCGATTTCATTGTATTTTACCTTTTCAACATGGAATCATGGAAGTAGAAAATTACTATTGTAAAATATCAATGACAACACTTTGTGCGAGTCGATTTTCACCCGATTCCATGATATTTTGTCTTTTAAACATGGAATCATGGATGATGGAACATAATTATGTATTAGAATACAATTGTTAAGTATCAATCACAACACGTCATACCAGCCGATTTTCACTCGATTTCATTGTATTTTACCTTTTCAACATGGAATCATGGAGGTAGAAGATTACTATTGTAAAATATGAATGACAACACGTTGTGCGAGTCGATTTTCACTGAATTTCATAGTATTTTACATTTTAAACATGGAATCATGGAGGTAGAAGATTACTATTGTAAAATATGAATGACAACACGTTGTGCGAGTCGATTTTCACTGAATTTCATAGTATTTTACATTTTAAACATGGAATTATGAAATTTGAAAATGACTATTGCTCAATATAAAAACGATACCTTGGGCGAGTCGATTTTTACTCGATTTTATGATGGAACATAATTATATATTAGAATACAATTGTTAAGTATCAATCACAGCACGTCATACCAGCCGATTTTCACTCGATTTCATTGTATTTTACCTTTTCAACATGGAATCATGGAAGTAGAAGATTACTATTGTAAAATATGAATGACAACACGTTGTACGAGTCGATTTTCACCCGATTCCATGATATTTTGTCTTTTAAACATGGAATCATAGATGATGGAACATAATTATGTATTAGAATACAATTGTTAAGTATCAATCACAACACGTCATACCAGCCGATTTTCACTCGATTTCATTGTATTTTACCTTTTCAACATGGAATCATGGAAGTAGAAAATTACTATTGTATGACAACACTTTGTGCAAGTCGATTTTCACCCGATTCCATGATATTTTGTCTTTTAAACATGGAATCATGGAGGTAGAAGATTACTATTGTAAAATATGAATGACAACACGTTGTGCGAGTCGATTTTCACTGAATTTCATAGTATTTTACATTTTCAACATGGAATTATGAAATTTGAAAATGACTGTTGCTCAATATAAAAACGATACCTTGGGCGAGTCGATTTTTACTCGATTTCATGATGGAACATATTAGAATACAATTGTTAAGTATCAATCACAACACGTCATACCAGCCGATTTTCACCCGATTCCATGATATTTTGTCTTTTAAACATGGAATCATGGAGGTAGAAGATTACTATTGTAAAATATGAATGACAACACGTTGTGCGAGTCGATTTTCACCCGATTCCATGATATTTTGTCTTTTGAACATGGAAGTAGAAGATTACTATTGTACAATATGAATGACAACACGTTGATGATGTACCATAATTATATATTAGAATACAATTGACAAGTATCAATCACAACACGTAATACCAGCCGATTTTCACTCGATTTCATTGTATTTTACCTTTTCAACATGGAATCATGGAGGTAGAAGATTACTATTGTAAAATATGAATGACAACACGTTGTGCGAGTCGATTTTCACCCGATTCCATGATATTTTGTCTTTTAAACATGGAATCTTGGAGGTAGAAGATTACTATTGTAAAATATGAATGACAACACGTTGTGCGAGTCGATTTTTACTGAATTTCATAGTATTTTACATTTTCAACATGGAATTATGAAATTTGAAAATGACTGTTGCTCAATATAAAAACGATACCTTGGGCGAGTCGATTTTTACTCGATTACATGATGGAACATAATTATATATTAGAATACAATTGTTAAGTATCAATCACAACACGTCATACCAGCCGATTTTCACTCGATTTCATTGTATTTTACCTTTTCAACATGGAATCATGGAGGTAGAAGATTACTATTGTAAAATATGAATGACAACACGTTGTGCGAGTCGATTTTCACCCGATTCCATGATATTTTGTCTTTTAAACATGGAATCATGGAGGTAGAAGATTACTATTGTAAAATAGGAATGACAACACGTTGTGCGAGTCGATTTTCACTGAATTTCATAGTATTTTACATTTTCAACATGAAATTATGAAATTTGAAAATGACTATTGCTCAATATAAAAACGATACCTTGGGCGAGTCGATTTTTACTCGATTTCATGATGGAACATAATTATATATTAGAATACAATTGTTAAGTATATTGACAACACGTCATACCAGCCGATTTTAACTCGATTTCATTGTATTTTACCTTTTCAACATGGAATCATGGAGGTAGAAGATTACTATTGTAAAATATGAATGACAACACGTTGTGCGAGTCGATTTTCACCCGATTCCATGATATTTTGTCTTTTCAACAGGGAATCATGGAGGTAGAAGATTACTAATGTAAAATATGAATGACAACACGTTGTGCGAGTCGATTTTCACTGAATTTCATAGTATTTTACATTTTCAACATGGAATTATGAAATTTGAAAATGACTATTGCTCAATATAAAAACGATACCTTGGGCGAGTCGATTTTTACTCGATTACATGATGGAACATAATTATATATTAGAATACAATTGTTAAGTATCAATCACAACGCGTCATACCAGCCGATTTTCACTCGATTTCATTGTATTTTACCTTTTCAACATGGAATCATGGAAGTAGAAAATTACTATTGTATGACAACACTTTGTGCAAGTCGATTTTCACCCGATTCCATGATATTTTGTCTTTTAAACATGGAATCATGGAGGTAGAAGATTACTATTGTAAAATATGAATGACAACACGTTGTGCGAGTCGATTTTCACTGAATTTCATAGTATTTTACATTTTCAACATGGAATTAAGAAATTTGAAAATGACTGTTGCTCAATATAAAAACGAGACCTTGGGCGAGTCGATTTTTACTCGATTTCATGATGGAACATATTAGAATACAATTGTTAAGTATCAATCACAACACGTCATACCAGCCGATTTTCACTCGATTCCATTGTATTTTACTTTTTCAACATGGAATCATAAAAGTAGAAGATTACTATTGTAAAATATGAATGACAACACGTTGTGCGAGTCGATTTTCACCCGATTCCATGATATTTTGTCTTTTAAACATGGAATCATGGAGGTAGAAGATTACTATTGTAAAATATGAATGACAACACGTTGTGCGAGTCGATTTTCACCCGATTCCATGATATTTTGTCTTTTGAACATGGAAGTAGAAGATTACTATTGTACAATATGAATGACAACACGTTGATGATGTACCATAATTATATATTAGAATACAATTGTTAAGTATCAATCAAACACGTTGTGCGAGTCGATTTTCACTGAATTTCATAGTATTTTACATTTTAAACATGGAATCATGGAGGTAGAAGATTACTTATTGTAAAATATGAATGACAACACGTTGTGCGAGTCGATTTTCACTGAATTTCATAGTATTTTACATTTTAAACATGGAATTATGAAATTTGAAAATGACTATTGCTCAATATAAAAACGATACCTTGGGCGAGTCGATTTTTACTCGATTACATGATGGAACATATTAGAATACAATTGTTAAGTATCAATCACAGCACGTCATACCAGCCGATTTTCACTCGATTTCATTGTATTTTACCTTTTCAACATGGAATCATGGAAAAGGTAAAATATGAATGACAACACGTTGTACGAGTCGATTTTCACCCGATTCCATGATATTTTGTCTGTTAAACATGGAATCATGGAGGTAGAAGATTACTATTGTAAAATATGAATGACAACACGTTGTGCGAGTCGATTTTCACCCGATTCCATGATATTTTGTCTTTTGAACATGGAAGTAGAAGATTACTATTGTACAATATGAATGACAACACGTTGATGATGTACCATAATTATATATTAGAATACAATTGTTAAGTATCAATCACAACACGTCATACCAGCCGATTTTCACTCGATTCCATTGTATTTTACTTTTTCAACATGGAATCATAAAAGTAGAAGATTACTATTGTAAAATATGAATGACAACACGTTGTGCGAGTCGATTTTCACCCGATTCCATGATATTTTGTCTTTTAAACATGGAATCATGGAGGTAGAAGATTACTATTGTAAAATATGAATGACAACACGTTGTGCGAGTCGATTTTCACCCGATTCCATGATATTTTGTCTTTTGAACATGGAAGTAGAAGATTACTATTGTACAATATGAATGACAACACGTTGATGATGTACCATAATTATATATTAGAATACAATTGTTAAGTATCAATCAAACACGTTGTGCGAGTCGATTTTCACTGAATTTCATAGTATTTTACATTTTAAACATGGAATCATGGAGGTAGAAGATTACTTATTGTAAAATATGAATGACAACACGTTGTGCGAGTCGATTTTCACTGAATTTCATAGTATTTTACATTTTAAACATGGAATTATGAAATTTGAAAATGACTATTGCTCAATATAAAAACGATACCTTGGGCGAGTCGATTTTTACTCGATTACATGATGGAACATATTAGAATACAATTGTTAAGTATCAATCACAGCACGTCATACCAGCCGATTTTCACTCGATTTCATTGTATTTTACCTTTTCAACATGGAATCATGGAAGTACTATTGTAAAATATGAATGACAACACGTTGTACGAGTCGATTTTCACCCGATTCCATGATATTTTGTCTGTTAAACATGGAATCATGGAGGTAGAAGATTACTATTGTAAAATATGAATGACAACACGTTGTGCGAGTCGATTTTCACCCGATTCCATGATATTTTGTCTTTTGAACATGGAAGTAGAAGATTACTATTGTACAATATGAATGACAACACGTTGATGATGTACCATAATTATATATTAGAATACAATTGTTAAGTATCAATCACAACACGTCATACCAGCCGATTTTCACTCGATTTCATTGTATTTTACCTTTTCAACATGGAATCATGGAGGTAGAAGATTACTATTGTAAAATATGAATGACAACACGTTGTGCGAGTCGATTTTCACCCGATTCCATGATATTTTGTCTTTTCAACATGGAATCATGGAGGTAGAAGATTACTATTGTAAAATATGAATGACAACACGTTGTGCGAGTCGATTTTCACCCGATTCCATGATATTTTGTCTTTTCAACAGGGAATCATGGAGGTAGAAGATTACTAATGTAAAATATGAATGACAACACGTTGTGCGAGTCGATTTTCACTGAATTTCATAGTATTTTACATTTTCAACATGGAATTATGAAATTTGAAAATGACTGTTGCTCAATATAAAAACGATACCTTGGGCGAGTCGATTTTTACTCGATTACATGATGGAACATAATTATATATTAGAATACAATTGTTAAGTATCAATCACAACACGTCATACCAGCCGATTTTCACTCGATTTCATTGTATTTTACCTTTTCAACATGGAATCATGGAGGTAGAAGATTACTATTGTAAAATATGAATGACAACACGTTGTGCGAGTCGATTTTCACCCGATTCCATGATATTTTGTCTTTTCAACATGGAATCATGGAGGTAGAAGATTACTATTGTACAATATGAATGACAACACGTTGATGATGGACCATAATTATATATTAGATTACAATTGTTAAGTATCAATCACAACACGTCATACCAGCCGATTTTCACTCGATTTCATTGTATTTTACCTTTTCAACATGGAATCATGGAAGTAGAAAATTACTATTGTAAAATATCAATGACAACACTTTGTGCGAGTCGATTTTCACCCGATTCCATGATATTTTGTCTTTTAAACATGGAATCATGGATGATGGAACATAATTATGTATTAGAATACAATTGTTAAGTATCAATCACAACACGTCATACCAGCCGATTTTCACTCGATTTCATTGTATTTTACCTTTTCAACATGGAATCATGGAGGCAGAAGATTACTATTGTAAAATATGAATGACAACACGTTGTGCGAGTCGATTTTCACTGAATTTCATAGTATTTTACATTTTAAACATGGAATTATGAAATTTGAAAATGACTATTGCTCAATATAAAAACGATACCTTGGGCGAGTCGATTTTTACTCGATTTTAAGATGGAACATAATTATATATTAGAATACAATTGTTAAGTATCAATCACAGCACGTCATACCAGCCGATTTTCACTCGATTTCATTGTATTTTACCTTTTCAACATGGAATCATGGAAGTAGAAGATTACTATTGTAAAATATGAATGACAACACGTTGTACGAGTCGATTTTCACCCGATTCCATGATATTTTGTCTGTTAAACATGGAATCATGGAGGTAGAAGATTACTATTGTAAAATATGAATGACAACACGTTGTGCGAGTCGATTTTCACCCGATTCCATGATATTTTGTCTTTTGAACATGGAAGTAGAAGATTACTATTGTACAATATGAATGACAACACGTTGATGATGTACCATAATTATATATTAGAATACAATTGTTAAGTAACAATCACAACACGTCATACCAGCCGATTTTCACTCGATTTCATTGTATTTTACCTTTTCAACATGGAATCATGGAAGTAGAAGATTACTATTGTAAAATATGAATGACAACACGTTGTGCGAGTCGATTTTCACCCGATTCCATGATATTTTGTCTGTTAAACATGGAATCATGGAGGTAGAAGATTACTATTGTAAAATATGAATGACAACACGTTGTGCGAGTCGATTTTCACCCGATTCCATGATATTTTGTCTTTTGAACATGGAAGTAGAAGATTACTATTGTACAATATGAATGACAACACGTTGATGATGTACCATAATTATATATTAGAATACAATTGTTAAGTATCAATCACAACACGTCATACCAGCCGATTTTCACTCGATTTCATTGTATTTTACCTTTTCAACATGGAATCATGGAAGTAGAAGATTACTATTGTAAAATATGAATGACAACACGTTGTGCGAGTCGATTTTCACCCGATTCCATGATATTTTGTCTTTTAAACATGGAATCATGGAGGTAGAAGATTACTATTGTAAAATATGAATGACAACACGTTGTGCGAGTCGATTTTCACCCGATTCCATGATATTTTGTCTTTTCAACAGGGAATCATGGAGGTAGAAGATTACTAATGTAAATTATGAATGACAACACGTTGTGCGAGTCGATTTTTACTGAATTTCATAGTATTTTACATTTTCAACATGGAATTATGAAATTTGAAAATGACTGTTGCTCAATATAAAAACGATACCTTGGGCGAGTCGATTTTTACTCGATTACATGATGGAACATAATTATATATTAGAATACAATTGTTAAGTATCAATCACCACACGTCATACCAGCCGATTTTCACTCGATTTCATTGTATTTTACCTTTTCAACATGGAATCATGGAGGTAGAAGATTACTATTGTAAAATATGAATGACAACACGTTGTGCGAGTCGATTTTCACCCGATTCCATGATATTTTGTCTTTTCAACATGGAATCATGGAGGTAGAAGATTACTATTGTACAATATGAATGACAACACGTTGATGATGGACCATAATTATATATTAGATTACAATTGTTAAGTATCAATCACAACACGTCATACCAGCCGATTTTCACTCGATTTCATTGTATTTTACCTTTTCAACATGGAATCATGGAGGTAGAAGATTACTATTGTAAAATATGAATGACAACACGTTGTGCGAGTCGATTTTCACTGAATTTCATAGTATTTTACATTTTAAACATGGAATCATGGAGGTAGAAGATTACTATTGTAAAATATGAATGACAACACGTTGTGCGAGTCGATTTTCACTGAATTTCATAGTATTTTACATTTTAAACATGGAATTATGAAATTTGAAAATGACTATTGCTCAATATAAAAACGATACCTTGGGCGAGTCGATTTTTACTCGATTACATGATGGAACATATTAGAATACAATTGTTAAGTATCAATCACAGCACGTCATACCAGCCGATTTTCACTCGATTTCATTGTATTTTACCTTTTCAACATGGAATCATGGAAGTACTATTGTAAAATATGAATGACAACACGTTGTACGAGTCGATTTTCACCCGATTCCATGATATTTTGTCTGTTAAACATGGAATCATGGAGGTAGAAGATTACTATTGTAAAATATGAATGACAACACGTTGTGCGAGTCGATTTTCACCCGATTCCATGATATTTTGTCTTTTGAACATGGAAGTAGAAGATTACTATTGTACAATATGAATGACAACACGTTGATGATGTACCATAATTATATATTAGAATACAATTGTTAAGTATCAATCACAACACGTCATACCAGCCGATTTTCACTCGATTTCATTGTATTTTACCTTTTCAACATGGAATCATGGAGGTAGAAGATTACTATTGTAAAATATGAATGACAACACGTTGTGCGAGTCGATTTTCACCCGATTCCATGATATTTTGTCTTTTCAACATGGAATCATGGAGGTAGAAGATTACTATTGTAAAATATGAATGACAACACGTTGTGCGAGTCGATTTTCACCCGATTCCATGATATTTTGTCTTTTCAACAGGGAATCATGGAGGTAGAAGATTACTAATGTAAAATATGAATGACAACACGTTGTGCGAGTCGATTTTCACTGAATTTCATAGTATTTTACATTTTCAACATGGAATTATGAAATTTGAAAATGACTGTTGCTCAATATAAAAACGATACCTTGGGCGAGTCGATTTTTACTCGATTACATGATGGAACATAATTATATATTAGAATACAATTGTTAAGTATCAATCACAACACGTCATACCAGCCGATTTTCACTCGATTTCATTGTATTTTACCTTTTCAACATGGAATCATGGAGGTAGAAGATTACTATTGTAAAATATGAATGACAACACGTTGTGCGAGTCGATTTTCACCCGATTCCATGATATTTTGTCTTTTCAACATGGAATCATGGAGGTAGAAGATTACTATTGTACAATATGAATGACAACACGTTGATGATGGACCATAATTATATATTAGATTACAATTGTTAAGTATCAATCACAACACGTCATACCAGCCGATTTTCACTCGATTTCATTGTATTTTACCTTTTCAACATGGAATCATGGAAGTAGAAAATTACTATTGTAAAATATCAATGACAACACTTTGTGCGAGTCGATTTTCACCCGATTCCATGATATTTTGTCTTTTAAACATGGAATCATGGATGATGGAACATAATTATGTATTAGAATACAATTGTTAAGTATCAATCACAACACGTCATACCAGCCGATTTTCACTCGATTTCATTGTATTTTACCTTTTCAACATGGAATCATGGAGGCAGAAGATTACTATTGTAAAATATGAATGACAACACGTTGTGCGAGTCGATTTTCACTGAATTTCATAGTATTTTACATTTTAAACATGGAATTATGAAATTTGAAAATGACTATTGCTCAATATAAAAACGATACCTTGGGCGAGTCGATTTTTACTCGATTTTAAGATGGAACATAATTATATATTAGAATACAATTGTTAAGTATCAATCACAGCACGTCATACCAGCCGATTTTCACTCGATTTCATTGTATTTTACCTTTTCAACATGGAATCATGGAAGTAGAAGATTACTATTGTAAAATATGAATGACAACACGTTGTACGAGTCGATTTTCACCCGATTCCATGATATTTTGTCTGTTAAACATGGAATCATGGAGGTAGAAGATTACTATTGTAAAATATGAATGACAACACGTTGTGCGAGTCGATTTTCACCCGATTCCATGATATTTTGTCTTTTGAACATGGAAGTAGAAGATTACTATTGTACAATATGAATGACAACACGTTGATGATGTACCATAATTATATATTAGAATACAATTGTTAAGTATCAATCACAACACGTCATACCAGCCGATTTTCACTCGATTTCATTGTATTTTACCTTTTCAACATGGAATCATGGAAGTAGAAGATTACTATTGTAAAATATGAATGACAACACGTTGTGCGAGTCGATTTTCACCCGATTCCATGATATTTTGTCTGTTAAACATGGAATCATGGAGGTAGAAGATTACTATTGTAAAATATGAATGACAACACGTTGTGCGAGTCGATTTTCACCCGATTCCATGATATTTTGTCTTTTGAACATGGAAGTAGAAGATTACTATTGTACAATATGAATGACAACACGTTGATGATGTACCATAATTATATATTAGAATACAATTGTTAAGTATCAATCACAACACGTCATACCAGCCGATTTTCACTCGATTTCATTGTATTTTACCTTTTCAACATGGAATCATGGAAGTAGAAGATTACTATTGTAAAATATGAATGACAACACGTTGTGCGAGTCGATTTTCACCCGATTCCATGATATTTTGTCTTTTAAACATGGAATCATGGAGGTAGAAGATTACTATTGTAAAATATGAATGACAACACGTTGTGCGAGTCGATTTTCACCCGATTCCATGATATTTTGTCTTTTCAACAGGGAATCATGGAGGTAGAAGATTACTAATGTAAAATATGAATGACAACACGTTGTGCGAGTCGATTTTTACTGAATTTCATAGTATTTTACATTTTCAACATGGAATTATGAAATTTGAAAATGACTGTTGCTCAATATAAAAACGATACCTTGGGCGAGTCGATTTTTACTCGATTACATGATGGAACATAATTATATATTAGAATACAATTGTTAAGTATCAATCACCACACGTCATACCAGCCGATTTTCACTCGATTTCATTGTATTTTACCTTTTCAACATGGAATCATGGAGGTAGAAGATTACTATTGTAAAATATGAATGACAACACGTTGTGCGAGTCGATTTTCACCCGATTCCATGATATTTTGTCTTTTCAACATGGAATCATGGAGGTAGAAGATTACTATTGTACAATATGAATGACAACACGTTGATGATGGACCATAATTATATATTAGATTACAATTGTTAAGTATCAATCACAACACGTCATACCAGCCGATTTTCACTCGATTTCATTGTATTTTACCTTTTCAACATGGAATCATGGAGGTAGAAGATTACTATTGTAAAATATGAATGACAACACGTTGTGCGAGTCGATTTTCACTGAATTTCATAGTATTTTACATTTTAAACATGGAATCATGGAGGTAGAAGATTACTATTGTAAAATATGAATGACAACACGTTGTGCGAGTCGATTTTCACTGAATTTCATAGTATTTTACATTTTAAACATGGAATTATGAAATTTGAAAATGACTATTGCTCAATATAAAAACGAGTCGATTTTTACTCGATTTTATGATGGAACATAATTATATATTAGAATACAATTGTTAAGTATCAATCACAGCACGTCATACCAGCCGATTTTCACTCGATTTCATTGTATTTTACCTTTTCAACATGGAATCATGGAAGTAGAAAATTACTATTGTATGACAACACTTTGTGCAAGTCGATTTTCACCCGATTCCATGATATTTTGTCTTTTAAACATGGAATCATGGAGGTAGAAGATTACTATTGTAAAATATGAATGACAACACGTTGTGCGAGTCGATTTTCACCCGATTCCATGATATTTTGTCTTTTGAACATGGAAGTAGAAGATTACTATTGTACAATATGAATGACAACACGTTGATGATGTACCATAATTATATATTAGAATACAATTGTTAAGTATCAATCACAACACGTCATACCAGCCGATTTTCACTCGATTTCATTGTATTTTACCTTTTCAACATGGAATCATGGAAGTAGAAGATTACTATTGTAAAATATGAATGACAACACGTTGTGCGAGTCGATTTTCACCCGATTCCATGATATTTTGTCTTTTAAACATGGAATCATGGAGGTAGAAGATTACTATTGTAAAATATTGATGTCAACACGTTGTGCGAGTCGATTTTCACCCGATTCCATGATATTTTGTCTTTTCAACAGGGAATCATGGAGGTAGAAGATTACTAATGTAAAATATGAATGACAACACGTTGTGCGAGTCGATTTTTACTGAATTTCATAGTATTTTACATTTTCAACATGGAATTATGAAATTTGAAAATGACTGTTGCTCAATATAAAAACGATACCTTGGGCGAGTCGATTTTTACTCGATTACATGATGGAACATAATTATATATTAGAATACAATTGTTAAGTATCAATCACAACACGTCATACCAGCCGATTTTCACTCGATTTCATTGTATTTTACCTTTTCAACATGGAATCATGGAGGTAGAAGATTACTATTGTAAAATATGAATGACAACACGTTGTGCGAGTCGATTTTCACCCGATTCCATGATATTTTGTCTTTTCAACATGGAATCATGGAGGTAGAAGATTACTATTGTAAAATATTGATGACAACACGTTGTGCGAGTCGATTTTCACCCGATTCCATGATATTTTGTCTTTTCAACAGGGAATCATGGAGGTAGAAGATTACTAATGTAAAATATGAATGACAACACGTTGTGCGAGTCGATTTTTACTGAATTTCATAGTATTTTACATTTTCAACATGGAATTATGAAATTTGAAAATGACTGTTGCTCAATATAAAAACGATACCTTGGGCGAGTCGATTTTTACTCGATTACATGATGGAACATAATTATATATTAGAATACAATTGTTAAGTATCAATCACAACACGTCATACCAGCCGATTTTCACTCGATTTCATTGTATTTTACCTTTTCAACATGGAATCATGGAGGTAGAAGATTACTATTGTAAAATATGAATGACAACACGTTGTGCGAGTCGATTTTCACCCGATTCCATGATATTTTGTCTTTTCAACATGGAATCATGGAGGTAGAAGATTACTATTGTAAAATATGAATGACAACACGTTGTGCGAGTCGATTTTCACCCGATTCCATGATATTTTGTCTTTTCAACATGGAATCATGGAGGTAGAAGATTACTATTGTAAAATATGAATGACAACACGTTGTGCGAGTCGATTTTCACTGAATTTCATAGTATTTTACATTTTCAACATGAAATTATGAAATTTGAAAATGACTATTGCTCAATATAAAAACGATACCTTGGGCGAGTCGATTTTTACTCGATTTCATGATGGAACATAATTATATATTAGAATACAATTGTTAAGTATATTGACAACACGTCATACCAGCCGATTTTCACTCGATTTCATTGTATATTACCATTTCAACATGGAATCATGGAGGTAGAAAATTACTATTGTAAAATATGAATGACAACACGTTGTGCGAGTCGATTTTAACCCGATTCCATAATATTTTACATTTTCAACATGGAATTATGAAATTTGAAAATGACTATAAAAACGATACCTTGGGCGAGTCGATTTTTACTCGATTTCATGATGGAACATATTCTAATATGTTCCATCATGAAATCGAGTACAATTGTTAAGTATATTGACAACACGTCATACCAGCCGATTTTTACTCGATTTCATTGTATTTTACCTTTTCAACATGGAATCATGGAAGTAGAAAATTACTATTGTAAAATATGTATGTCAACACGTTGTGCGAGTCGATTTTCACCCGATTCCATGATATTTTGTCTTTTAAACATGGAATCATGGAGGTAGAAGATTACTATTGTAAAATATGAATGACATGACAACACGTTGTGCGAGTCGATTTTCACTGAATTTCAACATGGAATTATGAAATTTGAAAATGACTGTTGCTCAATATAAAAACGATACCTTGGGCGAGTCGATTTTTACTCGATTTCATGATGGAACATATTAGAATACAAGTGTTAAGTATCAATCACAACACGTCATACCAGCCGATTTTCACTCGATTTCATTGTATTTTACCTTTTCAACATGGAATCATGGAAGTAGAAAATTACTATTGTAAAATATGAATGACAACACGTTGTGCGAGTCGATTTTCACCCGATTCCATGATATTTTGTCTTTTCAACAGGGAATCATGGAGGTAGAAGATTACTATTGTAAAATATGAATGACAACACGTTCTGCGAGTCGATTTTCACCCGATTCCATGATATTTTGTCTTTTGAACATGGAAGTAGAAGATTACTATTGTACAATATGAATGACAACACGTTGTGCGAGTCGATTTTCACCCGATTCCATGATATTTTGTCTTTTGAACATGGAAGTAGAAGATTACTATTGTACAATATGAATGACAACACGTTGTGCGAGTCGATTTTCACCCGATTCCTTCATATTTTGTCTTTTCAACATGGAATCATTGAAGTAGATATTGTACAATATGAATGACAACACGTTGATGATGGACCATAATTATATATTAGATTACAATTGTTAAGTATCAATCACAACACGTCATACCAGCCGATTTTCACTCGATTTCATTGTATTTTACCTTTTCAACATGGAATCATGGAAGTAGAAAATTACTATTGTAAAATATCAATGACAACACTTTGTGCGAGTCGATTTTCACTGAATTTCATAGTATTTTACATTTTAAACATGGAATCATGGAGGTAGAAGATTACTATTGTAAAATATGAATGACAACACGTTGTGCGAGTCGATTTTCACTGAATTTCATAGTATTTTACATTTTCAACATGGAATTATGAAATTTTAAAATGACTGTTGCTCAATATAAAAACGATACCTTGGGCGAGTTGATTTTTACTCGATTTCATGATGGAACATAATTATATATTAGAATACAATTGTTAAGTATATTGACAACACGTCATACCAACCGATTTTGACTCGATTTCATTGTATTTTACCTTTTCAACATGGAATCATGGAAGTAGAAAATTACTATTGTAAAATATGAATGACAACACGTTGTGCGAGTCGATTTTCACCCGATTCCATAATATTTTGTCTTTTCAACATGGAATCCATGGAGGTAGAAGATTACTATTGTAAAATATGAATGACAACACGTTGTGCGATTCGATTTTCACTGAATTTCATAGTATTTTACATTTTCAACATGGAATTATAAAATTTGGAAATGACTATTAAAAACGATACCTTGGGCGAGCCGATTCTCACTCGATTTCATGATGGAACATAATTATGTATTAGAATACAATTGTTAAGTATCAATCACAACACGTCATACCAGCCGATTTTCACTCGATTTCATTGTATTTTACCTTTTCAACATGGAATCATGGAAGTAATAAATTACTATTGTAATGTGTCAACACGTTGTGCGTCAACACGTTGTGCGAGTCGATTTTCACTGAATTTCATAGTATTTTACATTTTCAACATGGAATTATGAAATGACTGTTGTTAAAAACGATACCTTGGGCGAGTCGATTTTTACTCGATTTCATGATGGAACATAATTATATATTAGAATACAATTGTTAAGTATATTGACAACACGTCATACCAGCCGATTTTCACTCGATTTTCAACATGGAATCATGGAAGTAGAAGATTGCTATTGGAAAATATCAATGACAACACGTTGTGCGAGTCGATTTTCACTCGATTCCATGATATTTTGTCTTTTCAACATGGAATCATGGAGGTAGAAAATTACTATTGTAAAATATGAATGACAACACGTTGTGCGAGTCGATTTTCACTGAATTTCATAGTATTTAACATTTTCAACATGAAATTTGAAAATGACTATTGCTCAATATAAAAACGATACCTTGGGCGAGTCGATTTTTACTCGATTTCATGATGGAACATATTAGAATACAATTGTTAAGTATCAATCACAACACGTCATACAGGCCGATTTTCACTCGATTTTCAACATGGAATCAGTGAAGTAGAAGATTACTATTGTAAAATATGAATGACAACACGTTGTGCGAGTCAATTTTCACCCGATTCCAGTATATTTTACCTTTTCAACATGGAAGTAGAAGATTACTATTGTATAATATGAAATTTGAAAATGACGGTTGCTCAATATAAAAACGATACCTTGGGCGAGTCGATTTTTACTCGATTTCATGATGGAACATTAGAATACAATTGTTAAGTATATTGACAACACGTCATACCAGCCGATTTTCACTCGATTTCATTGTATTTGACCTTTTCAACATGAAATCATGGAAGTAGAAAATTACTATCGTAAAATATGTATGTGCGAGTCGATTTTCACCCGATTCCATGATATTTTGTCTTTTCAACAAGGAATCATGGAGGTAGAAGATTACTATTGTATAATATGAAATTTGAAAATGACTGTTGCTCAATATAAAAACGATACCTTGGGCGAGTCGATTTTTACTCGATTTCATGATGGAACATAATTATGTATTAGAATACAATTGTTAAGTATCAATCACAACACGTCATACCAGCCGATTTTCACTCGATTTTCAACATGGAATCATGGAAGTAGAAGATTGCTATTGGAAAATATCAATGACAACACGTTGTGCGAGTCGATTTTCACTCGATTCCATGATATTTTGTCTTTTCAACATGGAATCATGGAGGTAGAAAATTACTATTGTAAAATATGAATGACAACACGTTTCACTGAATTTCATAGTATTTTACATTTTCAACATGGAATTATGAAATTTGAAAATGACTGTTGCTCAATATAAAAACGATTTTTACTCGATTTCATGATTAGAAAAGACAAAATATCATGGAATCGGGTTAAAATCGACTCTCACAACGTGTTGACGCACAACGTGTTGACACATTACAATAGTAATTTTCTACTTCCATGATTCCATGTTGAAAAGGTCAAATACAATGAAATCGAGTGAAAATCGGCTGGTATGACGTGTTGTCAATATACTTAACAATTGTATTCTAATATATAATATATTCCATCATGAAATCGAGTAAAAATCGACTCGCCCAAGCTATCGTTTTTATATTGAGCAATAGTCATTTTCAAATTTCATAATTCCATGTTGAAAATGTAAAATACTATGAAATTCAG
>OY744552.1:29470944-29603692 GCA_963556195.1 Sepiola atlantica | reverse complement strand
TATATACCCGTAATATATATATATATATACCCGTAATATATATATATATATATACCCGTAATATATATATATATATACCCGTAATATATATATATATATATACCCGTAATATATATGTATATATATATATACATATATATACCCGAAATATATATATATACTAGCAGGGCTACCCGGCGTTGCCCGGGGCGATAAAAAAAACAAAGTATTAGAAATTAAAGAGCCTGTGTAACATCTTTATATAAAAACTTCAATCTCTCTTCTTTCTTTAGCCGTCTTTCTTTCCCTGGTACTTATTATTTCCCTCCCTACTTCAATCCTCTATTTTCTTTTTCCCTATATGATTCTTATCGTGTTAAATGTGTTAAAAACTTATAATAATGTAATTCACGTAAATTCTTTTTACTAAATATATATTTTATGTAACTGGATTTTCTTAAAGAAATATGCCATGTAAACAAACACTTTGGATGAAAGTTATTAATTATTCTTACATTGTATTTTTTATCCCGAAATAAAATTATATTTTATTTTTTCAAGACTTTAAAATCGAATTTGAATGCAATTACTTAATTGCTGGCGGCCATGTTGTAATTTTCTTATAATTTGCTTCCGTAAAATAGTAGCAATACTTTGATTAGTGTTTGTCGCTTATTTTTTTTATATAAGCGACAAACGCAAAGGACTAAAAATTTAGAGGCGCGTCCAATAAAATTAAAAGTTATTTCAAATTATTAGGTAATTAAATTAAAATATGACTCAGGGTTTTAAATAACTATAAAATATCATGAATAATAACTGAAAACAGTCCCCCCCCGATGAAATCTGCCCCGACCCCCTAATCTCTCCGGCCCCACCCCAACTTTTTTTCACTCTCCCACAACCCTGAGAAATATTTTAAGTTCAAAAAAGAAAAAAAAGAAATTGGCCCGACCTTTATAAAATTTGCCTGACCCCTAACATTTTCCGCGAACCCCTAATCTCTGCAGCCCACCCCAACATTTTTTCACTCTCCCACAACCCTGAGTAATATTTTAAGTTCAAATGAAAACAAAAAGAAAAAAAATTTGGCCCGACCCCTAAAAAAATTGGCCTGACCCCTTAAATTTTCCCCGACCCTCTAATCTCTCCAGCCCCCCCTCACCCGCTAACATTTTTGTCACTCTCCCACAACCCTGAGAAATATTTTAAGTTAAAAAAAAAAAAAAATTTGGCCCGACCCCTAAAATTTTCCCCGACCCCTAATCTCTCCAGCCCCACCCCAACTTTTTTTTCACTCTCCCACTACCCTGAGAAATATTTTAAGTTTAAAAAAAAAAAAAAATTTGGCCCGCCCCCTAAAAAATTTTCCCGACCCCCTAATCATTCCAGCCCCCCCCCACTTTTTTTTTAATCTCCCACAACCCTGAGTAATATTTTAAGTTCAAAAGAAAAAAAAAAAGAAAAAAAATTTGGCCCGACCCCTAAAATTTTCCCCGACCGAATCTCTCCAGCCCCCCCTCACCCGCTAACATTTTTGTCACTCTCCACAACCCTGAGAAATATTTTAAGTTCAAAAAAAAAAAAAATTTGGCCCGACCCCTAAAATGTTCCCCGACCCCCTAATCTCTCCAGCCCCACCCAACTTTTTTTTCACTCTCCCACAACCCTGAGAAATATTTTAAGTTTAAAAAAAAAAAAAAAAATTTGGCCCGCCCCCTAATCCTTCCAGCCCCCCCACGCCAAACTTTTTTTTCAATCTCCACAACCCTGAGAAATAATTTAAATTCAAAAAAAAAAAAAAATTTTGACTGACCCTAAAAAATTGGGCCTGACCCCTAAAATTTTCCCCGACCCCCTAATCCTTGAAGCCCCCCTCCCCAAAACTTTTTTTTCAATCTCCCACAACCCTGAGTAATATTTTAAATTTTAAAAAAAAAAAAATTTGCCAGACCCCTAAAATTTTTCCCGACCCCCTAATCTCTCCAGCCCCCCCCCCCTCACCCGCCAACATTTTTCTCACTCTCCCACAACCCTGAGAAATACTTTAAGTTCAAGGAAAAAAAAAAAATTGGGCCCGAAACACCAATATTTCTAGGGACCGTTATACTTAATCCCAGGATATGTACTGTGCTAAAGATGTCAACTTTTTGACATGTCACCGCTTAGTTTTTGAGGAGTAGCTGTACATTACATAAATACATTAGATAATTTCCAAATTAGTACTTATTAACATTGAAAAATAACTGAAAAGGACCCCCCCCCCTGATGAAATCTGCCCCATGGACCCCTAAGGCGTGGGTTTATAGATTCAGGAATACGACCATCAACTTACTCTGTGAATTTTTATAGGGCACACACACCCACACACACACACATACAGACATTCAATTTTATATAGAAGATAAAAATGTCCCAAACGTCCGCATTCCTCGCCGTTTATATAAAACGGCGAGGAATGCGGACGTTTGGGACATTTTGGGGAGGGTAGAATGAAATTAAACAAGTATAAAAACGAGATGAAACGATTAAAAAAAATATTAATTAATGTACTAAGCCGGCTTTCGTCCACACTCATCAGAGTATTAACGTGGCAGTAATTAAATACGACTAAAATTTAAAAAAAATTATAATGAAAACTAGTGACAAGTTTAGGAGAAAAAAAAAAATGATGAAAAACAAAATATTGGGAGGAGGGTCACAAGTTGATCACATTAATCCTAAAAGCCACTCCTTTTGTTTACAAAGGGAGGGTTTGATTGACTTGATATATATTGCTTCCAGGACTTTGAGGTGGAATAGAAAATGTGATCTACTTATGACAGAAAACCAGTCACTAGTGTACGTCGACGCACATTCGGCGCTATTTATAAGATGGTCAGCAATAGCAGACCGGATGTATTGACTAAATTATTTAAATTATTTAGTCGGCCCTGGCGTATGGCAGGGGGTATGTGTTGTTTGATTCTGGATTCAAACCGTTGCATTTTCTTCCCACGTATACGGCATCGCACCGACATTTAAATTGATAAATAATATTACTGATATGTTGAGGTGAGAGAACATCCTTATGAATAGATTTGAGCAAAGGTCGAGCAGAAAAAACAATTCTAGGATTAGATGCCTGGTAACACCGACGCACAGCTACAGAAATTTGATTGACAAATTTTATGCTAATATTACACAACCAAGGTAATCTGAGGTACGCCGGGCATTTTGGAGGACCAAAAAGTTTAGGCTTGTTAAAGTGAGCGATCTTAGTAACGATATTAGAATTAACAATATCGAGAGGGTACCCATTTTCAACGAGCACCTCTTTGATAAATTCAATCTCCGAATCAATCAGGGATTCCGAGCAAATCTTTAAGGCACGATGAACCAAACATTTAATCAGATTTATTTTTCTTTGTATGGGACGAAAAGAGTCCCAGTGACAATATAAACCAGTAAATGTAGGTTTGCGGTAAACAGATGTTACAAACAATGAATCAGATTTATGCACTAATACATCCAGAAAAGGAAGGGTGGAGTTGTGTTCCTTCTCACAAGTGAACTTTAAGGCTGGGTGTAATTGATTGAGTGCATTAAGGAATAATATGAAATCTGACTCATTGTTAAACATGCAAAATGTATCATCTACGTATCGAAAATAAGTAAGTGGTTTATTGATACGGGCCAAAAGATTATGCTCGTGAAAACCTACAAAGATATTGGCTAACACAGGACCAAGGGGTGACCCCATAGAAATGCCGTCGATTTGCTGATACATGACATCATCAAAACTGAATTCGACAGACATGGTAGCAAACCGCATCAGTTCTACGAAGACCTCCTCAGAGATAATAGGACCAACTAAGAAACCAAGATATAAAACATCAGCACAAATATCGATGGTTTCTTGTAAATAAACTGCTGATGTCGAAAGAACACATAAACTTATTCTCAGCAGAAAAAGGGCAATTACGTATATATTCAGCAAAAGTTAATGAATCTTTAATACAGTTGGCCGAATATACTTCAAGCACAGGTTGAAGCAATTCAGCCAACCATTTAGCTAACTGATGCTGAACCGACCCGACCATAGAGAGAATCGGTCTTACTGGTATATTTTCCTTATGCATTTTTGGTAGGCCATAAAGACGTGGTCTTATAGACCCTATTGGTCAGATTATATCGTATATTTTCCCAAGAAGAACACCTTTCTTAACCAATTTAAGCAATCTTTTTTGAAAATTACTTTCAATGGAAAGGATCTTGTCATGCGTATTAACAGGTCCAAGTCTTTTAAATTTATCAACGTCATCCAAGATCACCATCATTTTCGCCACATAATTGGCATAATCCAGAATCATTACTCCCGAACCCTTATCTGGTTTAGTAATGATAAGTGACTGATTTGACCGCAGAGATTTAATGGCAAGAAAATGTTCATTTTGCCAATTGAAATTAGAGCGGTCAATGGGAGTACCTGCATAAGTGTAGGCAAGATCATTAAGTCGTTTGATGGATATGGGTGGAATACAGAATTCCAAGCCATGAGACAATACAAATTGCTCAGTGTCCGTCAATTGGTATGTTGAAAGATTAAGGATATTTTTTAAGTTAGTCGTAGAACGACCAAATCTCTTCAGAATAAGAAACCAAAGTTTTTTATGGTGGTTGGCATTAGACAAAGTAAAGCAACGTTGGTCAAGTGAAGAAATATACCGGGAGAAACAAATGTAATCAAAGAAAGATAAGTTGTTTTTACAAAATTTCCATAGCGAACGAAAATGTCTTAAAATTTCGCCAATGGAAAAGGACAACTTATAAATTTCATCCCGTAAAAATATCCCCTCAATTTTGTGGCTACGAACTAATTTCGCCTTAGTAATGCGAAAACTTATATATGAAGGGCAAACTCGATTCGTTAAACATAAATTTAGAAAAGTAGTTTTTGATCGAGTTGAACGAATTTTTGCTCTCAACTAGTTCAATTTTTTAATGAAACTAGACTATCATTAAATTAGGTGAAAATCAATTCTAATGTAATGCTACAATGTTTAAAAATCATGAAATCGGGTGAAAATTAATTTCAATGACTAGTTTTCAGTAGTGATTCACAGATTGCGCTGAAATAAACTTTCAAAGTTGTGATACCACAATGTTTAAAAATCACGGTCACATCCTTTCTCTGACCTCTTGCGTTTGCTGCAAGTGGATCCGTCTTCTTGTAGGTCTCTGCAATGTCTCTACAGACAGTATAATAGTATGAGGCTATGCAGGAGGATGAGTGGATCTCTTGAAAATTTGATTTCATGAACAGTAATTTAAATTTACTTATAATTATTTTATCTGAAGGGAGGGGATCAATCACTCAAGTAAAATTCAATTAAATTAGTACTATAGAGACTTGAATTTTATTGTCCATTTCGTTCTGTATTAAAAAAATGCACTTAGTGGATAAGAAAAAAAAAATTGGTAACCGCCTTAAAACACTAGAATGGTCAGGCAATGGGAGATCATTTTTACGTTAAATATGCGAAACTGATTCCGCACTCTAAATTCTAGATAAATTGTTTTTTCTTTCTTTCTGGTAAGTTTTTCAGGGTGTTCACACTAAAAAAGTAGAATAATTTTTTTAAGGAGGAGGGGTGATTGAGCAGAGGGTGTTAATTTACAATAATACCGAAAATGTCATGTTTCATTTTTTGAGAAAATAAAATAAAGGGAATAATTGTTTGCCAAATAATAGGTATTTTTTATTTGATCGCTCAGTCGCTCACAAAAAAACGGTTTATAAAAAAACGGTGCTTGGAAAATTTGACAACGGAAAAAAACTATTTTTAAGCACCAGAGATTTTCTAAGGCTTTCTATTCGATAGTTTAAATACTTCCAAATTCCTTTCAAATTTCGAACAGAGACGAAGTAATATATATTTTTCAAGTATTAACAAAATATGAAAATGGCTGACTTGTTTATGAAGAAACAAACCTAAATGCATTATGATGGATTTAATCTTGTTACTTAATTACGAACTGGGTTGAAATAACATTATTTAGAAAGTCATTCTTAACATGGGGGGGGATTTGTTAACTATTCTGTACTTTCACCTAACAATTTAATAAACAAAAGATATCGTAAAAATTGAATTTAACTTGAAAATCCTTATCTAAAAAATAGCCACGATCCGCCAGGATTTGTCGCACGTGACTCAAATGAACTAATCAATCGCAATCATTTAAAAATAGAGAATCGTCTTGATTATTAAAAATAAACACCAAATTAATCTGTGTGCTTGCAAGAAGTATTATCTCTGGTTAAATATAAAATATCTTCAAGTTCAGAACGTTAAAATGCATTTTTACTTAAATCCTGGGGAGCACTTTGAATTATCTTCCCCTCTCATTTGACTCTTCAAAAGTAAAGATAGATTTTTTTGGTGCTTCTGCTGTTTCACAATGATATTAAAATATTTAAAGAAATGTATACACTTTATGTACTTATGCGTTAGCTCAAGATAAAATTGTACAGAAAAAATGATGCAAATTCATCTAGTATTTATTAAATTATAAGAAAAAGAAAGAAAAAAAAACAATCTTACATATGTAAGATAATTTTTTTTCAGCTTACGAAACAGGCAAGGGAGATAACTTTAAGAAAAATGGCGACAAATAATTTTTATTTTTAATTTAATAACTACTGGATGATTTTGCGTAATTTTTGGTGTACAGTCTTCTTTTCAGCTACCACTAAGTTCCTTAAACTTCTTTAGATATTTTCTTTTAAACATGTCATTGTGAAACAGCAGAAGCACAATTTTTTCGGCCGTCATACAGAAGCACCCAAAATGTCTAACGATACATAAAATCGTTTTTCTTTTAATTTAATAAATATTTTATGAATTTGCATAATTTTTTAAGCACAATCTTATTTTCAGCTAAACAAAGTTTATACATTTCTTTAAGTATTTTAACGTCATTGTGAAACAGCAGAGGGACCCAAAAAAAAAAAAACGTTTTTTTAAAACCGATGGAATAATTCGTTTTGTAAAATATTTTTTGATGATAACAAAACAATATAAAATGCAGTCTGGTGGTAAGTAGTTTTAAGTGGAGGCGATAAAAAGTGCTGCCGCAAATAATTGGTCAATTGTCGCTTAACTTAAATAGGTAAAATTTTTTAAAAAAATTATATTTTTTGGTTATTTCAAAGATTTTTATGCTTTTGTGGTTTCCTGTTTAATCTTGCAACAAATGCAACGAAATTAAAAATAAAACGTTTTTGTTCGCATTTCTGAATAACAAAAATTTATATTTACACTTTCACATTCATAAACCTTTTTTTTTTTTAATAGCGACTTCTGCTTCCTTTTTGAATTTCTAATTAATGATTACATTCCCATAAGATAACGTTAAAATTAATGCTTTTTTAGAAACATTTTATATGAGATTAGAAAATGTTATGAAATGTAATAAAAACTAAAAGTAACGTTATTAAGAAAAAAAAACATTCGGTTGATAATTTGTTTGTTTAAATTAATTCAATAATATGCCATTTTTTCAATGTAATGTTCGGAAAAATATAAAATATATGTGAAATATTTCAAAGATAAAGTATCTTTTCCTGGCTGTACCCTGCAAGGGTCCGAGGCAGCAGTTGGGAGAGTGTAGCAGTTATCTCCCCCTCTCAAACATAATTGCACCGGTTTGCCATTAGGTGGCGCTGGAGGACGACCACAGTTATCTGCCCTTCTTGATTATATAAACTGGTGCACAACGTCAGACAGGCCTCCTTTCAGTTCCAGCCACAGTAGACGGTAGTCATCGGAGACGCTGCTCGTCTCCTTGTATGACTCACAAAATCACACGTGTTCAAATTCATGAACAAGTTTTTCTCGGTAAGGGATTTTTCTTCACACTCCCATTCATATTCCTAGAGACAATTTCTTCTCCAAAACATTTTATTTTCACCTACACAATTTCTTTATTGAACATATCTTCCCATATGCGTTTCAATCATATGAACTATTTCAACTCCACACACATTCTACATACATACATATGTACACACAGCATTCTGCATACACACTGTATACATATTAATGTACTCTGTTTTATTGTTGTTACACACGTTCAATAAATGCTTTATTTAAACAACCTGTGAATTATTATTTTGTCTTGCATGTGACATTACTTGTATTATGAACCTGTAACCGGGATTCCCCCTAGAAGCCCAACAAGGGAAAAGGTTGCTAAAAAGGAATGCTCTTTAGCGACCCACCTAACAGGGTCTGGTAATAATGTTCTATGCTGAGAACAGAGTTCTCAGCTGGAGCAAAGGTGCTCGGTCCACTATCCACTGAGCTGAAGGACCTCTGCAAGAGAATGGCAGAACCTAAATTCATAGTGTAGTAACAACCTGTGCCACCCTATTTCTGACTCGTCCACTTAGCTGGTACCCCCACCCCAAGTCAGTAGGCACAACCATTCACTTTTTTTCACAGTAAAAAGAAATAACTTTCGGTTGATAATTTGTTAAAATTAATTCAATAAAATGTTTTATTATTATAGCATGTTTTTATTTATTTCAAACACATTAATAATAAAATGCGTCTTTTTCAATGTAAATATTTGTTTATTACTACATTAAACTTTAAAAAAATAATTAAACAAATTTATTATTATTAAACTATAATTCAAAGGAACAATAATAATAAATAAAATTTGCATAAACAAGAAATGCTAACAAAAACATTTTATTTTTAATTTCTAGTCATCCGTACGTCATGTGACGCGGTATTTGTTGCAAGATTAAACAGGAAACCACACAAATCTTTGAAATAACCAAAAATATAATTTTTTTTTTAAAAGGAATTATTTTACCTAAAAGAAAAGGCTACAAAAAAAGGATCCTTGAATTTAAATAGCAATACACATGAAAAAATTTAATTTGCTAAAATATCTCAATAATGGCATATATAGAAAGAGCTGTATGATCTAAGAAAGAATCTTTTTAAATCTGACTAAAAATAAAGAGTATTTTTGTGCCTCGCACGATTTTTAGATTTTAAGATCATATGTGTTTCGTCACATTTTTTACACTTCTTTTTCAGTAAAAATGTTATATCTTTGTTAAAACACAAGATTAAGCAATGAAATTTGCCATATAAGTGTATTTTTGTACAAGGAATCAGAATATGCCACTGAAAATCCTCTATAAATTATTGGTTTCCAAGTAATTAGCAGTAAATGCACAAATATGCTGCAATACCTTAAAAATACCATGTATCCATAAAAAAAGAAGTTAGAGAACTCAAAGTTGAATTGTAATACATTTTATGCATAAGAAACTAAAATCTAATACTAGGACTGTTTAAAAATGAATATATTGCAAGATTTCTTAGGCATCCGCTAAATCACCCCCTTGCCTCTCTACTTTTTTTTTTTTTTAGACAATTACATGTTAACACTCTGAAAAACTTGGCAGAAAGAAACACAAGAGCAATTATTTTAGAATTTACAGTGGGGATTAGTTTCACATATAAATTTAATGTCAAATAATCCTCCATTTCAGGGCCATTCTAGCGCCATTCAGGGCCATTTATAAAAAAATGATTAACTGCCTAAAAGGCAGTTAATCATTTTATTCTATGGGAGATAAATCATGTGTGTTTTTCTTTTTTTTTTTTTTTATTTGGGGGGGGGGGGGGGTCTCCATTTTTCTTTCTTTTGTTTAGACGATTATTAAGAGGGTCTTTGTGGGAGGAGAGGGGGCTTACCACTTGGACTTCGGGTTAGTGGTAGGGCTAAGGGAAATTAAGTGTGAACACCTTGAAAACTTAGCAGAAAGAAAGAATTTTTTTTTGAATTTAGAGTAGGGGGATCAGTTTCACATAAATTTAATGTAATGTAGAATAATTCACCATTTTCGGGCCATTCTAGCGTTTTAGGCCATTAATCAATTTTTTTTCTATGGGAAATAAATCCTGTGCGTCTTTTAGACCATTATGTGTGGTTTTAATGGGCTTTTTGTAGGATTGGGGGCTTGCCACTCAGACTTAGGTTAGTGATAAGATTAAGGAAGGGGTTTTGTTTTGGATGGAGGTTGCCATTCGGACTTAGTGTTAGGGTTAACAGAGCTTTTTAGGGGTGGCTTGTCACTCAGATTTAAGGTACGACACGTTCAAGAGAAGGCATTTTTAGGAGGTGGGCTTGTCACTCAAACCTAGAGTTAGTGGTAGAGTAATTATTTATTTCATATCAAGTTTTCAGCTTGAAAAAATATTTTAAAAATTGCACTAAACGGCAAAAATGGGAGATCATTTTACGTTAAATTTATATGCGAAACTGATCCCCCCCAACTTTATATTATTTTTTTGTTGTCTTTTCTTTTTTCTGCGTAATCGCCTATGAGAGTAGAATCTTATTATTTTTTAATGAAGCGTTGGAAGGTACTAGCCGCGTTTTGCAAACCAAAAGGCATAGTCAGGAATTCAAACACTCCAAAAGGAATTGTTACCACCGTTTTGGGTATGTCGACAGGATTTAGTGGAATCTGATGGTAAGCCTTAAGTCAAGTTTGGAGAAGGTCTTACAACCGTGCAGAGATGAAGCAAAGTCCTGTATATGTGGGATTGGATAACGATCAGGTACCGTCATGGCATTGAGTCGTCGATAGTCCCCAGTTGGACGTCAATCTCCGGAGCGCTTCAGGACCATATGCAAAGGGGAAGCCCATAGACTGGACAAGGGGCATATAATTCCCAATTGCAGCATATGGTTAAACTCCGCCATCGACGCTTTTAGTTTCTCTGCAGGTAAGCGACGAGGGCGTGAGAACACGGGAGCTCTTGTGGTCTCAATATAATGTTTTGTTGAGTGAGTTGGTTTGCTCAACAAAATTCAAGTTAGTTAACTCCAGTTAGGAGTGTAGTAGGGTCTGGTATGGGGCATTGGTTGCGGCAATAACGAATACCGAGCTGATAGATGGGGTGTTAAATTTCAAACCCGGAACGGAAAGTTCTGTATTTAGCGTCTATCAGCCGCCATCTGCGCATGTCCACTAAGAGATTAAAGTGGTGCAGAAAGTCCAAGCCCAGAATGGGGTAGGGTAAATCGGCTACTGTAAAGACCCACGTAAAGTCTCTGTGCAATTCCAAGTCCAAAGAACAAGAAATTTGATCGTACGTGGGAATAGGAGAGTGATTTACGGCTTGCAGAGAAATGGGCGACACTGGTAGCTTTTCAGTGAGAAATTTTAGTGCCCAAATACTGCAAGCGGCCCCAGTATCAACCAAGCAACATGCTTGGGATATAGAGTCCGTAATGAAATAAGCATGGTTGTTATGCTCAGGCCTCCAGATTTTAGTTTCCCTGGTTTGGGAACGAACAGGGTTGTTTTAAAAATTTTAATTATTTTTAATTTTTTTAATAGTTCACCCCAAACAAGGCAGGCCACCACTGTAGATGTAAGGAGCTACTGAGAAAAAGGGTGACGGTTTTTTTGGGGGGAGGGGGGGAATCAACTTCAATTGGGAGCTGCGCAGCGAGATGTCTGTTTAGATTAGTTCTAAATTTCTGCATGTCAGTACCGCCAGAAAACAGGGAGCAGGGAGGGAGTTCCAGAGTCCAGCAGCTCGAGGAAAGAAGCTTTTGGAGTAGAAAGCTCTTTAGCATCTGGAGACCTCCACAGTGAATGGATGGGATTTGGAAGATTGTAGGGTTGGTCTAGTGAATTTATGTCGTGGGGGTACCAGAGCAGCAAGCTCATCAGAGCACAATCCATTGACTTCATGCTCTGATGAGGCACAAGGAAGCAATATTGCTGCGATGGGACAGGGGCTGGAGCTTGGTGGATAGTGAAGGACCTATCAAGTTGGCGACTCTTTTTTGGACCTTGTCTAAGAGGGAGAGACTAGTGGATGATGCCCCAGCCCAGATGTGGCAACAATACTCCATGTATGGGCAGATGGTGGCTTTGTAGAGATATAGAATAATGTCAGGTGTGAGAAGTTTACTGGCACGGTAGAGGGAGCCCACGTTCTTTGCAGCAGCCCTGGCAATGCTTTCAATGTATTTATTCCAATTCATGTTATCTGTGGAAGTTAGGCCGAGGAGTTTGAATGATGAGTTTGAATCAGGTAGGATGTTATTTGCCATGACAATCGGTGGTTGAAGAGGCTTTTTGTAGTTATTGAAGGAAAGTAGCTTTGTTTTTGCAGCATTAAAAGTTACCATCCATTTTTAACCCCATTCCACTACAGACTGGAGGTCATTTTCTAAGGATTCAGCCATTGCCTCAGATATGTGCGCATCGGTTTTGCCCACATGACGAGAGTAGAGCGTGGTGTCGTCAGCAAATATTCCTATCTCAGTCTCAATGCCATCAGGGATGTCATTTATGAAAATCAGAAACAGTAGAGGTCCAAGGATGGATCACTGGGGTATACCAGCATTTATGTCATGTTGCATAGAAGAACGGCCATCGAAGACAACCTGGATCTTTCTTTTTGTTAGGAAGGATTTAATTATATTAAATAATTGTCCAGTAATACCATATGAGTGCAGTTTTAGGAGAAGCCCTTCATGCCAGACCTTGTCAAAGGCCTTGGATATATCGAGCTTCACCTGCCTTGTCCAGTGTATGATATATGCATTCAGAGATGACCGTTAGGATATCTGCAGTAGATCGTGTTTGTCTGAATCCGTATTGATGATCAGAAAGAAGTTTAGCATTAACTAGGTGCCGGACTATCGCTAGATTGATTAATGATTCAAAGATTTTAGCAAAGATCGGGAGTAGACTGATTGGGCGGTAGTTTAGAGGATCAGTTCTATCTCCAGAATTCTTAAAGACTGGTACCACAGAGGCAATTTTCCAACTATCAGGGAAACAAGATTCAGTAAGGCATTTGTTGTATAGTTTGGAGAAGACAGGGGCCAGCTCACGTTTTTTTTTGTTCAAAACAAACCTGGTGTACACCTGTTCAGTTAGAACGAAAAAAATGGCTGTTCATAAACCCAGCACAGAGATCCTTGATAATTGGTGAAAAATCGAACAATAAACAAAATAGTGTTAGAAACACATCCAATAAATGTCACCAATCGTGGGAAAATTTAATGTTCTACCAGTATTTTGCTTAATTTTCGAAACTAATTTCGGCAATTTTTTTTTTTTTTGTTCTAACTGAACAGTGGACACAAGGTTTGTTTTGAACAAAAACTCACCACAAATAAACTTATCCAAGTTAATAGAAGTATAACTTATCTTGCCTTTCGTAACATTTATTTGTTTCCTATTTGTTTTTTTTTTAAACCCCTTTTTTGTTATGCCCACTTTTTCAGTATTCTCGCAGTTTAAAGAATTACATTCCGTTTTGGTGCACATCTAGTTTAGCGGATACTTTAAAAAAAAAAAAAAAAAACCCAAATAAACTGAGGAATATCTGTTTGATGTACGTACCTGTCACCGGCTGAATATATCCTATACCAAAAAGCACGTAAATTAATCAAGTAGTTTAAGAAAATTAAATTTTAGCGATTTACAGTGCAAATATGATAGCAATTTTGGGGATTATTCAAAGGGGGATAACCGTAAATAAATTACGCTTATCCTCCTTTGAATAAATCAAAATGGCTGTCATATATGCACTTCCTCTTCGTAAATCGCTAAAATTTAATATTCTTTTATAAAAAAAAAAACTAGTTGATTAATTTACGTGCTTTTTGGTATGGGATATGTTCAGCCGGTGACAGGTACGTACATCAAACAGATATTCCTCAGTTTGTTTTATTTTTTTTTCTTGAAAGTATCCGCTAAACTGGATAAGCACTATTTTATTTATTTCTTAGAGCAAAAATATTTTGAATGTTTTAAAATTTGATTTCACACAAAAATAAATTTTGGACAATGAACATTCGGCACTTCTGAAATTTCAGCTTTTTTTTCGTTCTAACTGTCGACACTGTTTTTAACAAAATAAGTTTAAAAATAAGTTAAAACACGAATAAACTTATCTAGGTAGGTAGAAGAGCAATTTATTTTGCTTTTGGTAACATTTATTTGTTGCACCTTTGTTTTCTTTACCCCTTTTTTGTTTTGTTCTGTTAAAAATACCCCAATTTTCCTTTAGAATTTGACATGAAATTTGAATTTTATGTCAAATTCTACAATTAATTCGAATTTTATGCTCGAACAATCAATTTTATTCGACATTTAAGCAAATATCAAACAAAATACAATGGTCCATATTTCTAGAATCGAACCAACATGAGTACACTTTAACAAAACAACTTATTTTTCTAATAAAGATATTGGCGATTTAATCGTTTCGCAGCAAAATGGCGGACAATGTGCCGCCTGCTAATTTCTTTTTTTTTCTGACCTCACAAATGTGTAAGTAAACCCAAATAAATTGTTTTGGACTAATTTCCTAACTAAAATAATTTAAGGTAAATTTGAAATTAGTCTAAAACAATTTATTTGGATTTACTTACGCATTTGTGAATTCGGAAATTAGCAGACGGTTCATGGTCCACTATTTTGGCTGCGAAACGACTAAATCGCCAGATAAATATTGCAAATTTATATAAATTAACATTTATACTTACTTCAATATTGTTAAATAGAGAATTCCAATGATAAAACGTTTTAAAAAGTATGTTAAAAAGATTCAATTCAATTGTATATCTCCAGCCGTATCAGAATTGACTGAATAACGCCAAATAACTCGCTCCCTCAGTCAAAGAAGAGTCGCGCATGCTTAGCAGGGCTGTATTATGTCTTGTTTACATGGATTACTATAGCAGGTGCTTATCCAGAAGTACGGAGACATTCGAAAAAAAAAAAAAAAAATAAAATAAACTGAGGAATATCTGTTTGATTTACGTACCTGTCATGGAATGGAAATATCCTATACCAAAACGTAATTAAATAAAGTAGTTTTTCTTTTAAAAACAAAAAACAAATTTTATCGATAAACAAATAAGGGAAAAATATCGCCGCCAATTTTTTGGAATATTCTGCTCTATTCATTAACACTGTAGCATTACCTTTGTCTGCTGGTAGTATTGCGATGTCATCATCACTGCGTAGTGACTTGATAGCCAATAATTCTTCCTTTGAGATGTTAGGTTTTGGGGGCTTTGAATTCTCAAATGCTTGTCTCACCTTCCACCTTAGCTCATCTTGTGCCTTGCATTTATTGAAGGCTGCCTCTTCTATTGGAGCTATTATATCTAAGTATGGAATCCGCTTGATTGTTGTGGCGAAGTTGAGACCTTTGTTCAGCACTGATTCCTCAGAGGAAGTCAGCTGACCTTTACTTGTGTTGACAATGGCTTTTATTGGTGAATGGTGGACAGGTCCTTAGATTTCAGATTTTCCAACTTCTTTATTTGGCGAAACTTGACCTCCTTAAATTCTTGATTATATGATATGTCCAGATATTCTTGGATGCGAAATTTGTCATCAGTCAGTGATATGCTCACTTGAAATTTTGGTTCGTAAATGATGTTTCTTCCACCGACTGTTGTGGATTCTATCCTGGACAAGCTCAAGTCTGGTGGAACTAGCTTTAGATCATGGCAGAAATATTTCAGAGTTTGAAGAGATACACCTGAAGAAGGCTGGAGGTTACAGCGGCTGAAACGTGATAACACTAAAAATGAGAAATGTAGTCCTGTGACAATATTAAGCAGATGCGACAATATTAAGCGGCCCTGCGAAGGTCAGGGCCTAGAATACAGCGCTAGTGTGAATTAGCCACAATCTTATTCAAAGTCAAATATCATCTTATATTTCTAGTATAAACAAAGTAAGAACAAGGTTGGAAACATAGTTCGATCGCCCCAGCAAATGAACTCCCCATCTCAAATTCAATATCGATTCGAAATCATATTTTGTTTTAAATTGTTTTCGTGTTAACCTTTCTGCCCTCGAGTGTCAATTGCAATCTAGGTCATATCGTTTTCCCCTATCATTCTTCGCTTATGGCACCTTTCTCCCTCATTCAAGTTGACCGGGAAACTTGTTGTTCTCGTGGCATGATCCTATTAGATTTGTGGGGGTCGGCGCATTCTCAATAAAAGAGTAGAGAGAGTCGAGAGAAGGGTGAGTTACCAACAAAGTGCACAGATAGACGGAGCTTAGGCGGAGAAGACGCAGCCGAGAGAAGAGGTCGGCGCGTGTACGTCCCCCGGACTCCTTAAACCACTTAGAATAAGAACAACCCTTAGAATAAGAACAACAACTTAGAATAAGAACAATGGTTATAGCAAGGGACGCCCGGCTATAAACACCGTCATCCGACTAACACACAAAATTAACTTGATAATATCGAATGGCCTGTTTTTGTAAACAAAACAATGTATATTATTTTTCCTTGTTTCTTCTAATATAATTATTCTTCTAAGAAAAACAGCAAACCAATTCGTTACGGCTTATTCCTTTCTTCAACTGTTTATATGAAATGACCCTCTCTTCACAGCGAGACAAGGTTGCTAGCCCACCCCAGTTGATTGCTCACTGATCTAAACAAACACAACATGGGAGTTTGCAGTCACTGAACCGGGCGTTTAAACATCGGCAACCTTCATCAGAACGGCAACTTTTCCCGAACATTGCCGGGTGACCAACCGAACCCGGAACGGCCGAACTGGTGACGTCACGGCTGGAGGAGTGGTGCACATGTTCATAGTCCGAATAACCAAAATTGTATAGATTTCTCAGTTTTATTTATTTTTTTCAAATGTCTTCGTACTTCTGGATAATGATCCTATTTTATTCATATCAAACATTACATTTCTTTTCATTGTGTATAGATACAATTATTTAGACCCCCACCCCACCAATAAATTTATCATTTTCAGAATACCGCTATAGTTATATATTTCTTTCTTGGCCTTTTGGCCAAGATCAAAGTGTAGTATCTGTTCCGATGGATACTACACCCTATAAACCGGTATCGTCTTGGCCTTCGGGTCTTGATTCCGACGGTCTGTGGGTTTGTTCTGTGCAGTTCTAGGAGGTCCACTCTCCCAGGCTTTGCCTCCCCTCTTTGTGGAGTAAATTTATCGCTTACTACCTGAGGCGCCCCTACCGGGGAATGCAGACGGGGCTGACCAGGCATTTTTTGTAGGCTAGAGTGCTCACCTTCTCGGGCGCTGGCTTTTCAAATCCCACTTTCCCGACCTTGTGTCACATCTTACCGCTGTGGGAGGAAGATAAATAACTTCTTTCTTGATAATAAGCATTCGTTTTCGTGGTCTTCCCCCTCTCTGTTAAAGGCTGACATAACCCTTTTATGACGTCACCCAACACACGACACCTTTTATGACGTCATCCAATATGAATGTTGACAAAGATGATATCTGTGACATCATCCACTATGCACAGATAAAAACAACGAGCAGGCAACACCCACATCTTTTTATCAGGTAAATACTGACCCAACGAGTCACAGGTGATCTAGTAAATAATTCAAACTAAAATCAATCTGTCCAGTAAGATCAGAGTGTAGTATCTGTTCCGATGATGCTACACTATAGACCGGTATCATCTTGGCCTTCAGCCCTTGATTCTGCCGATCTGAGGTATTGTCCTGTGCAGTTCTAGGACATGCACCCTCCCAAGCTTTGCCTTCTCACCCTTTGAGAAGAGGTTAGTTTATTGCTAATCGTCTGAGGCGCCCCTACAGGGGAATGCCGACGGGGCTGCTCAGGCATTTTTTGTAGTTACTATTGTACCTACCTGGATAAGTTTATTTGTGTTTTAACTTATTTTAAAGCATATTTTTGTTAAAAACAAACATGGTGTCGGCTGTTCAGTTCGGGTGACGAAATTAATTACAAACCGGAAGTAATTTTTGTCGCTTAGGAATTAGAAATCTCGTAATTCTTGATGATAAAATGAAATAAACTTTTTTTTTTAATTCGTACAATATAATTTTGCAAATGAAAGAAATAAAATGAGATTTATTAGTTGAATAACAAATAAAATTGATAAATTAAGTCCAAGTTGTAATTAATTCCGAGTTGTAATTAATTCCGAGTTGTAATTAATTCTGAGTTGTAATTAATTCCGAACCCCTTCAGTTCATACTCAAAAAGAAAATGGCGTCGATAAGATGTCGACGATGATCACTCGGATAATCGCTAAAAATCGAAAATTAAACAAAATACTGGTAGAAACACATCCAATAAATGTCACCAATAGTGCGAAAATGTAATGTTCTTCCAGCATTTTGTTTAATTTTCGATTTTTACATTACAAAAGGTTTGATAAGAGAGATAGGAGGCAGTGAACTTTGAAATGTTTACTTTGCATCCCCATAATTTACCAATAAAAATATTCGACTTACACTCTGAGAACCAATGTTAACTAAATTCTTTTACCTACTAAGTTAGAATGACCCGGAAATGGGGGATCATTTTATGTTACAAGTATATGCAAAACTGATGCATTCTGAAATAATTGTTGTTGTTTTCTTTCCGCGAAAGATAAGTGATACAATACAACAACAAAACTAACTTTAATATTCAATAAATTGACTATTAACAACCCTGTTACACACACGTCGAACGCACTTTTTTCGACTTTTGTTAAATTTATTCTTTATTTTTCGTATTACCACCCGGACTTAGGGTTAGTAGTAGGAAGGGTGCGTGTTATTTGGGGGGGGGGGATTATGTAATTTTGGCAAGGTATGAAAATTAGGTAAGTATGGAATTAATTAGGTAAGTATCGAAGTAATTCAATCATTAACAAAATATTAAAATGGCCGACTTTCTTACGAAGAAACCGAAATGCATTATAATGGATAATCTCGTAATAGGATTTTAATTTAATATTTTTTTATCAAAATAATAATTGGAAAAGATAATACCAGAACAGTGTTCTTAGAACAAACATAACTCGATTTTATTTGCTTTAAAACAGCAGTAAATGTTTTAAAATATTTTTTGCGGTCGGTGGGGGGGGGGGGGGTAGACCCTATTTAAAACTATAGGAGTAAGGGCCTTGCCGTGGCATAACCACGACCTCGCCCCCTCCAAATTCCCCTAGAACTGTCCTAAAATCTACTTTTGATCGGTATTTACTCCATAGTTACTTCACCCGTCAAATTTTGTGGATTTGGCTTTTTTGAGCAGTTTCACTACGAACAGTAGAAGATTTGTTATAGCCCCTTAGAGTAACTCTCCCCAAAAATATAGGTAAAAGTCAAGAATGCTTTAAAAAGGCCAAATCCACAAGTTTTGGCCATTTTATCTCCGTTGTTTAGCGTTGATGCGTCTTGAAAATCGAACATCGAAACAAAAAAAACACAATTTTTTTTGGTGATAAAAAAAAAACTAGGCACTGTTCAAGTACGACTAACTGTAAGAGCAGTTTCTGCGGCGCTGCTACGGTGTTACGCCGCCATCCGTACCCGATAATAAACTTCGTACTTAACAACTTCCGGTATTCTTTAGTTTAATTTTCTCTAGTTTCTGGTAGTCAATTTTCTGGTTTAATTTCTTTTGTATTTTATGATAATGAATTATACCGTACAAGACGTACTAACCGCAGATGAATGTCGGTTGCGCACTATCTCCTTGCAAGTGTTACTAATGGACACAAATGGAGAAAAGAAAACGTTGTAATGATTGGCAGGGCCTACATGATGTGGTAAACCACACGTATAATTTTGTGGATCCCGTAGACAATACGATCGACACTAATCGTATTGAAGGCTCATGGGAGTCACGCTAAAGACAAATTCAGGTCCATGCGAGGTACAAGTGCAGCACATTTCAATAGCTACCTGCAGGAGTTTCTCTGGCGTCGACAAGTAAAAGTAAATTACTTCGGCCATATGATATATGCGATCCGACAGTACTATGATTTCTGAAACAACAACCTATTTTATTATTTTCCCTCTGTGATTATTTATTTTTAGTAACTGTGATTATTTATTTTTGTCAAATAAATTATTTAAAATAAAATTTTAACAGTTATTATTTATTTTTGTCTAATAAATTATTTAAAATAAAATTCAGTACAAAACTAACCAAACAGCAAGTTTTTATTATCGGAACCAATTTCGAACGGACACCGTTTCCGGTTGGAAACAACTTTGCTTAGAGTTAGTCGTACTTGAACATTGCCAAAAACTACTTGATCAATTTTCGTAATTTTTGGTGTATGATATCTTTGTTCCATCCCGGTCACATACATACTACAATTATGCCTTTATTATTTATTTTCGGTCCGGACACCATCAGCACAAGCACCCCTAATTTTCCTACTTTCCCCAAATTACCGAATTTTCCGTTACCTAATTTTCCATTATCTAATTTCCCGTTACCGGACACCAGGATTACAAGTGGAATTGTGGAAAACTTGTAAAATTGTTGACATTTATTAAAAATATTCAGAAAGTTGCATTTACTTTGTTTTAACAATAAAGTCTTTAAAACTGTGGAAAATAGGAGGAGCGGTGACTTACCAGAGAGTGGCTGCTGGCGACTGAGGACGTTCTTCAAACATCTAAGAAGGACGATTGTCGCAGAGAATTTATAGCAGTGGGGGGTGGTGTTCAGTTGTTATAAAAATCTTCCTCACTGCTGAAGAGCGTCATTCGTCAATTTGTCACCTAACTACTGACGTTATTAGACCCAAGGAGAGGGTCGCGAAGGAAGTTTTTATTTTTTTCGCAAGCTTCACTTTACCGATGATTTTTTTTCGACAAAACGTATTGTTTGTTTATTACAAATAAAAGCTTCGAATTTGTCGTGTTTACTGCTTTACTTTAATACTTGTTCGTTTCATGTATAATAAAAACAAAAAAATAATCGTTTATTTTGATGAAAATCTGATTATTTTCCGTTTTGTCTATTGGTGGGGTTCTGGTCATAACTTTGCCATGAATTTAGGAAAACTCGTCACAGGAAAATTCGTAAACGGAAAATTCGTCACTTTTGGCCAAGTAGGAAAATTCGGCAATTATCGAATAAATATCGATTGAAAATAGATTTTAGAACCGTTTTTCATGGAAATTTTCTAAGAATTTAAAGCCAGTTACTCGATAGTTTATAAATTCCTTTCAAGTTTTGCACACACACGAAGTAATTGATGTTTTGTCAATTAAAATGGCTGACTTGTTTACGAATAAATCTAAATGAATTATGATGGATTTCATCTCGTAACTTAATTACGAACCAGGCTTGAAATAATAACATTATTTAGACAACGATTTTTTACATGAGGAGAATGGGGGGGGGGGAGGGTTGCTTTGTTAACTATTCTGTACTTTCACGTAACGATTTAATAAACGGAAGATATCGTAAAAATTGAATTTAACTTGAAAATTTTATGTAAAAAATAACCCGATTCAAACCTTTAATTTCGTAACGTAATTACGAACTGGGTTGAAATAACATTATTTAGAAAGCCATTCTTAACATGGAGTGAGGGGGGGGGTAACTATTCTGTACTTTTACCTAACAATTTAATAAACAAAAGATATCGTAAAAATTTAATTTAACTTGAAAATCTTATCTAAAAAATAGCCCGGTTAGTAAACTGCACAAGTACCAAAAAAATAATATGAAAAAATGTTCTCCACTGGGGAGGTGGGTAGCCTCGTATTTACAAGTATATCTCCTGTAAAAACGGTTCTAAAATCTATTTTCAATCGATATTTATTCGATAATTGCCGAATTTTCCTACTTGGTCAAAAGTGACGAATTTTCCATTTACGAATTTTCCGTTTACGAATTTTCCGTTTACGAATTTTCCTGTGACGAGTTTTCCGGGCACCCTTTGCCATACATACGAAAAACGAATTAATATTTTTTGACATAATTTTCTGCTTTATCTATCGAATGAACCTAAAATGAAATATAAACAATTAAATTAGCCTTGAATTTCAGTTTTCAAATGAGTATATTTCTAAAAAATTAGGATTTTTTTTACTGAAAAATTAAAACAAAGGTTTCCACACTTTTACAAAATATCTTTTCAAAAAATAAATTAATTCAGAAATTGAGAATTATCTAAAATTGCATGAAATTCGATGACTTTTGGTAGATTTTTTTTAAATCGAGAAGTTTATTTGTTCACCTAAAAATTTAACAATGCAAAGTACGTTGCCACATTTTGTTAGTTTAAACTTTTTAACCAAATATATAAATATATTGTTTTTTTTTTATAAACACAAATATCTTTATTATTCTAAACCCTTATTATTCTGACTAACTAATGATGATACAAAAAATAAGATGAAAATATAAACTTTAATAGATTTTGAGCATATTTTGCTATTTCTTTATAAAACATTCTGGATGTTTCTATGTAGTCAATTTGGCTGAGATGATTATCCAGACTTTCAGGCGACAGTGTTAATAAACATAGATAATTCCTCATTCAGTGGATACCTTTTAAGTTTTCTTAAACCTAACAACTTAGTGTGAAATCAATGAAGCTGTGGTACTAGCTTATAAATTACCGCCTCTATTTCTGTTTACGATTTACTTTTCTTTTTGACCCTCTTTATGCAAGTAGACCCTATAAAAATATATTGCCCTCACTGAAAATTTCATAAAAGCATCGATTAACATGCATGTGTTAAAATGGTACTTCTTAACCAATGAGATGCCTTCCTTCTGCATGTTGATGGGCTGATCTTGGAGCCTCTGGGAGCCCCTTAATTCCGATATAAACAAAGAGCTTGGCACTGAATAACACACATTACCAATTTAACGTCGGTAGAGATTGCTTTCCTAATTCCTCCAACTTTTCAAAGATTTACCACACAGAAGTAGAAGACACCAGTCCAACAGACACTACTACTGCTGACCATTGACCACTTAAACAAGGTCGGACGTAATTAACAGGCAAACTTCTATAATCATGCATTTACACACTGATACAAGTAAGAGAATGCCAAAGGTACAATATCAACAAAAATTCCGGAGAGAGTGGCTGAACGATTCTCACTTAAAAGATTGGATACAGGAAAAAAGGAATTCTAAAGGCGAAAGTATTCCCCAGTGAAGATTTTGTCACTGTGTTTTTATCTATCCGATTTGAAGTCCTATGCCAACACAAAAAAAAAACACAGAGGAAATGCCGAAGACTTTTCGAAAAGTAGACAACTTACAGTGCCATTTCAACCGGTGAGAAAATATACAGAATCACAAGTAACTGAAGCACGAATGGTTTCGGTAAATTTATTTCTATTTTGGGAAGGGGGGTGGGGAGGTCAACAGATTGCCACTATAAGAATGTATGTCAAGGTTATCTGTCTGGTGGCGTGTGGTTTTCCTGCCTTTTCTTTCTTTACAGCAGCAGCATCGCTATGATGAGGTCTAGAGGTGACGTCATACCGGTGTTGCACCGGTGCTAATTGGCACCCTTTTTAATGAGTTCCAGTTTGAATTTTGAAGAGAGAAGTTCACTTTTCTGCGGGCTCCGTCTGTTAGTGAACATGGACGTAAAATATTTGGATGATTTCTCCTCGTTCTTAGAGTAAGAACGCTATATTTGAAATTCAGGGTATTTGAGAGACCCTATTCATAAAGAAACATATTTTTCCTAGAAGGGATTAACGAAGGACGTTTCTGGAGAATTTCATTTGAGAAGTAATTTCAAGAATTAGGAGATCCTTGGAATGAAAAGTGTCGAAAGAAAAAATAAAGAGGCACATTTGAAATGGACATTGCAGTAGAAAGAGAAAAAACTAATCCAAACTATGCCTGAGACGTTTCGACAACCAACGGCTACGGTCCTGTATATTTTGAGTTTAATTTTATTGTTTTATTGTTTTTTGCCTTTTGAGACACCTTTGTTAAATTGATAGGAATTACTTCTTTAGTCCTTATTATATGTTACTATATGAACAAAAAAAAAGAATATTTGTTTCCAGTTCGTTGTGCCAACGAACTTACCCATATGTGATTTTTCATGTCTTAAGTTTATTTTATTTTATCTTGGTTACTAAGGGTTAATGTAATTAACCCAGCTTTGGGAATTAAAAGCAGCCAGCCCCATTTTAATGTTAATAAAACTATTTTAACTCAATTGAACCTCTTATTTTTTCTTTTCCCCATGTCATGTTTTTTTAAAACTGTTATTAAACCCTTTTGTTACCACCTAATTCGGATTTTGCTAACAACCGCGAAATTACGAAAATGGCTATGTTTATAGCTGCTCACACGGCAATTGTAATTTGTGACCACTTGAACAATTTGTGTAAAAGCAGTTTTACAGATAGCAAGATCGCATCTCTGGTACAGATGAGAAGATCTAAATGCAGTGGTCTCATCAAGAACATTGTGTATCCCCATTTTATGATGGATATAACCAATGCCATAGGAAAAAAATCTTACAGTTTACTATTAGACGAATCAATAGATTATTAACAAATATCTAGGTATAGCAATAATTTATCATGATGATTTAAAGGAAAAAATTGTATCCACATTTCTGAGTCTGTCGACATTAGAAGAATGCAATGCGAATGGTATTGTCAGAAGCCTGAAGGAAACCGAGTGTTGACGAGCCGAATGGTACCAGACGACAATTTTGATACGGTGCTGCGTCCTGTGATTGTAAGTTATATTTTCAAGAAATTTTCTAAAACAAACAACAAAAGAAACAAAACAAGCAAAACATAGCGAAGTTACTGTTATCAAATAAATATTTTTTTTTATTTTGATACGTTGTTGTGTCCTATAATTTTTAGTTATAGTTGCAAGAAATTTTTTAAACAACAAACAAGCAAAACAGAGCGAAATTACTGTTATCAAATAAATATTTTTAACCCTAACCCCTAACAACAACAAAAAACAAAACAAGCAAAACATTATTATCATAGGACGCAACACCGTATCAAAATGGTCGTCTGGTATAAATCGGCTTGTCAACTCTCGGGCGTTTGCGTAGGACAGCCGAACGCTTCTGAGTCGAACCTCACAAAAACTGAAGTGCCAAACTTGATTTTGATTCGCTGTGTCTGCCATTCTCTTCAGTTATGTATTTCAGCAGCCACGGCTGAAGTTTTACCACAGAGTTTGAAATTTTTAGTCGCCGAAACATACAACTGGTTCTCAAGATCATCTTCTAGACAAGCTGCATATAAAAAGATATACAATTTGGTAAACGAAAATCACGATCCCATAAAAATTGTCCAATCCTGTCAAACTAGATGGTTGTCAATTGCAACTGCAGTCGAGAGGATATATAGTCAGTGGCTCGAGCTTAAGACTCATTTTGACATAGTACGGACAAATGAACGATGCTACATAGCTGAAATGTTGTTCTCCATGTTTAATGATAGAAGAAACCTGGCCTATATTAAGTTTGTGTTGCCAATCTTAAAAGACATCCAAAGGGTGAATAACTCCTTTCAATTCCAAGACGCAGACCCAAAAAGACTTTTAAATGACCTTGTCATGTTACTAAAATCATTAGTCAGGAAAATTGTCTCCCCAACTTCTACAGTAGATCCTTTAGTGGGAAACATTGAAGAAGCCATTGACGCACATGCTTATTTGGGCTATGAATTTGAAATAGAAATAGAAGATCTGCGAAAGAAATGACTTTCTTCTGAAGAGGGGCCATTAAAAGAAAGGTGCAATAAATTTATTATAAAACTCATTCAAGAAATATGTCAAAGGCTACCTGATAATTTACATATTCTTGAAAAGATGTCTCTTATCAATCAACAATGCCTTACATGCTGTTAAAGAACCTGCTAGCACTATTACATACACCTCCTGACCAGATTAGTGTTATAGAAACGCAGTGGAAGACTATTACCCTCATTGAGTGGAAAGAGACTGTAAACACAGTAAGTTTTTGGAATGAGGTATGGCCGGTGGTTGGAAGTGTGTTTATGGCGGGAGATTCAGAAGAGAACAATGGATTTTGGATTTTAACCACAGTCGCGAAGGATGCCAGACAAATGGTTTTGCGATTATGAATCCCCCAACCATAGGTAGTGTGATAGATGGCTTTATAACTGCATGTTATCACACCGTTAGGCTTCCACCATCGGACCACGTGGAGATTAAATAAAACAGTTTAAGACAACAAAGAGAAAGGAAGAAAATATTATTTAAACTTACCTTAAAGAAAGCGAAGGAATGAGGAAGCTATACACATATACGAATAGGCCTTTTATAATGGTTAATAAAAAAGGAAAGAAATAACATTTTTTATTAACAAAACAATTTATTTATTTAATATTTAAAAGAGAGTGTAAGTTCATAATTGGGGCGTATAATGCGATGCGTGTTGAAATGTCTTTTTGTGTGTAGAATGCAATATGTGTTGAAGAAATAAGAGTTCGTTGGGATTGAAAGATTACCAGATTGTGGAATGTTCATCAAATTGAAAGATAGATAGATTTCTTGAATCGAAAAGGGTTACCTTTCTCTTCCTCCCCCACACAGCTCGTTCGAGCCGGTGGGGGGGGGGGTCGCCGAGAGTTCCTTGTGCGTTCTTCTCAGAACGCTGAGGGAAAAAGAGGATGAGGAAGGGAACACGTGTTCTTTTATCGACTTCAAATCTCGCGTGGTCAAGCTGGCCGAAATCCTTCGGCCAACGTGATTCTGCGAGATTTCACGAGTTTCTCCCTTTAACGACGAAAAAGGGTCAAACAAAGAAAGAGAGAAAGAGAGAGTACCTTTTTGTGGTGTTCACCACAGAGGTTTATAAATACAGAGATGCCTCAGATTCTAACCCATTTGCATTAATTTCTCTTATTTTGCCACATTCAAATGCTGAAGTTGAAAGGATTTTTAGCCAAATGAACATGATTAAGAATAAATTAAGGAACCGAATGGAAACAAAAATAGCAAATGCCATTTTGAGGATCAGAGCAGGGCTCAGACGAAACAATAAATGTTGTTACAACTATGTGTTACCAGACAATGTTTTTAAAAAGATCGGAACAATGGAAGCATATAACGAAAAAAAAGACGCTTCTGGAGGACACCAACAAGTATGTACCAGTAGCACATCCCGAACACAAGAAGGTTGGTTTGAGACTGAAAACGATCCTCACGACTTCTCAGAATACCTGAATCTTTATCGGTAAAAATTAATTTAGCAAAAGTTGCAACTTAAAATAAATCGTTCATAAATTACGTCCTTTGTTTGTTTTTTCATATTTAAATTAAATATAAATAACATTAAAGTGTCAAATAACAATTTAAATAACATTGAAAAAAAAGAAAAAGAAAAAAGGATGGGTATGTTGATGCGGTTAGCCAAGGCCACCGTAACTCTCCAATGTTATCGAGTATTTTTGTCTTTTTTTTCAGCAGTGACAGAGCAAATTAATCCACCGAATTTTGCGGATTTCTTTTTTTAATTTTTATTTTCTAAATAATTTATTTTCAGATTTTTGTGGATTAAAAAAATCATTTTGCAAATATTAATTTGTTTTCTCATTTTTGTGAATATTTTTTATAGCTTTTATTTTGAAAATATTAATTAATTTTCCGATTTTTGCGGATTATTTTGCAAATATTAATTTCATTTTTGTGAACAATTTCTTCGGCAATATTCTATATTTAGATACGTCATTATTGTGATGTTAGATTTGTAATATATTTCAATTTTTAATAAACACGGTTTGATTTTATGATTTGTTTCTTACAAAACAAAATATACACTCCATTAAACCTCCCACTAACCCTAGGTCCAGGTGGCAACAAATTAATATTTATGAAAACAAATTAACTTTTATTTGCAAAATAATCCGCAAAAGTCGGACAACAAATTAATATTTGCAAAATATTTTTTAAGTAATAGACAAAAACAGACAAATTAATATTTGTACAGTGGATATATTTTCGCTGTCATAGCTTTGAAAAACAGACAAAAGTAGTCGATAAAATTTGGCAGTCATTTTGATTTTGCACGTACCTAATATATATATATATATATATATATATATATATATATATATATATATGGTACGAAGTTAAAATCTAGTGGGTTTTTTAAAGCGATTTTATTGTTTTCGATCTAGCGGGTTTTGAAAATCTGTTGCCAATAATGACGAAAAGTTAAAAATCTAGCGATTTTCTGGCGATTTTGCTTTCTCAGTCTAAGGTTTTGAAAATCTCAGTTGGCAACAGTCTAACGGTGATCAAACTTTCTGGAAGACTTTTAGAGTGATTTCCCTTTATCAGTTGCTTCTTTTTTCTCAAATGAATGATTCCAGCTGAAACAAAAATAAAATATTTTCTTCCGATTCGTCCGAAATTTTGGAAGAAAATACAATTTTAAAATTCAACTTACTTCAATTGCCTCCTGAGAAAAGAACTCGAAACAAATTTGATGTGAGTCGGCCTATGGACATTTACAACGCGTCATGAAAAAAAAACAAAAAAAACAATCATACAAACGAAAAATATAAAATTTGATTAAGGATTTAAATCTTTTTTGTTAAGTAATTATTTTTGACTTAAAAACAAAACAAAAATTGATAAAGAAAAAAGAAAAGAAAAACTCTTTTTTTACAGGTAAATTTTTTCTGACACAAAAACAAACGCACTTTAATTCTGGCAAGTGTAAAATTTATGTACGCACTTGACATTTTGGTGCTTGTACAAATCAGCCCCAATGGCTGCCCATATTGACTGTGTAAAAAAAACGGTAACGAATTGCGACAATAGCCGAAGGCAAATAATCACACGAAATGAAGCCAGAAAACTGAAAACAGAAAAAGGTATTTTATTTTTACTTCTAACCTGACATAGTTTACCACCTAAAAAAATTCGAATTCTACTTTTTTAAGGGGCGATTACATTTAAACAGCCTGAATAAATATCTGCAAAGAAAGAATTAAATTAAAAAAAAAATATTTAAGATTTTAGAGTGTGGGATAAATTTACTATGTATATAGGAAATGTATATTTAACGTAAAATAAGCACTCACTTCCTTGCCAGTTAGTGAAAACGAGACATATAACCGATTCGACTTTCCATTTTTAGCCGGCAGCACTTTTATCCCCCGCCCCGAAAAAGCCATATACTTGAAATCTCGCCCCCCCCCTTTTGGTATTTTTTTTAAAAAAGTAAATAACAAATAAACAAGTCTCGTTGGCACTTCTGTCGTATATATGAAGCAGCAGATTTTCTGTCCTTCTACTGAAAATAAAGGGAGGTAATTCAACCGGAAGTGATTTTTTTACAACATAAAAAAAAAATATGCAAGACTGATTTGTTTTTGGGTAACAAGAAACAATTAACAATTTCTTTTTTTTATTATATGAAGTAAAAAAATTTTAAATAAAAACCCTAACCCTAAACCCTAAGAAATCAGGCGGTGTGCCTGTAAAAAAGCTAGTGTTTTTTGCGGCTGGTTCATTAAATTACCACTGTCTCGAAGATTAATCTCATTTAACTTCATTTTCTAAATACTAAATTCAACTTCCGGTGAATTCTGAATGAATGGTACTTGGAGAAAAAAAACCGGAACTATTCAATTTCGATTTCTTAATCGGCAGCTGCTTCATATATACGACAGAAGTGCCGTCTCGTTTTCTTTTTTTACTGAAAGTAAATAACAAATAAACAAAAAGTAATTAATACACAAAAACTCCTCCCGTAGAAATAATAACTCGCGACTAAACTCCTGACTAACTACCTGTTGGGGGTGGGGGGCCACACATTTATTTAGTAACCTTTTTTCAACATGAACATATCAAGCATGACCAAAATTTGGGGAAGCCATAACGAAGCGAAAGCGTTTTTAAGAGACAAAAACATAATTAAAACTGAAAGTCCGCTGTGTTCTGTATGCAGCAGACAGATGACTGAAGTGAAGAGGTCCGCAAGAAACGATAACTTTTTTTGGAGATGCCCTTCGCATAAAGGCAAACCCATATCGATCAAAAGTGGGAGCTTCTTGGAAGGGGTGAAGCTGCCAATGCAAACGTTTATACAACTGTTGTATTTTTGGTCATATAAGACCCCAGTAATTAAATGCACTCAAATGACTGATGTATCAAAGAAGACAGCAATGTTATGGTACTCTTATTTTCGCGACATTTGCTCGAAACAATTACTCGAAAACCCAATTAAGTTAGGAGGCAGTGGCGTCATTGTGGAAATTGACGAAACTGTCGTTTCCAAAAGAAAGTACCACCGAGGGCGCATGGTACCTCAAAGATTGATTTTTGGGGGTATCGACACTGTTTCCAAAATTGGGTTTTTGCGATATGTGCCGGACAGGAAAGCAGAAACTCTCTTTCAAGTAATAAAAGAAATGATCCTGCCCGGTACTACAATAAATTCCGACGCATGGAAGGCGTATGAAAGAATACCAGGAATTCCAGTAACCCCGCCATATGTTCATAGAACGGTTAATCATTCCTTACATTATGTGGACCCTATAACGCAGGTACACACGAACACTGTTGAACACATGTGGATGATGTGTAAAAGCAGGTTCAAAGCCATGTTTGGTGCCTCAGCATCCACGTTACCATCCCATCGCACAGCGTTTCGCTTCTAACTCTACTTTAGACTCGGGTAACCACCCTCTCCCTGAATTACCATTGCGGACTGAAGCCACACTTGATAACCTGGTCATCACCCCATCCCAGGTCAGAGACATTATAAAAAGCCTTGACACCTCTAAAGCTTGTGGGCCTGATCTTATACCTGTAATAGCAATAAAGAAATGCTCTGCTGAACTGGCCCCTGTTCTCTCCAAACTCTACAACAAATGCCTAGCCGAATCTTGCTTCCCCGATAGCTGGAAAATTGCCTCTGTGGTACCAGTCTACAAGAGTACTGGGAATAGAACCGACCCTCAGAACTACCGCCCAATCAGTCTACTGCCGATCTTTGCCAAAATCTTTGAGTCCTTAATCAATCTAGCGATAGTACGTCACTTAGTTAATGCTAAACTTCTATCTGACCGCCAGTATGGGTTTAGACAAGCACGATCTACTGCAGACATCCTAACGGTCATCTCTGAACGCATGTATCATACTCTCGACAAGGCAGGTGAAGCTAGGGCAGTAGCGCTTGATATATCCAAGGCCTTTGACAGGGTATGGCATAAAGGGCTTCTCCTGAAAATACGCTCATACGGTATTACTGGGCAACTACTTAATATAATTAGATCCTTCCTAAACAAAAGAAAAATCCAGGTTGTCCTCGATGGCCGTTCATCTAAGCAACATGACATAAATGCTGGTGTGCCCCAGGGATCTATTCTTGGACCTTTGTTGTTCCTGATCTATATAAACGATCTCCCTGATGACATAGTGTCTGAGATCGGTTTATTTGCTGACGACACCACGCTTTACTCTCGCCATGTTGGCAAAACAGACGCGATCATATCTGAGGCAATGGCTGCATCCTTAGAAGATGACCTCCAGGCTGTAGTGGATTGGGGCCATAAATGGTTGGTGACTTTTAATGCCGCAAAGACAAAGCTCCTTTCCTTCAACAACTACAAGAAGCCTCTCCAACCACCGATTGCCATGGCAAATAACACCCTACCTGAGAGTTCATCATTCAAACTCCTTGGCCTAACCGTCACAGGTAACATGAATTGGAACACATACATTGAAGACATTGCCAAGGCTGCCGCAAAGAAGGTTGGCTCCCTCTACCGTGCTAGTGGACTCCTTACACCTGACATTATCCTGTATCTCTACAAAGCCACCATTCGCCCATGCATGGAGTATTGTTGCCACATCTGGGCTGGTGCATCATCTACTAGTCTCTCCCTCCTTGACAAAGTCCAAAAAAGAGTAGTCAACCTAATAGGTCCCTCACTGTCAGCTAAGCTCCAGCCCCTGTCCCATCGCCGCAATGTAGCATCCTAGTGTTTGTTTTACAAATACTTCAATGGATTATGCTCCGATGAGTGTGCTGCTCTGGTGCCCCCTCGACGTAAATTCACTAGACTAACTCGACATTCTAGTAAATCTCATTCATTCACTGTGGAGGTCCCCAGATGCCGGAGAGCATTCTACTCAAATAGCTTCTTTCCTCGTGCTGCTGGCCTCTGGAACTCCCTCCCTGCCCCCTGTTTCCCCGACAGTACTGACATGCAGAAATTTAAAACTAATGTAAACAGACATCTCGCTGCTCAGATCCCAATTTAAGCTGAACCACCAATCCTTCCCCCCTTTTCCTTTTTCTCAGTAGCCCCTTACGTTTACAGTGGCGTCCTGCCTTGTTTGGGGTGAACCATGTAAAAAAAAAAAAAAAAAAAAAAATTTGGATGAATTTATGTGGCGCCAACAATACGGTCGCACAGAGACCGAAACCTTTAATAATATGCTAATGCATATTTCTAATTTTTATCCTGTGAATTAAGTTTGAAAAAAAAAATCATTATTTATTCTTTTAATAATTTATTAAAACAATCACATTCCGTTGTTCGAAAAACATTGTTTATTTTTTTCATATATTACTCGTTTCTAAATGACTTGTTTCTTGAAAAAAAAAATTATTTGTTATTATTCTCAAAAGAAAAAAAATCACATTTCGTTGCTCAAAATTTATCACTTGTTTCTTGAAAAAAAAAAAGATCGTAAAAAAAAAAATTATTTCTGATTTTTTACATATATTTATTTTATTGTGGGGGGGGGGGCTTAAAATTTCTATTTTCTTGGGAGACCCGGAACTTTTTTCGTAAGGTATGCCAAAACGGTGACTTCCGCTGTGAGACAAATTCCTGTTTGCAGACGATCATAACGGTACTCTATTCGTACACTAGCTCCCACTTAGCAAGTTAGCATATATCCCCCCCAATACATTTTTTTTGTTTATTAATTATTTACCTTACGAAATAGAATGAAGATTGATGGATTTTTGCCCACCGCCGCCCAGTCCCCGGCGCCAGCATTTTGGCTTACGTGACTCTGTGGTGAACACCACAATTAAGTACTCTCTCTTTCTTTCTTTCTTTCACCCTTCTTCGTCCATGAAGTAGAGAAACTCGTGAAATCTCGCAGAGTCACGTTGGCCGAAGGATTTCGGCCAGCTTGACCACGCGAGATTTGAAGTCGATAAAAGAACACGTGTTCCTTTTCTCATCCTCTTTTTCCCTTAGCGTTCTGAGACGAACGAACGCACACAAAGAACGCTTGCCGACAAACGACCCCCCCCCCCCCCCTGTGTGGGGAAGGAAGAGAAAGGTAACGCTTTTCAATTCAAGAAATCTATCTATCTTTCAATTTGATGAACATTCTACAATCTGGTAATCTTTCAATCCCAACGAACTCTTATTTCTTCGCACAGTCACAAATATACACACAAAATGACATTCATAGCGCTCGCATATATATCGCTTATAAAATATTAAATAAATAAATTGTTTTGTTAATATAAATGTTTTCCTTTTTATTAACCATTATAAAAGGCCTATTCGTATATGTGTATAGCTTCCTCATTCCTTCGCTTTCTTTAAGGTAAGTTTAATAATAATATTGTTTTCTTCCTTTCTTCTTTGTTTGTCTTAAATCATAACTGTTTTATTTAATCCACACGTGGTCCGACGTGCGGACGGCCATAACTCAATCGTAGTCACTTATGAATAGAATATTCTTCGTTATTAACACTTAGCATGTTCCCCCCCCCCCCCCAATACATTTTTTTTGTATATTAATTATTTACCTTACGAAATGGAATGAAGATTGATGGATTTTTGCGCACCACCGCCCAGCCCCCGGCGCCAGCATTTAGGCTCACGTGACTCAATCATAGTCACTTATGAACAGAATAGTCTTCCGTATTAACAATTAGCATGTATCCCACCCCCAATATAGTTACTTTTGGACGCAACTTTTTCGGAGCTTCAAGATGGTTGGAAATGAGATCCCTTTGGTAAACTGTATCGACCTCAGCCTTCTCATCTGCTCTTTACTTAGGACTAATCCATGCATTAGTGCAATGGCTTCATTTAGCTCAAATGTCGACAGTCTCAGTAAATAAATCATGACCTACTTTAGCAACAATCATATATGACTTCAAATTGATCTGATGGATCAAGTAACCAAGAAGTTGAGTGATGAACAGTTCTGGACACTTTTTCTGCAAAAATTCATCGATATGAGGAAGTAAACCATCAGTTCACTCTTTCAACATTCGAGCACCAAAATCACTAAAATTCTTTTTTTCTTTTCTTTGTTGATATAACATCTTCAGTCTTCACAACAGCAGCATCAAACAACTTTACTTCTGTGGCATCAAGTTCTAGCACAACTGAATTACCCGTTCTACTTATGCCGACTCTTTAAACAACTGAATTGCATCCAGAATGATTTGAAGAAGTTCAGTCAATCAGCAGAATCCTGGATTACATTGCACATTTACTGATGCAAGCATCATAATCAAAGAGTTTGGATGATGCAAACTGCAACCTGTGCTCAATGAAAACTTGGAAGATTTGTTGTGTAATGGACACTTTACTAGTTTCTTCCATCTTATATTGTGAATGGAGCTGAAATGAAAATATGGATGTCATGAAACAATTACTACAACAGGAAATACTTTGAAGAAAGTTTAAATGATAACTAATGGGAAATTCTACCAAATAACCAAAATAGCACCACCAAGAAAATTCCCAACAGACTAACAACAGTCATACTTTGTAATGACAGTAATGATCGTTTTTTGAACATCTTATTTAATCAAAACAATAAATTTCAATTACCATTATTATCAGTTGCTGAACATTCAAATTTCATCAAAAAAGAAGTTTGAATACGCTAGTTTTGTCAATTTTTTTCACCAAATTTCATCAAATTGTGTGGAGGGGCTAATATTTTCTGGAAGAATGGATATGTATGCTACAATTTATAGATAGTAACAAGAAATCTAACACATTCTACATTTGCAACAATTTTTTTTCTATTTGAACATCTGTAATTGCTAGAAAAATAGGTAAAATCTTTTTTATTACCATGAAATATTTCAGGGAAAATTATTTTGCAAAGGCCTAAGGTTCACATAAATCTGTTTGTTAGATCAGGTAGCCGATAAATCAAGAATTTCAAAAAGTATATACTTTAATATATTTAGCCCTTCTGAAGTTATTTTGCACTTTATGCAAAAAATATCACTCAATTTTCATTAAAAAATAGACATTTTTTGCTAATTTTTTACTAAGAAAAATGAAAATAACACTAAATTTTTCTGGGAATATTTATCTATTCATTTTTTTGTTATATGATCAGTTAATTTTACCTAAAATAACAAGTAAAGAGTATGCATATAATTATTTGTCGGCATTTTGGAGGGTTTTTCCTGAGGTTGGTAAACTTTTGCTTGTGAAAAACAGATTGCCACAACTTCCAAATCTCATAAAATGCCTCAAAATTATGCAATAAACTTAATTTTTTTTTTTTTCAGAAATTTAATTCATCAAAAAGAGAAAGTTAAAAGACGACATCGATTTTTGGCCAATTTTCACCTCTGGGCCCACTATGTGAATGTGTTGAAAATTTAAATTTTATTCATACCAGTTCATTGAAAGTGATGAGTGCGACAACTAAAAATAAAGAAAAAACGGTTAGTATGATCCTACCTACCATTTCAGAAAGAATAGGCAGCCCACAGTAATTAAATAAACTAACAAATGACAAATGATAAATAATGGAAAACTGATTAAATAATTAATTTTGTTTGTGTTATAAAAATGCAAAACTATTTGGAAATAAATATATAAACAAAGTTATTTTATTGTCAATTTTACTTGTTTTAAATTGTATTTTTTGTCTTGAAATACACCTATTTTTAATTCAATGTTTAATCATTGTTTTTTTTCTAGCACCAAACATATTTGAACTGTTTTACAATTTTATTACACACATCAAGAACGTTTTGACACAAAAAATGAAGTTTTTTTTATACAAAAAGAAACAATTTGCATAATTTTGGTTATTCGGACTACATTTCTCATCTTGAGTGTTATCACCACAACGTTTCGGTCGCTGTAACCTTTGGCCTTCTTTGAACTCGAGAATATTTCTGCCAAACTCGGAAATCTGGATGGAATTTCAGAAGGAACTCTTCATTTAATCCACGGGGTAGCATGCTCTTGTTCCGTCAGCCATGACTGGGAGAAGTCTTCAGTAATTCGCAATTCTTCGTATCGCCTGCACCGATGATTGAACCTTCAGATAACTATCACTTAGAACTGAATTTAACTTAGTACTATATCCACTGCGTCACGAGTCCACAGTTCCAAGTGATAGTCATCTGAAGGTTGAAGGTTCAATCCTCGGTGCGGGCGATACGAAGAATTGTGAATTACTGAAGACTTCTCCCAGTCATAGCTGACAGAACAAGAGCATGTTACCCCCGTGGATTAAATGAAGGGTTCCATTCGAAATTCCGTCCAGATTTCCGAGTTCGACAGAAATAGCCACGAGTTCAAAGAGATACATCTGAAGAAGGCCAGAGGTTACAGTGGTCGAAACGTATGGATGATAATACTCAAGATGAGAAATGTAGTTCGAATAACCATAGTCAACTGGTAAAAAGTCTGTTTTTTTATCAAGCATTTTTTTTTTTTATTAAAACGTTTCGAATAAGTATTTTTTAAAGAAAATAAAGCTGGTCAATTTGTTAAAATTGTGCCTTCTTTTTAATGTTTTCTGTTGCGATGAGCGCAGATAACAAACAAGCAGAAGAGGAAGGAGTCAAGGAAGTGTAAGGAAGATGGTCTACAGGGTAGGATTCTGCTATCTGCGCTAATATGGAGACAAAGGGGTTGTTTCAGAACTTCTGTTTCCACATAAATTCGCGCAGATAGCTGTCGATGAGGTCCCTGCTCATACCGCACTCTCTCTTTTTGCTTTGTTTCACTTCCTTCCACATTCTATCGACGTGATTAGTTGTTGCTCTCATTAGCAGGTCCATGAATTTTTCGCTGTGGTTTACTGTCAGGTACACTTTCAAGTATACAAGAAATACTTTTAATAAAAAAAGTTCCGTTTTTTTTTTTTCTCAATATCCTTATTCAGAAGGAACATTTTTATCATTGCCTTCGGAATCTTTTAAACTCAACAAATTTAACATAGCACCGAATTTTACTTGCTGTGAAGCTTCGATAATCGCCCAAAACTCGAAAATTAAACAAAAATACACAAAAATATACATATATATTTTTCACAGATTAGTGACAGTTATTAGCTGTATTTTTGTTTACTTTTCGACTTTTGAGTTGTTAATCATACGATTTCTTGTAAAATCCAGCACCATGTTGAATTTGTAGGGTTTACAAGACTCCTAAGAAAACAATAAAAAAATGTAAACAAAAGCGCTTTAAAGTACTTTTAAACAACCCCCCTCCCCCCAAAAAAATAGGTAAGTAGAAAAGTAACTTTTATTGCCTTTGATAACAGCTATTTGTTTGGGTTTTTTTCACCCTTTTTTTTTTGTTAACTATTGTTGAAAATCGCCCAATTTATGGTACTTCTACAGAATTTGAACCACACTGTTTCTTTTTATCCTAAACTAATCCTAACCTAAGTTTAGGTTTAATTCGGCAAAAGTCGGTTTGGTTCAATTCAAATTCTGTAGAACCAAATTTTTTATTCATTTTTATTCTGAAAATAAATGTTTTTTATAAATGTATTTGAAATATATTACAAATTTACAATTTAACAAACAATAACCTTTTTTTTTGTTTAAAATATATTTACATTTACATCTCTAGTAAGAAATTGTCTATTTAATTTTAATAGATGAATACCGAATACATTTATAAACTCAACAAAATTTGTTGCAGGGTCCGGTCACCTGGATGATCGGTCTTACAACTATGAAAGTAGACACAGGCAAAGAAGAAAGGACAAATGCAGATGAACGATTGTAAAAGAATTGTATTTATTGCACCATAGGTACAAAAGGAAATAATGGAGAAGAACTAGAGAAAGGGGATTGATGATGATGTCTCTGGAAGCAGGGAGACTGGAAACCACAACGGCATACCCTCCATCGGACGTGTTGGGGGCCGACACGCCGCGACGTCTGTTTACGTTTGAAAAAGACGCCATCTTAAAAAAACGTAAACAGCAACAGCAGTCGCGTTTCCTTTGTTTGCCACTCCTTCGGTTAAAAACAGCAGCAGCTTCAAATCGCCATTTTTTGTTCACTATGACTCAGCAAAAACAACGGCAAGCGAAATATATTCCTTATTTCTCTTTTAAGGAATACAAATGCGTTTCCCGACTGTACTGATAAACCCACTAATACATCTACGACACCGGTCGGCAATGTATTACAACAAAAGATCTTTTCTGGTATTTATTTATCGAAGTTAATCCCTTTCACAGGACAAACGAAAGTAACTTGGCACATGTCACATGAGATCTCTCGTTTTCGACTAAAAACTCCAATTCAGCCAGGGGGTCAGGAGGCCCCCAAGTCTGACTTGGTCCACGGATGGACCAGTCGTCGGCAGTCTGAGTTCCTGCACACAGCGGTCGCAACTGCTGCCCCCCTCCCCCACGTCGGCAGTTCCGAACTCCTGCATCTGCAGTCTTTGAGTTCCTGCTCCCCAGCAGTCCGAATGCCCAGCAGTCCTGAGTTCCTGCACACCGCAGCCGCAACTCCTGCACCCACAGTCCTGAGTTCCTGCACTCGCAGTCCGAACTCCTGCACCAGCACCCTGCATCAACACCCTGCAGCTCCGACTCCTGTTCCAGCACCCTGCAGTCCTGAGCCCTTGCAGTCCCGAGTTCCTGCACCAGCACTCTCCTGCTCCAACTGCTCCAGCACCCTGCAGTCCCGAGTTCCTGCACCAGAGTACTCTCCTGCTCCAGCACCCTGCAGTCCCGAGTTCCTGCACCAGCACTCTCCTGCTCCAACTGCTCCAGCACCCTGCAGTCCCGAGTTCCTGCACCAGCACTCTCCTGCTCCAACTGCTCCAGCACCCTGCAGTCCTGAGTTCCTGCACCAGTACTCTCCTGCTCCAGCACCCTGCAGTCCCGAGTTCCTGCACCAGCACTCTCCTGCTCCAGCACCCTGCAGTCCTGAGCTCCTGCACCACTCCTGATCCAGCGACACCATTTCACTTCACTTGTTATTACCATATAGTAAATAAACATCCTTTCTTTAAATTGACCACCAGTCTTTGTCCTCTCTTCTTTGCCATTGCCGTTACTTGCCCGTGTCCACCTTTTCTTGTGGCCGATCGACACCCCCTTGGTCGGTCCCGCAACAGACGTATCTCTCAGTATGTCTGGTGTGTGTGCCTAAAACAACAGTGCCTAGGAAATAAGAGTCATAGAAGCATAACCTGATATTATTGTTTGCACCTAGACAAATTAAGCACTATTCCTCAAAGCTAACTGAGAGAAGAAGTTGTAGCAGTTACATAATTATGATCTATTTTCTTTTTCACTTGCATGTTCTCATTCGCGGAGTGATATATACAGTGTTTGATAAGAATACTGTTTGCATACGGAGCAAACTTCTGCTTCTACCCAAACTGTTTTCTGCAATTTATAAACAGTTTGGTTTGAAATGTCAATGTGATCAGACGTTATATTTCTCTCCTCCTCTCTAGCAATGACTTTGCTAGACAAGATGAAACTCACGGACTCAATTCCATTTCTATAGTACAGTCTATAGTATAGTATGTCGACATACTCAACCTATTTTTGTATACTTGTTTTCATAACTCTTTTCAGACCATTCTTTGTGTGGATGAAACTGTTTGAATAAAATTGATTTAAATTGTAGAGAGGAAGTTTGTCCTTTTAGCCAAAACTTTGTGACCCTTTTCTTCATATCAATCAATCGGATGGATACCGAAGCGGGCAACCCCTACTACAAAATGTCGATCTTGACATTCTACTCTAAATTCTACAAAGTCATGCATCTACCCATGCACAAGTGACTGTGTAGAAATATCATCATACGATCATAGACGTACCTCCATACCTCTAAAAAAACAATATCGTCAACATGATGTTGTGACAGGTTGCAAATTAGTCCTTATATTCCGTTGTTGTTCCTTGACAAACGTTTGGCAGATCAGAAGGCAACATTATGGCTTCCAGACTAATGCTTCTCACCACCTGGACTTTGACTGGAGCCAGACAAGTGTCCAGAAGATGTATTCCAGAGACTGTCAGCCTTCATTGATGACTCTTTGCTTGCACTGATACCCACATAAGGCACCATGGTAGTCTCCATATGGAAGACGAGTAAGTTATAGTCCTCACATGGTTACATTTACTCCACCGTACCCTCCCTAAGTTAGTCAAGCAACACTATGGGATCGCACACGTTGGCATCCATCAATGAAGTCAGAAATTTCCAAGCATTGGGCTGTCTATGCAAGAGGTTAGGCATTCAGACTGACGATACATGGTCAAAGCCTGTCAAATTCTAAAAATCCATGACGATGAGATTCAGACCAAAATTGAAGTCTTCGATGAGTTACATTCGTAATTAGGTGACAACAGCTTCACAGCCAGTGAATATCGATATGTTCTCAAATCAGCATCCAGTGAGGAGCGTTGTGGACAGTGGAGTCAGGGGTAGCATGGTTCAGCATACCACAGCTGGGTGCGAGGAATATTGACGCATCGCAGTTACTAGAGAAGCTGATAGCTCTTCAGTCAATGTGGTTGGAGAAACCAGGTAACTCTTCTCACGGAAGAGACATTGCTCACTTCTCTCTACTCTATCATTATTTTCATGGTAGATGCTCGACTGAGCTCCAATCTCTGGTTCCCCTCCCTGTAAAACATTCACAGCAAAAAATCATCTGCTTAAACCACTGTAAGGAATTTTTCTTTCTTCTTCTGTGTACCTGACACTTCCATGTTTCTTTCCAAGAACTGTCCCTCTGTGGAATGCAATATGACGGGGCTGCTTCCCAACTGACTACAGCATGGTCGTTTTCAAGTCCAATGTTAACAAGTTCTTGTTGAGCCGTCTTAAGTAATCAAATTCTGCCCAGATCCAATCCATTGTCTGCAATCCTCATGGCGTTTGTCTCACCATCCATCTCACACAAACCATTGCCCCTTGTCCTCGAGTGGCCTTTGGGCCTTGATGAACAGTGACTCATTAGTAAAAAAACAAAACAAAAAAACATGTCACTTCAAAGACCTTGTCATAAATCCTTGGAGGTATTCCATTCATACAAAAGTGGGTTACTGAAGAAGAAATGGTTCCGTTGTACATCAGTTAAAGGCACTCTGTCGACTGTGGTTGAAGAAAAGTTCAAATCCCCAACAGTCAAGAAGAGTATTTATTACAACTCACAACCAAAGCATTTTCATGCACAACTTGGAATCTGATGACGAAAACCTTTAAATGTAATGTCGATGCTTTTCAAAGGAAGCGACCGAGAAGAATCATCCATATCATCTGACCAAAGAAAAAACAGATCTTTACAGTCGCACTGAAGCAATAGCATGGCATGCTGTTCTACTCAAAAGAAGATTGTCATGGTTTAAGCATTTGATGAGACTGCTGTCAGAAACACCTGCACGTCAAGCACTTTATAAAGCCTACTAAAAGACCCTCAGAATGACATGGCTCGACCAAGTGATAAAAGATATCAAATCACTATCAGATTTCAAGCTTAAAAACGACATGACCAAAACCATCAGTATCTTCAAAATTAGGTTTTCTCAGATATAACTGGAGATCTGTTGTTAACAAGTATGCAGTGAAGAAGAAGCTGAAATTCTGAGACAGTTCGGTAAAGTATATCAGCACAGTTTGTCATATTCTTACTTGATAATCTTATTACCTCCTCCCTTGAAAGTCTCTGAATGAACTGTTCTCTTTTCTTTATGTATTACCTGCCCATGTCTGGGAACTCTTCAGTAGAAGATAACCGGCCATGTTTGTTGTTAATTAAAGTCTTCATCCTAAGGTAACTCTTGTCTCGTCTTTGCTCATTTCAATTTAATTAACAACATTCATTCTCAAAAGTAAGATGGACAAACTCTTAAAACCGGAACGCTTGGATATACTTCCTACTATTGCTTCCTTAACGAAGATATTTAATCATTGATACCAGACTGTTTCAGCTCTTATGCGAAAGACAGAAATATGAGAAGACCTCGATAAACTGGACATGTTGATTGCCTATATTTCTCTGAACATCTACGAATATGTAGCAGAACAAACTACTTATGATTCAGCGATAAATCAACTCCGAGAACTGTCCATACAACCTGCCAATGAAATCTTCACTAGACACGTGCTGTCTACACGTACTCAAAAGGAGGGGTAAACCATAGATGAATACGTCCAGGAATTACTTCTATTAGCAAAAGAATGTAGTTTCCGAGCTGTCAATGCAATGCAAAACCGAGACGATAGCATTAGGGACGCATATATTACGAGACTGCTCTCAAACACTATCAGACAACGATTATTAGAAAATAGAACATTCGACTTAAACACGGCCATTGACCAAGCAAGAACTCTCTATACTGCACAGAAAAACTTAGAATCTTATTCGCGACCTTTTCTGGTGCCACTACAGTTGAAAATAGTGACACATCGGTGATAGAAAACTGTGCTGCTGGCCCCAACTATACAAAATCACAATGTTACTTTTTTTAATGGACGTCAGAATTGCCTGGTGGGAGAAAGCATGTGTCGCAGATGCAATAAAGTAGCCCATTTTTTAAAAGTCTGCCGTTCCAGACCAGCATATACTTCTGCTTCAACTGAAACTCCTAGATTCGCTACTACTATGAATAATTCTACACTTTTACCCGGAACAATGGCTTCTTCAGGGATCCTAAAACAAGCCACAATTTTCGCGTTGATTGGGAAAAATGCAGCTACCGCGTTTGTGGACACTGGAAGCTCCGGATCCATCATTTTTTATGACTGTCAAAAAGTATAAATTAAAAATTAATCCTGCTTCGGGGATTGTTTCTATGGCTTCTTCATCGCTGAACGCTTTGGTAAAAGGACGTTGCTCTGTTAACATCAATTTATTGGGTGAGTCCTATTCAAATATTCAACTTTCTGTGTTATCAAGTCTTTGCTGTGATGTTATCCTGGGTCAGGATTTTATGAACCAGCATTCGAGTGTATCCTTTGCTTTCGGTGGGCCTAGAAAAAATCTCCTCATCTATAATTCTATCGTCTGCAGTGTGCCATCCGCTTCAGTAGACAGCCCTTCACTATTCTCAAACCATACCCCTAATTACAAGCCCATTGTTACAAAGTTTAAGAGGTTTGGAAATGAGGACATACACTTCATCAAATCTGAAATAGATACGATGCTTCAGGAAGGGGTGATCGAAGAGAGCACATCTCCCTGGAGGGCCCAAGTTCTTATTGTCTCCACTGAACATCAAAGAAAGAGACTAGTGGTGGATTAGTCAAACCATCAATAGATTTCTCAAATTAGACGCAAACCCTTTAGTGGAAACTGATGCCTCGGATATAGCTGTTGCAGCAACGGAACAAAGCCGGTCATAGGGTCAAATCATACGTGGTTAAGCTGGCCTGTTGGTCACTGATTGGACGGAATCTTTGGCCAACATGTTTTTATGAGATATCATCCTCTTTCTCTATCTCAGAGACAAAGAAAGAGTTGCTCAACACAGAGAAAGAAAAGGAGTCGCAATAAAAGGTCATTTGCTTTCTGAATATCCGCTTGGCCCGTAGTAGCGTCTGCTACATAACTTCCTGGGCCAGATCTGCCGTCTTTTTGTGTAGGATTTAATATACCCCCGACTTAGGCATATTATTTTTGCTTTGGCAATTCCGACAAGAAATAGCATATGAGAGAACTTTTAAAATAGTTGTCGCCATTTTACTATCCTTGTACAGAATCGATCCATTATTTTGTGTCCAAGTTTGGAGTTTTGCTAGCTGTATTAAAATTTTAATTTTTTTAATTTTAATTTTTTTAGATAACCGTTCTCAGCAAGGACTTAGCGTTAATTCTGTTAGGATGAAGCTGGGTTTTTTGTTGTTGTTCCAGCAAAGAATTAGCATTCGCGGGCGAAATTTTAATTTTACAGTTTCTTGGATTTTTCTGCCACGTGAGCGGGTAATTATTGGTAGTTCTGACTTTGTGTTTATTTCTCTTCTTCGCTGAAAATTAGCGTTCACACAAGAGACTCATGGGCTGAACAAATGTCAGATGTTCTTGCATAAAGCCTGGTATTGACCGTTAAGGATACAACTTTCGACGCCTTGTTGAAATTTGTGTGTCTGTGCAAGGATTCTTTGAACTGATTAAAATTGTCAGGTCGTAGATATGTCCTGTACAGAACTGGATTTAGACTCAGAGGCGCTTTTCATAGTTTCCTTTGTTCCTCGTCTGATAAGATTTTTTTCTTTTTTTTTGTGGGGGGGTAGGTTGTCAGGCTGAAGTCGTTTTTTTTCCTTAAAAAATATATATATTTTTTTGTATTTGCCTACTCCTCTCCTTCGTCTACGTGATGTTATTTCATAGCTTCATTTTTTGTATAGCTTTTGTCACAGAATGTTTGGCAGGGTTTTTATTGTTTGGTGTGGTTACGCCACGTTTATAGATTTTTTTGTGTAATGGGATCCTTGTCTTTTTGTAGAATTATTTATTTTTGTTTTGTGAAAGAAGACTTTTGTTTGTTTCCTGAAAGAGGAATTGTTTTTGTCTTGTTTTGTGAAAAAGGATTTTATTTGTGTGTTGGCTCGTTTTTGTTTTGGCAATTCTTTTTTTCTTTTCTTTTTTTTATATTTTCTTTGTATATGATTTTTTTTTGTTGCTGTACCACCAGCTTGTATATACGTATATATTTTTTGTACTTTGTTTCTACGCACGCATAAAACTTAGTTTTTAACTTTTGTTTTGTTTTTACTTTTTACTTTGTTCTAAGTTTCCCTCGCTAAATTAGATTAATATTTAAATTTATTTGTTTGTTTTTTATTTTTATACTGTTTAGTTTTCAGAAGGGTTTTTTAATTTTTTTTTTATTATTGTATGTTATCAGAAGGATTTACTTAGCGTGTTCAACGTCGGAGAGTCACCAGTTATGGCCGGGGGAAAGGAAACATTATTATTATATTGGAAAAGAAGCGAAGGACTAACAAGACTACAAACAAGAATAGTATTTAGTAAAATTAACAATTTGAGTAAAACATTTATATTAACAAAACAATTTATTGGGATAAGACATTTTGTAAAGCTATCAGTTACAGAGCATGTTTGAGTTCATTTTTAAAGAGTGAAACGTTCAGTGTAAAAGTTAAGCCATAGTGTCTGTGCTAGTATGAATGGGTATATGTGAGCATGGTTGATGTAAAGTATGTATATTTTGGGCTATTATAATGTGTATGTGTGTGAGTAAAGTTCTTTGTTCATGGTGAAGAGAAATGGAAGATGTTACCTTCGTTTTGACTTATACACCCCCTCTTCCCGATCGAGCCAGGGGAGGGGACAACAACCTCCGCATACGTTATCGCCTGGAATCAAAGGAAAAAAAGAGGGAGATCACAACTTGTTGCTTCTTTTTTTATATGAGGTCAAATCACGCGTGGTCAAGCTGGCCTATTAGTCCCTGATTAGCCGGAATCTTTGGGCAACTTGTTTTTACGAGATATCCTCTTCCTGTATCTCAGAGATGAAGAAAGAGTTGCTCAACACAGAGAAAGAAAATGGGTAGCAATAAAAGGTTATTTGCTTTCTGAATATCCGTTTGACCTGTAGTAGCGTCTGCTACAGTCTCACACTACCCTTCGTGTAGCATTGCCCATCATCTTTTAATTTTAATGAATCTAATTGTTAAAGTCTCCCACTACCCTTTGTGTAGCATTGCCCATCATTTATTCATTATAATGGATCTGATTGTTAAAGTGTTACGTCTGGATGTTTATATGTTATCGGTTCAATTGCAATTAAAAAAAATGATGGAAGTACAAAGTAGAACCTTTAACAGATTTATTTAACAAACACACTGATTAAATTGAAATGTAGAAAACCGCTGAATGCGAGATGCTTATTTTTGTGAGAGCTGTTCTGTTTACGTTTTTCACTAACTGGTAGACGACTTTTGTTTATCCAAGGGCGATAACTCTTACTTTTGATTCAAGGGAAATAACTCGATTCAGTTTTGATAGGTTGCCCCGACACTACTTTTCGTGTAGCATTGGCCATTGTTTTTTAAATTTTAATGAATCTTATTGTTTAAGTACCTGACCTGTCAACAGCAATAGCTGTTGGTGTCTCGTACACCTAAGTTGTTGCTCAGTTGATGTAGTCGTCATTGCCAGAGTTGTTCTATTTCTTCTTATTTGGCTGTAATGATAGCAGCAGCCATATTGCTCTGTTCTTTTCTAGCTTTAATAATTGATAAAAATATAAAAACACTGACAATATTCTTGCTCAGTGACGACATGCTCTGTTATCATTTATTCTTTTACAGCACTGTGTTAATTACATATTTCCATCGCACTTTCGTCAGAGCTCCGAAAAAGACAACTGACTTCTGCCAGTTCACAGGCCAAAAAAAATCTTTTTCTCCTCTTCACCATGTTTCATTTCACACTTCCTGTCCATGACGTCATAATCTGGCACGTAGCCCTAACTCTAATATTTAACTTAATCTCATATTGAGAATACCGTTTTTAACACTATTTTTGCTCATGCATATCTCAATATAGCTTCATTGTGACGACCTTTTTCTTTGTGTCACATTGCCATCTGAACTCTAGCCATGAGTGGTCCATGCCCTCAATATAATTGCTATTTTCTATTTTCAGTTGCAGCTGGTATGATTCAATCATCTGATTAAAAATGGACAAACTGGCATCAGTAAAAGGCAAACTTGGCTGCCTTTTTGAAATAGCCATCATCGATAAGCCATCCAGCAAGAGATCAAACCAAGTATTCATGGTATCAGCCACTGATACACTACGGTTACAAGCGAAGGATCACAACATTGAGAACGCATTACCAACTGAAAAGATTGATGGCACTTGCGTTTTTATCACACCGTTTAATGGTAATTTTGTCTCCTTTTTTTGATGAACCGAATATCTCTTATTTCGGAATTTTTGAAATGAGGATTAATAATTTTGGATTATTCAGACTACTATTCTCATCTTTGTTTTTATTTTCACAACGTTTCTGCTGATGTAATCTTCAACCTTCTTCAGGTGTACCCTTTTGAACTTGGACCCGTCGTGCAATGGTTAACTGTATTGATTAACAATCAGTTCTAAGTAACAGTCTTCTAGGGGTTGAAGGTGTAATCCTTACAACAGACAATAATAATTAAGAATTATACTGAAGCTGAGTTAATCAACGTTTGTTTCCTTAAGCTTTTTTTCTTATATATTTTAATAACACAAAATACATGTTAAAATATTTCCCAGTTTTGAGATTGAGTTATGTTTACAAAAAATCCATTTTATATGTTCTAATTATTTGTAAATTGCAATTATCTCACCAAGTGACCCATCTCTTATGTTTCTGTCTATTACTCACTCACTGTAAGTTGTTTGCCCCCCTCCCTTTCTTATTTTATACAGTCTATATTATCCTCACTTCTGTCTGTCTGTCTGTCTCTCTCTCTCTCTGTTTATTAACACTCAAAGGTAATAAAACTAACTATAAAACAGAAAATTGAAATAGTCCATTATACACAATAGGGAATATCACCACAAGCATTAATACTATTTAACCCATAGCTGTAGAGAAAAGAGAGATATAGTAAACAGAAAGACTAATTTTGGATTTGGTCTTTTTATTTTTATATATTTAACTGCCTTTGCAAACTCACTTTTTCCTGATTCATCTACCCCTATGGATCAAATAAAGGATTTAGTTTTAAATTCTTTATAGGTTCCTGAGTTTGAAAAGATGCACTTGAAGAAGGTCGGAGGTTACTTTGCCCAAAACATTGTGAAAATAACAATCAAAATGAGAGTATCAGTTTTTGTACAATTATATGAGACTTTCAGATATCCCTTCCTATAATTCTAACTCCAAATAAAGGGATAGACACCACACAGGAGCTATTTTGCCAGATGAACACACACTGAAAAACTGCTAATCATCATTAATGCTGTTGATCTTATGTTTCCATTCTTTAAACTTAGATCTCTATATAGATTTTACTAGCAGGGTTATCCGTCATTGCTCGGGTTGGAATGAAGGGATAATATCACATGCAACAGTAAGGAGTAGGGATATTGTTCTTTAATATTCTTTGTCTGAATTAAGAAATACATCTCTCTCTCTCTCTAATATATAGAGTAAAGTAGGCATTCGCAGGATAAACATCCACAGAATTTCAACCGGCTTATAAAAACGTGTTCAATAGTAAATAGAGCTATTTATATAATTATTTTTATTTATACAGACATGTACAAAAAGCCGCTACACTGGCATGTTGATAGAAAATAGATATGCTTTTTGTTTAATGGCACAAATGGTCCATAATACTTGGCTTTGGCATTGTAAACTGTAAGCCATTAAATTAAATCAATAAATAAATGCTCAATGTGGGATAGTGTAATATCTGTTCTGTTGTCAGGAGACCATCATCCTGGGCATTACCTCTTCCTTTTTTTAGGGGAGTAGTGGTAGTATCTGTTCTGTGATCGTAATACCATCCTCCCAGGGATTTCCTCCTCCTTTTCGGTGGTGTAATGAAGTTGTCATAATATCATCCTCCCAAGAATTTCCTCCGTCTTTTTGGGGGTTATAGTGTAGTATCTGTTGGTAGTTTAGAGTCCAGAATATAATGCAAATATTAGAAAAAACACGCTTGAAATGTGTAAATAATAGCCAGAAGGAAAAAAAATGGAGTCTTCAAACCATTACTTTTGTTACTATGAAGACTCCATTTCAAGCATGTTTTTCTTAAGATTACATGCGTAAAACTAATTAGATTTTAACTTGTAATGGTTCCTCATGTACTAATATTTAACAATATTTAACAAAATTTATCGTCTATATGCAATTTTTATCGCATTATGTTCTGGACTCTAAACTACCTTTTAAATCGATAAATATTGTTTCCTTTTGTTGTTTTTGTAAATGAGGAGTGTAAGATATTACCATTTTGCAATGAGAACCTCTTTTTAGGCGAGTATGTATAACCACCCTGAAAAGCCTGGGTGAAAAAAAAATATCTAAACGATGTTCCTTAATGTCAGTCTAATATTTTGGGAGTTAACATCTTCAACATAGCTAAACTTCAATCTAGTATCAGTTTATTTTCGTGTCCGTTATTAGTAGTACCACTACAGTTTGTACAGAGAGAGAGAGAGAGACAAAGGAATTTATTTATTTTAAACGATAGTTAAAAGTTGTAAAAGAAAAGTAGATTTTTGTAAACGTTTCAGTATGAGATAGGCAGAAATAGGTTTTTTTTTTCGGCTTTAAAAAGGTTTTAAGAACAGTGTAAGTTTTTTTGTTGTAACAGTTTCAGCATAAAGTTACGTAGATGAATTTAAGGGTATTAAAACCAAAAAGGAAATTTTTTTTTTGTGCTTATGTTACATTTAAAATGTTATTAATGTCGAAAACATTTTTTAAAAACTTGTTTTGTGTTACCTTTAAAATAGAAGATTTAGTTTTTGGTTGTATGAACATATGCCCCCCCCCCTCCTTACGAAAACGTAACCAGTTTACTGTCTTAAAATCAATATTATTTTTTAATTTTCAGGTATTATGTGTCTGAACGAATGCCGGTGAAGGAGATACCAAATTTATGAGACTTCATCGAGTAGTTTTAGAGCCTTTTGCATACATACATACATACATACATACATACATACATACATACATACATACATACATACATACATACATACATATAGACAACTGCCCTTTATATAAGAGATAATAATGAGCAGCTGATCTAGAAGTTGACTTGGGTTCGGTTGTGGATTGGAGTATGAAATGGCTTGTTTCATTTAATCCTGTTAAGACTCAGCCAGTGTGATTCATCCGTAGGCATGTCCCTTTTCCAGCGTTGGACAGGTGGTTGAATGGCTACTAGCACCAGTTCTGATAGGTTGTTATATGAAATGCTTTATAAAACATGTTTGGTAGGAAACACACTTCGGTGTGCAAAAGCTTTGTGGACTGTGACATTTTACTGCAAGGTGGTCCAGAGCACTTTTGGACATGTTGTGTGGTTTGCATCAGCAGAAGAAGACAGCTCCACAGCTGTCGCCGCTTTTGTCACCCCTGCATCGATAATTTGTGTTTGTGGTCATTGTCATTGCTGACGTCATTGATGTACCTTTCTTTTCTGTTCCTCGTTGAAGAGGCATGTTGCCCACAGCCTAAAGCTGGGTTTGCGACACGGTGAATCATCATCGCCGAATGTCGTTCAACGTTATCCCTCCAATGAACCCGCCACCACCGATAAATGATTCCACCACCACCGCTGTTGTCGTAAATGAACACCGCCTTTCATCCTCATCTGGCCAAACTTTGGATCCCTGCTTGCGGTATTCGTCTTATTCCGATAACATGTAGTTACGATGTCTGTATCTTCTGGCGCACAGGAAGAAGCAGCAGCTGTTGTCGTAGTCATTTCACTATTTTCCGTACGCAGTTCCCTTCCCCGATTACATCTTCTACATACCATTGAGTCGAATGGTTGCCGGACGGATTATATCAACGTTAGGCGAAGCGCTTCAGTCAGTGATTGATACTTATGCCGATAGTCCTTAATTGAATCGGACTCATTCGCCATAACTCGATGCGATTGTGAAAAGTAGATCGGTCATAATCGTCATCCAATCCACCGCATGCTAAATGGTGGCTGTCGTGTGCAGAGGTGCAGCATGTCTCCCTCTTTTAGGGTCCGCTGCCACACCCCTGCTGCCACTGAACATGCAACAGCAGCGTACCGCAAGAAAATCGGACCATGGAGTCGCTTATGAGAAGGTACCTTGTGCATGTCATCTCTCCCTGGTTTTCCAAGATGCTGCCTGACACTGCCACCTTAATCACTGCCGCCACCTTCGTCATCGCGATCAGGTTGTCGGTCGTTGGTGGGCAAGCAGCAGAAGTCCAAGTCATACATCCAGCGATACTTGATTGATCCTGCCAGTCTCAAAGCTTAAACCATGCAAGTATAAATTCACGCCATGCATTAAAACGGGCTAAACTTCGAATGGCTCAGGAGCTGGACCTAATCCTCAGGACTGTATTCCTCCTTGGAGGCGATGGATAACTGTGTCAATTCTAAAGCTAATACATGTGAAACAGGCTTTGATCGATCAGCGCGTTGTCATCGCTTTGCATGCTGGCACCCGCATTGGCCGTTCATGATCACAGCGCTACATATTAGACTGAGACCGATGCGCGTCATCCCCCCCCCCCCCTTATGGCTGTGGGCTCTTGTTAGTGGTGGAGCTCATAGGGTGGTGTGTGCTTTGGTGAATCTGGATAACTCACTAGTCGATCGTTTGGGCGTTCACACCCGGCGACAGGTCTCTCAAGGGTCCATCCCATCAACGGTCAGTTAAGTGCCTACCAACTGCCGACGGTCAGTTAAGTGCCTACCATGGTTATTATGGGTAACAGGAGTTGGGGTTCAATTCAGAAGAGGGAGAAAATAGCTACCACATCCAAGGAAGGCAGCAGATGTACAAATTACCTACTTCTGCCATCGGGAGGTAGTGACGAAAAATAACAATGCAAGACTCTATCAAGGCCCTGTTATCAAAATGAGTACACTTCAAGTCTGTTAACGAAGACCGATCAGAAGGCAAGTCTGGTGCCAGCAGCCGCAGTAATTTCAGCACCAGTAGCGTATATTAAAGTTGTTTCAGTTAAAAAGCTTCTAGTCCGAACTCGGGTTCCTGATTGCTTAAGGGCCCCTGAGTCAGTGGCACCATTGTCCGTCGTTAACTTTTGTTGTCCTTTAGCATTTCCATGGTCCTGCTTGTGAGATGGACTAGGAGATCGAGTTGAGATCCGGGAGCAGTTTTGAGCTGAGAATGCTTCTTTCCTCCTCTCCCTCCTGCTGACACACTCCGAATCCCTGCTTCATATCTGTCTATGCACGTGTGCGGTCGGCAGTTTCTCCTCCAAGGTTGCTTTTAACAGAATGTCCGCAGCGGCCGCCACGTTCACTTTGAAAAAATTAGAGTGCTCAGAGCAGACTGTTCAAGTTTGCATATAATAATACGATTATGGAAGAGGGTCTTGTCTACGTCAATCGGTCTCCGTCAGTGAAATTCTTGAAATGTCGCAGAATGAACTGCAGCGATGATGTGTAGCAAGCACATTTTCCTCAATCAAGAGCGAAAGTCGGAGATTGAAAGAGGATCAGATACTGTCGTAGTTCTAACCGTATTCCGCCGTCAGTTTAGTCCCCAAGAAGTATGATTGCAAAGCTGAAACTTGGAGGAATTTACAGAAGGACACCATCAGGATTGGAGTCTGCAGCTTAATTTGACTCAACATGGGAAAATTCACCCTGTTTGGACACCGGTAGGATTGACAGATCGATAGCACTTTCTTGATTTGATGGGTGGTGGTGCATGACCATTCTAAGTTGGTGGGGCGATCCATCTGGTTGATTCCGATAATGAATAAGACTACGGCCTGCTAACTAGTGTGCCGATGTGAGTGATTTTTATGGCAGGCTCGGCGTCCATCATGTCATCCGGGCAGGGGCTGGTTTTCTTACGCACTTCTAAGAGGGACTGGTGGTAGAAAGCCATACAGGGCGAAGCAATAACATGTCTGTGCTTCCCTTAGATGTCTGGGGCAACACACGCGCTACACTGGAGGCATCAGCAGAGACTTTGCTGGGAAACCTCTTAACCACCACCCATGATAGGAATCGGTGCCTGTAATCAACCCCCGTAAACGAGAAATTCCCTATAGACGCAGGTCAACAGCCTGTGTTGATCATGTCCCTGCCTTTTGTATATACCGCCCGTTGCTACTACTGATTGAATGATGTGTACTCTTATCTGGTTGCCATCGGGCTGTATGTGATGTCGGCAATGCAGACACTTATGCGTGGAGAACAACGACTGAACCCGATTGTTTAGAGGAAGTAAAAGTCGTAACAAGGTTTTCGTGGTGAACTTGTGGCTTACTGTCATTGGTTTGCAACGTGAAAATGTAAAAGCGGTGCTAAATGCGAGACACTATTTTCCTTTCACACACCACAACCGACGGTGGCTGCTGCGCATGTGAAAGTTTTGCGAACAGTGACTTTTTACCGCAAAGTAGTTCAGAACTCTCTCTGGACGTATCGTTTCATTCACATCAGCAACAGAAGCTACCACCACCATTTCTGTTGCTAAAGCTTCCGATTTCTTTCCTACCACCCGTGGGCTCTCGGTTGTCACCCTGCGAGAATAGTTTGTGGTCATTATCGATGTAGTTGATTTACTGCACATTTATTCTTCCTCGTTTGGCATCTCATCTTCCTTGTTGTAGCATTTGCCGACGCCCTTGCTGGCCATACATAGAACGATCGCATGCTTTTGATCTGGTTAGATAACCACAAGTCGCCGATATACTCCTATGGAGAGAGAAACGCCGAATGAAAAGCCTAACAAGAAGAGCCACGTTTCCCAGCACCGAGAAACAAATGGCTGCCGGACAAGTAATGTGATCAGTGATGGATACTTGTGCCGATAGTCCTTGCGCCACTCAATGTTCGAATAGGACTCGTTTGTCTGAACTTGATGCAATTCTGAAAAGTGGATAGGTCGTTGAAAAAAAAAATTTTTTTAAAATTTAAACTTATTTTGTTAGTTAAATAGAGTTATCTCCAATACATCATTGTAAAATTTTGCAAAATTGCCCTTTTTTTTGGAGCTCACTGTACATGAAAAAAGTACATGCTATGTTAACATGATTCTTAAATTTGATTTGATTTGATTTTTGTTAGGAACTCCCTGGCTCTGGGCACGGCATGATCGGAAACCAAAGAAGTTTTCAGATAAATTATTCCGCAAGTTCCAAAAGGAGAATCCAGGGCAGGAATATCCATGGAATTTCCAGAATGATTTCAAGGTAGATTGTTTCTCTGTTTCTGTTAGAAATTAGGGTTAGGGTGCTTCTTACTTTGAATGGACACATCATGAACAACTGCTGAATGATGCATTTGTTGTTCTCATTTTAAGTGTGATTAACAGAATATAAATAAATTCAATAAATTTTGTGTTTTTGTAAAAGGACAAATAAATATGGAATGAACTCTTCTGTTGATCTGTTTGCATATCTCAGATCATAAAGCTGTAAGGATACACTGGATTATTGCCTTTTATGATAAATTATTATAGGCATGAGTTATTTTCCCTGGTTAAAGCCCCTTTTTGAGATGTTTTACTTTCTACTGTTTTTCTGTCAATAATTTTTACTTCATCCCACAAGGATAGATTGTTTCCATTTTCTCTCCATATATAGTCAGTCATACTCGATTTTTCAATATCCCCATGTATTAAGGCTTTCCAATGTTTTTTTAGTCTTCCTTTTAATGGGTGGCATAGTGTTTCAACTTTGTATATTTTTCCACATTTATGTGAAATGGAATACACAGTTCTTGGTCATGACATTTTCAGTAGGAGTCTTGACTTGAAAGAGATATTTTTGAAATCCAAATAATACAAATTAAAGGTTAGTACTTTATAAAAATCATATGAATATTTTATAAGTGGCACCATCTATATGTCTGATCCAGGACTTATTGAGTGATGTGTTATAGATTTTACATGGAATTGAATACAGACCGTTCTTGGTCATGATGTTTTCTGTAGGAGGCTTGACTCAGATGTTGAGTTGCTCCTGAATACTCTCCTTACATATCCTCTGACTCAACTCTCTGAAGACATCTTGTCTGAGTCAAGACTAACCTGACAGTTAGGAACCTCAGCATGACACACCGTATTGATGGCTAGATTGATGTAGGAGAAATTTGACTTGGTTTGTGTGTTAAACAATCTTACAAGTATAACACCCACACACATGAGGGTACAGAGTTACAATGGAATGTCTTTGCAGTTTCAATTTGTTGTGTTTTACGTTCTTAAGTTTTCCTCCATATGAAACATGTTGTGACAACCTCTGTATGATGTTGGTGACTTTGCGAAGAAGGTACAAATTCAAAATCACAAAGAAGAATAACTGTTTATTCTAATATGCGTAGATGAATAGTGTTAGTATAAGTGTTAGCTGAGGTTAAGTATATATGAGTAATGACGATTCAAAGTTTTATTAATTTAGGTGAGTATCTCAACATAGAAGCTGCAACTTATGTAAGCCTATCATTACTTTGCCTTTCGCCCTTGCAGAGAATTCACAGCAGTCCAAAGTTGACTTTTATGAGCGACAATACTCTTGCCACGTATCAGCATATTTCAGCTTACTCATTTCTTGACTGCCTGTTTTTCTATTTGCCTTGTGATTTTATTAAGTGCTTTTCACATGAAATTTGGCAGGAAGGAAGTGGAGTATCACACTTCCGATTATACTCCTTTTCACCAATCAGCATCACCCTGATACTTATCTTATTCACCCCTCACTTGATTCTTAGAATGATCACCCGACCACATCAAAAATGGACACTGATGAGTGATATTCACCTGATCGTTCCTTTAGGTCAATCCTGGGCATCTATCCGACCTCTGTTGACCTTTGCCATGTTCTGAGAATTTACCGTGTATGAAAATATATTAATATTAGCCTTTACTAACATAAATGCATTCTATTGAACTTATTAATGGTTTATAAAATTGATATATCATTCTAAATTTTGAAGCAATTTTGATTGCTTGTCGAAATGAACAATGAATTCTCAATCGTACTGTAATTCAGGGTTGACTTTGTTTACACACAAACTTCAACTGTTCAAATGAAAACTTTTCTTAGTCGCATATAAATATCAGTTTCAAAGGCTCAGAGAAAATAAACTGGCTGTTGCTAAATTAAAAAGAAATAATAAAGAAATGTTCAGATTTGTATTATTTGATTTATTCGGACTACTATTCTCATATTCGCAACGTTTCAGACGATGTAACCTCTGATATTTTTAACACAAGTTTTTCGAACTTGGGAATCTTTATGTCGAACTCGAAAACCTATATGGAATTTACAGTGATAGATTGTTCTCATTCCATCAGCCATGACCAACTAGAAGTGTTTATTAATTAATGTATTATTCTTAGTGATTATTTCCTGCAGTAAGAACTGGGTCTTTAACCTCCAGAAGATTGTGTCACTTAGAACTGATTGGTAGTCAACACCTTTACCTGTTACATCACATATCCATGTGATGAACAATTCTAGTGTGAATTTTGGGGTCCTTAAATATTGACTAGATGTGTAGTATTACTACTTATATATATATATATATATATATATATATATATATATATATATAATTATTAATGACAATATATGTATTATGCGTGTGTGTGCACGCGTTTCTTGGCTAAAAATGATCAATTTCTTCACATTTGACAAATAAAAAAGTCTCATAGAAAACATGAAATTAAAGGTATTATTATTTAAATTTTGATATTTCAAATAGTCTTCCGCTCTTTATCAAAAAATATATTTTTAATAAAAATTGAATGAATATGAAACTTATGAAAAACTCGATATTTTTAACCTTACACAATGTTCATTCAACATACAAGTTGGTCCACACAAAATCTCTTTACTGTGCATTTAAAAAAGATGATTTTCTTTGCCATTTGGTGAAGAGATTCTGTGTAAACTGATTTATACATTGAGACACAGAAAGAAACGTTGAACAAAGTTGAAAATGCCCAGTTTTTTTATATTGATACAATTTTTATCTCCCAAAAATGAACGTGCCACTATCGTATCAAAGAACCGCTGAGTATGTGCCACTTCAAATACGCGCCTTATTTTGGTCACAAAGGAAAAGAAAAAAGAAAGATAACCCCTTGCCGTTGAAACTGTCACTTTTATCTTAATTCTGACCTTGTGCTCCTTTTCAACCTTGTTACAAATACATTTTTGACAAGCCGCGCATGTGTGGCCCCTCTCTGTATGTGACTCGATGTGGCGAGTGTAAAATGCAATAAAGCATTTTACACTCGCCACATCAAGTCACATACAGAGGGGGCAATTTGGGGCATTTTTAACCCCCCCCCCCTTTTGACCCCCTGGGGGCAAGAACCAGAATTTTTCTTAGGTCAAGGATGCTCATTTTATATCCTGAACAATTGCCTCTACATTTTGGCCAAGTTTCAGAAAAATTGAATGTATGGATCAACCGTTATGGGAGGAAAGGGTAATTTTTTGCCATTTTAGGGGGCTTTTGACCCCTTGGGGGCGCGAACCAGATTTTTTCCAAGGTCAGCAATACTTATTTTCTATTAGGAACAATTGCCTCCAAATTTTGGTCAAGTTTCAGAGAAATTGAATGGATGGATGAAAAGTTATGGGACAAAAAATGTCATTTTTTGCCATTTCGAGGTCTTTTGACGCCCTGGGGGGCTAACCAGATTTTTTTTCAAAAATCGGAGAATGTCACTTTCTAACCTGACCAAAGTTACAACTTCATGCAAAATTTCAGAGAAATTCAATGGATGGTTGCGGAAAAAAATACGGACAGACAGATGGACGGACGGAAATGCCTCAAAACATAGGTCTCCCGATTTTATAAATCGGGGGACCAATAAAGAAGGCGTGGACCATTTTCATGATATATTTTGTATATGTTTTCATTATTGTACCATTACTATATATGGTTATTACATTCCATATGCCTTTAACAGGAATGTGACTTCTCTTTTTAGCGGACGAATTCTACATTTTTTGTGATTCTGAAAATATAGATTCCCACTTAAATCGCCAACCATGGATGCAAGTTCTCCATTTTTTTTAATTCTGAAAAAGTGGATTTCCACTTAAATTGCAAACGATGGATGCGAGTTCTCCACTTTTTTTTAATCCCGAAAAAGTAGATTTCCACTTAAATCGCCAACCATGGATGCGAGTTCTATATTTTTTTTTGATCCCGAAAAATTGGATTTTGTACTTCAATCGCCAACCATGGATGCGAGTTCTCAGTTTCTTTAATCCCGAAAAAGTGGATTTTTATATAAATCGCCAACCATCGATGCAACTTCTTTTTTTAATCCAGAAAAAGTGAATTTTTACTTAAATTGCCCACCATGGATATGAGTTCTCCATTTTTTTAAATCTCGAAAAAATGAATTTCTACTTAAATCGCCAACGATGGCTGTGAGTTCTCTACTTTTTTTAATCCTGGAAAAGTAGATTTCCGCTTAAATCGCCAACAGTGGATGTGAGTTCTCCACTTTTTTTAATCCCCAAAAAGTTGATTTCCACTTAAATAGCCCACCATAGATGCAAGTTCTATACTTTTTTTAATCCTGAAAAGGTGAATTTCCACTTAAATCGCCAACGATAGATGTGAGTTCTCTGCTTTTTGATTGAAATCTGTTTTTTTTTAATAAGAAAAAGCAGATTCCTACAAATCACTAGATTATTTATTATTTTTGCATCACTATTTGGCTGGATCTTATTTCTCTTTGTCTTTTTTTCTTTCTCTCTCTCTCTTGCTTTTCCTGTTTTTTCTCTCTTCCTCTTTCTTACTCCATTTTAGCTTTCCTTTTCCCTCTTATGACGGTTGTCTCTGAAAACTAAAAATGTTAATTTTGCTATGAAGACTAAAACTTTAAATGGTTCATGATGGGGGTAGGGGCGTTAGTATGACTTCCTGTGCTTGTTATTTTTATGCATGCATCTACTTATATTTTATATATTCATATTGATGTTTGGGGTCAGATGCAGGATTGAGCATACAAATAAGCGTAGTTTTAAGCATAGCATTTAAAAATTTTAGTTATGGAGTCGGGCGTGTACCAAGAGAGGGGAACGTTAGTAAGATATATATGAAACTTTTGGGGTGGACATTGCATTGCCTGATTATATTTTTATAGTTTTATACACATGATTAAATCTTTTTTTCTATTTTCATTAGGAGTGATCCTTACATTATAATTATTTATTCAAGAGAAGTGTTCGGTGTATATGGTTTTTCTTTGACAAAGATTTCTTCGCATTTAATATGAAATATGTGGGGTATTGCAATGTTTTGAGTGAATTTGTAATGTATTTGAATTCTTCTTTTAGATATTGAGGACTACATCTAAAGCAGGAATATATAATGTCCCATGTAATAATTGCAATCAAATATATATTGGTGAAACTCCACACAAACTTCAGAAAAGAGACATAAAAAGTAACAATTCTCTAAATGCACTATGCTCTCAACATGACCATTCCTTTAAATTTAAACAAGCTAGACTTATTAAATTTATTCTCGATAAATCTCGCCAAACACTTCTGAAATCAGCACTCATTTTAAACCCTGACACAAACAACGTAATATCTTCTACAATTTATCTCCTTTAATCCTATGTGCTGGCTATCATAAAAAAACCTTGGTGCCTTTAAAGCATGTGGACCAATCTTATTCTTGCTATAGTAATAAAGAAATGCTCTGCTGAGCTAATCCCTGTCCTCTCCAAACTCTATAACAAAGGATTTACAGAATCTTGCTTCCCTGATAGCCGGAAAATTGCCTCTGTGTGACCAGTTTTTAAGATCTCTGGTGAAAGAACTGACCCAAATAATTATCGCTCCATAAGTCACCTCCCGATGTTCACTAAAATCTTTGAATCATTAATCAATCTAGAAGTAATTTACTACCTTGAATCTGATGGATTTAGTATGTATTTAGGCAATTCCATTCTACTGCGGATATCCGAACGGTAATCTCTGAATGTATATACCAAACACTATATAAGGCAGGTGAAGCTAAGGCACTAGATATCTTCAAGGCTTTTGACAAGGTCAGGCATGAAGGTCTTCTCAGGAAAATCAACTTATATGGTATTACAGGACGAATATTTAATATAATCAGATCTTTGTTAGCTAAAAAAAAGATCCAGGGCATTTTTGATGGCCATACATCCAAACAACACCAATGCGGGTGTGACTCAGAGGTCAATAACGTAGACCTATATTATTCCTGATCTTCATATACGATGGAATCACGTATGAGATGCGTGTATTTGCAGATGGCACCACACTCTATACCCGACATGAGGGCAAATCAAATACCTACAATCCAAGGCAGTAACTGAATTTTGGGAAATGACCTGCACTTTGTAGTGGAATGGGACCAAAAAGTGATGATCACATGTAATGCTACTAAGACAAAACCCCTTTACTTTAACAATTATAAAATACCTTTCCAACCACCAATTCTCATGGCCAATAACACCCTTTCAGTATTCAAACTCCTCGTCCTGACATTCTCAAGCAACATAAATTGGAATAAGTACATAGAAGATGCTGACAAATCTGCCATAAAGAAGGTAGGCTCCCTCTAGTGGGCTAGACAACTTCTCACCCCTGCTAGTATCTTATATATCTATAAAGTCACCATTCGCCGATGCATGGAGTATTATTGCCACATCTGAGCTGGTGCACCAACCACAAGCCTCTTCCTTTTGTACAGGGTGCAAAAAGGAGTTTCTAACCTAATAAATTCTGCATTGTCTGTCTAGCTCCAACCCCTGTCACATCCCTGTGCTTATTTTACAAGTACTTCCACAGAATGTGCTCTGATGAACTTACTGCACTTTTAGCCATCTCAACGACTAGCAGCAAACCCTAATACCTGTACACTGTAAAGGTCCGTAGATGCCAGAAGATTTTCTACTCCAATAACTTCTTTCCTCGGCCCACTTGTCTTTGGAATTCCCTCCCTACTCTTTGTATTTCGATCGTACCAACATGCAGAAATTTAAATGTAATGTGAACAAACATCTTGTTGCTCAACTCCCCACCCAACTTGCCTCCATACAAATCTGGGCCCTATCACAGTAGCCTCTTACACTTTAGTGACAATTTGCCCCCTTGTTTGGGGTGAACAAGAGTGAATGAAAATAAGCAAAATTATAAATGAACAAAACATTATTTCCACGTCACAGATGCACCGTGTATTTAAAATTTGAACTTCTGTTATTTTTTTTTTTTTACATCAGTCACCTTGAGAAAGTCTTTGAACGTTGTACACGTATCAATGATATTTGTTCATTAGTTTGCAATTTTCAACTGCTAATTTCATGCATATTTGACTATCCACGTTCTCCAAGTTATTTTAAAAATAGGTCTCTCCTCACTTCTTTCACCATTTATAAACCACATCTTGTACCTCTTCAATCATTTGGAATTATCCCCAAATTCTTAAAATATGTTAATTAAAAAAAAATGTATTTATATTTAGTAATGTTTTAAATTGTTGATGTAATAAAAATATAGAAGAGTCCATTTAGTTTCAGAGAGATACAGCCTCCTATTTACTTGTCTCCCCAATCGCAATTGAAAATTGGCTACATCAGAAAGGTGCTTGAGCATCTGTCTCTCTAGAAAACAATGTTTTGGTTTTAAGATACAATACACGATAGATGCTTGAATCATGGCATTAAGCCTCATTTTTCTTTTGACGTCATAGTGGTTGGAAGGAAACGATTACACGCTACATATAAACATGTAACGGTGGTCATTTTTGTTTTAAATTATTTTATCTTTGATCTAGAATGAAACTAGCTACCGGAACAGTAGCAGAAACTCACTTTGTATTTAAAAAAAGAGCACTGATGGTTTTATTTATGTTGCTTTGAAAGTGAAAGTCTGATAAGGTAAAACTATTAAAAAACTCATTTAGACTAAAATTTAAGATGTATGTCTTGATAGAAAAATCTTAAATAAAAACAAATACTTGCTTGTTTTTCCTAAAGTTTGAAATATTTATTTTACACAATAATAATTCCGCATAACATAAAACGTTTTTATTTTCCTGATACAAAATTCTAATTTATTTTTAAATGTATATAAAATTGAATTTTTGTGCCTACCCATGGTCACCTGTTCTGATACTACACTTCATCTTTTCTGTCCTAGGTCAGTGAAGACTGAGGTAATTTAAATTTTTGTTCCAATCTAGAGTGCTCATTTTGGGGGAGCTGAATTTTCTCCACATGAAAAAACCGATCTTGTGTCTAACTCTGTCCTCGTGAAGAGGCATGTAAGTAGGGACGAAACATTCTGTTGAAACTTATCTAAGACAGTTCAAGTATTTTTGGTGCTAGATAAAGACAACGATTAAAACATTGAATTAAAGTTACATTCTCAACACTTTAATATAAATTTTATTTCAGGACAGGAAATACAATTTAAACCAAGTGAAATAGACAATAAAATAACCTTGTATTTATTTCCAAATAGTTTTGCATTTTTTATCATTTTCAGTTTTTAAATTATTTATCGTTTGTTCTTAATTTGATTATTTAATTACTGTTTGTTTGTTTCCTAAATTTATAATTATAGTTCCTTAGCCTTTTGACTAGGATCAAAGTGTAGTATTTTGCGTGTATATCTAAATGAATTTATCACTCCTATATTACTATAAAAACGGGGTATTGTTATTTAAATCAATAATACAACATAATATTTTCATATTCTCTATATATAGTACAAACGAACTATTTGGCTGCCTAATTTGCATAACTATTTTTTTAACAGTTAATAATTAATTAATGTTTGGGATTATTAACTTGAAATTGTATTGGCTTATTTTTACTATTTATATGCAATAGTTTTGTTGATATTAATAGTAATTAATTGAAGTTATTTAATAAATGAATCGGGTAAATGACTAAAGCATCTTAAGTTTAAACTATCAGCTCTCGCTACGAGTGAGGTATAAGCGAGGAGAAAAAGGAAGAGTGTGACTGTCTTGCTCGCTTGTCTCTCCACCTCTCCCTCGCCCTGTTTCTGCAGTTTTACATCTTTCATGTAAAATAAATAACTTTTTAATTAACTAATTATTCCTTATTTTAAAGTTTAACAACTAATTTAACAATTGTTTAATGTTTACAAACAACTTTTCACTATTCTCATTGACAAATGGAAATAAAAGTTTAGTAGTACTGATCTGTCCAAATTACAAAAACAAAACAAAAACATTCTCTGCTAAATTCCCCTCCCCCCAAAAAAATTAGATTCTACCTTTTTTAGGTGATTACATGTGAAAACCCTGAAAAACCTTAACGGAAAGAAGAAAAGAAAAAAAACTATAATTTTAGAATTTAAGGTAGGGGAAAATTTTTGTATATAAATTCTATGTAAAATGATCCCCTATATCCGGGTCAGTTTTAGGTCAGTTAACTAAATTTTTTTTGCTATGTAAAAGTAGACCCCCCCCCCCCCCATAAAAATCGCAGTGGATCTAGCATCCACTGCGATTTTTATGGGGGGGGGGTCTACTTTTTTAGGCAATTACGTGGGTTTTTTGTGACCTTGCAACTCGGAATTAGGGTTAGTGGTAAACGCATTTGGTTAACTTCCCTACAAAGATAGAATGGCTCGGAAATTGGGGAACATTTTACGTTAAATATATATGAAACTGATCCCCTCTCTAAATTCTGAACTAATGTGTTTTTTCTTCTTTCTGTTTTCCATGGTGTTCAAAAAGCAGCATCTCATTTTTTTGTCAGGTTGGGGATTAACGGCGGGTGTTAATCTATAAATTTACTCATATTTTATTTATTAAAATCTTATACATTCCTTTTTTTAATTTTATTTTAAGCAATTGATTTTAGTTGTTTCACTCCCTGTGAAAATTAAATAACTTTTTAAAAATTATCTAACTTATTAAATACTTTATTTTTATGGTATAAATAAAAATGTTAAAAGTTTGAGTATTATTGCAGATTACCCCCCGATAAAATGAGATTTTACTTTTTTAGACGATTACATGTGAATATGCTGAAAAATCTCACAGAATTATTTTAGAATTTAAAGTGGGTGATCAGTTTCGCATAAAAATTTAACGTAAAATGAACCTCCATTTTTGGGCCAGTCTAGGGTTTTATGGCAGTTAACCATTTCCTTTTTGTTATTGGAGATTTATTCTGTGCATTATTTTGTGGAGTCCACTTTTATAGCTGATTATGTGTGGTTTTACGACCTTGCCAGTCGCACTTAGGATTAGTGTTAAAAAATATATTGATTAACGCCCCTAATAAGTTAGAATGACTCTAAAAAGTAGAATCTCATTTTATTTAAGAATGGGTTGTAATTTAGGGTTAGGGTGTTCATCTACAAATTTACCAAAGTTTATTTTGGAATTCTCTGAGTAAAAACATTTTTTTTACTATATGCCCCCCCCCCCCCTATCAATTAATTGCTGCCCAGAGGACAGGTAGGTTTTGCTAGTATAGAAAATAAATGTTCAACACATTAGGGATATTTTAAATAAGGGGCCCTTAGAGTAAATATGGTATTGTGGTAACTGCAATGATTCTTGGTAAGAGTTAGATAGATAGAGTACAACCAATGACTCTCACTTTCCACACACTTTTGATGGTCTTGTGCCTAATTTGTCAAAGTGTATATGTTATATTTTTTCCTCAAATAAATAATTCAATGTGTAATATCTGTTCTGATACTACACTTGATCTTACCTATCCTCGGTCAGTGAATGAGAAATCCTTCTAGACTGAGGCAATTAAAATTTTTGTCCAAGTTCAGAATATCCCTTTTTGGGAAGCTGGAGTTTCCCCACATTAAAACCCTGTAATTATATACATTGTAACCAGCAATAATTTCTACAAAACAAATAGGCTGATATTGTAGCTTAAAAAAAATATAGTCAGCATTACTATGATATGATGGATGCGTAATGCAAGGCAGGCTTAGATCTGATACTTCAGAAGTTTAAATCTGGACAGTATAGAGAGATGTATGCAGAACAGAAGACTTTTTGATGGTAAAGCACCGGTGAACGAATGGATTGATGTAGAACAGTTGCGGTAGCAGGGTCAGGTTTACAAGGGAAGGGCAAAGTAAACATGGGAAGAAGTGATAAGAATTAACTTGAGAGAACAATGGATAAATAAAGACGGAGATAGGTTAGTTTGGAAGCTAATTTCTAAAAGCCATTCACCACATGTGTAGAAGTGAAAGTTGAAAAAAAAAAAAACCAACACACATAAAAAAAATCCAACTCTAGAATTGTAAGTAACAATTCTTCAAAACACGACACATCAATCGAGTAATAAAACGCCAATCCAATTTCTTTCTCCTTTTCTTGCTTAGCACTTGACGTATTGTAATGTTATTGTCACACCCGGGGAGGAAAGTTTCTCCTCTTATTTCAACGAGAATTCGCCCATGCAAAACAATGGTCATTTGCATAAGTGGACTCTTGTCCTTGCACAGAAATAACAAGATTCCATCTTGTAATCGGAACACTCTGGGTTCAATCCCCGATGAATGACACACAACACAACCCTTACTCTTTTATCTCGTGAACTCGGATGATGGCTGCTACAACATGACAGCATGTAAAACATGAAACCGAATATAATGATGAGGTTATTTACAACTTTTTCATTTACAACAGATTCAAACGGTTAATCATGATGTACAGGAGACTGATCAGTGTCTATTGAGATGAAAAAGACTGATCACTAGTATTTTAAAATTCTGGCCAAACTGACAACATTTTCTGAGGAGATGGAAAGTATAAGATGGATTTCATCCTGGGAACGAAGGGGGTGGGGGTAAAGTAATTTAAGTAACCTAAAAAAATCCATAAGTTTTTGTTTAATGAAATAAAATTTCATTGTAATAATTTTACTTTGTAACTAAAAAAAGTAAATAATTTAATTACAGTTTTGTTTTATTGTTTGTAGGATTATTTTGAATATAGATTAAAATGAAAACCAATGATTAGATGTTCTCAATAAACAAGGAAATCAATATGTTAATTATCTGTACAATTCTTTGAAGCACGATATGGTTGCATATTCAGTCAGTATTCACTGATGTTCTAGATTATATAATCAACTTATTTGCAGATGTTTGCACCACGAGGATGGCAATTCAAATGAAGTGTGCATGCATGACTTAACCATCTATGAGCAGATTGACAAATCAAATGTATGCTTGGCGAGAAAAAGTTGAATCTAGAACTTTCTACAAAGTAATCTATAATAGCACCTGATCGAGCCAAGATATATGCAATGCTATATAAAGCTTCGACACCCTTGACTGGCACTTTTGTACTAATAAAAACGCCCGAGTCTTAACCAATTTTCCATCCTTCTGACCAAAGGTTGCCGTTTCAACTTCCAACATCAAAAGCAACAAACTTTGCTTATTCTTCTTTCTGTTACCACAACGAAAAGGAAAGAAAAACAATGATGTAAATAATATAAGGCATCATTTTTGATTAACAAGTGTAAAATAAAATTATCTGAAATAAGAGTTTACTAATCTAAGGAAATAAATATAAAACAATTTTTTGTAAGAAATTGTTATAATATAGAAAGCGTATGGTGACAAGCAGATAATAATAGACAACTCAGGATAAATATTGGAACTCAAAGCTTTATTTTTCAAACAAATGGCAAGGAATTTTCCGTGAATAATATCGGAGAGATCAAATTGTTTATATCACGTATTTCGTCTTAATAATGACAGCGGTAGTAGCAGTAAGAGTAAGTCTGACGTTGGTGAGGAAGGACGGCGCGGCCATAGCAGTAGTACAAATAGTTGTTGCTGAAAGTTCGACGTTAGTGAGTAAGACAACGCGACCATAGCAGTAGTACAAATAGTTGTTGTTGAAAGTTGCCGTTAGTAAGATGACGCGGTCGTAGCAGTAGTGCAAATAGTTGTTGTTGAATGTTTGGCGTTGGTAGGAATGGCACGGCCGTAGCAGTAGTATGAATAGTTTCTGTTGTTGAATTGGTTGCCGTAGCAGACGATATGTTGTCGCTGAAGAACTGAACTGCTATTATTGTAATCAGTGTTGAAATATTCTTGATTAGTGTTGTTTTTGTTGAAGGATTAAGTCTGCTTCGTTTTGTTCTTGTTGCTGGAGAAGGACCGAGCGTCAGTGTTAAAGTTCTTGGATGATCCAAGATTATTTTCTACTCCCCCCCCCTCTTTCTATATCTCTCCTTCCTGTAAAAAGAAAAAAAACCCTTCTTGTTCACTGGGCCCAGCTGTTTTATGTGAAAGTGGCGGACGTAGTAGTAAGCTCTTGGCTCCCAGGGGAGAAGACCAATAATGGCCGTTGACTCCAGAAAACTGTATTTGTTTGTGGTACTATTTTTGGCCACAGTGATCATAGCACATGAACAACCAACACGTAACTTTGTGGTAGCAAGCGTGATCATGTGCCCTAACCCTTGTGCCACCATAGCGATTACACAACAAGTCCCAATGCAGCCGATTCCACTTTTAAGCGGTCGGGAATCATGTAAACAAGGCCGACTTGCGTGGCGGTCGCCATGGTAACACATGCCAGACAGTATGACGGCATCTTCAGATCAAAACAAGATCTAAAATCATAACAGCTCCCCCAGATCTCATTTTGACCTGAATTGTCCGGCACGGTTAGAGTTGCATGTGTGAAGTGTCAATAGTCTCGGGATCAGGTTTGGTCTGTATCCCGATGACGTTTGAGGGATTTCTATGTGTCTGGAGTCTTGTAATGTCTGCGCGATTGCTTGATGAATGAGCGCATTTGATCTGCGCGGTTGCTTGACAAATGAGCGCATTTGGTCTGCGCGATTGCTTGACAAATGAGCGCATTTGGTCTGCGCGGTTGCTTAACGAATGAGCGCATTTGGTCTGCGCGGTTGCTTGACGAATGAGCGCACTTGGTCTACGTGGTTGCTTGACGAATGAGCGCACTTGGTCTGCGCGGTTGCTTGATGAATGAGCGCATTTGGTCTGCGTGGTTGCTTGACGAATGAGCGCACTTGGTCTGCGCGGTTGCTTGACGAATGAGCGCATTTGGTCTGCGCGGTTGCTTGACGAATGAGCGCACTTGGTCTGCGCGGTTGCTTGACGAATGAGCGCATTTGGTATGTGCGGTTGCTTGATGAATGAGCGCATTTGGTCTGCGTGGTTGCTTGACGAATGAGCACATTTTGTCTGCGCGGTAGCTTGAGGAATGAGCGCACTTGGTCTGCGCGGTTGCTGGACGAATGAGCGCATTTGATCTGCGCGGTTGCTTGACGAATGAGCGCATTTGATCTGCGCGGTTGCTTGATGAATGAGCGCATTTGATCTGCGTGGTTGCTTGACGAATTAGCACATTTGATCTGCGCGATTGCTTGATGACTGAGCGCATTTGGTCTGCGCGGTTGCTTGACGAATGAGCGCATTTGGTCTGCGCGGTTGCTTGACGAATGAGCGCACTTGGTCTGCGCGGTTGCTTGACGAATATGCGCACTTGGTCTGCGCGGTTGCTTGACGAATGAGCGCATTTGGTCTGCGCGGTTGCTTGACGAATGAGCTAAGGGGATGACTGAGCACATGTGGGTCTGTGCTGGTGTTGCTGTGCGTCGTTCAAGTTGATGGTTCCTCCTGTTGATCAACGAACGTCCAGTTGTTGAGTATTTAGTCGTGCTTGTGCAGGTGTACTCGTTTTTGAACTGGTGCGATTTTTTCCATAATGTTGTCAGCGATGTCCGGGAATGTTTGGTGCTTGATTAATGTCCAGGAAGATTTGGTTGTCGCGTCTGGTGTTGAAGGGAGTTGGTAGACCTTGAAGGGTGATGTTGATGCTTGCTGACCCCGACTTTTTACAACCAGTATTAAGTCGTGAGGCTTGGTGTTTGGCTGAGTTTGTTGAGATGTTCAAAATCGTGGTTGATGAGGTCTGGATGATATGTCATCTTCTTTACCAGATTTTGTGTTTGAAAGTGCCGATCTGTGATCTTCAATGAGGCTGAGAAGTTCATTAGGTATGAATCCTGAGTAGTCCATTCTACCTATCGCACGCTTCTGACACCAGTTGTTATAATATAGAAAGTGTATGGTGACAAGCAGATAATAATAGACAACTCAGGATTAAAATTGGAACTCAAAGCTTTATTTTTCAAACAAATGGCAAGGAATTTTCCGTGAATAATATCGGAGAGATCAAATTGTTTATATCACGTATTTCGTCTTAATAATGACAGCGGTAGTAGCAGTAAGAGTAAGTCTGACGTTGGTGAGGAAGGACGGCGTGGCTGTAGCAGTAGTACAAATAGTTAACGTTGTTGAATGCTGGTGTTGGTGAAGAAGGACAGCGCGGCCGTAGCAGTAGTACAAATAGTTGTTGCTGAAAGTTCGACGTTAGTGAGTAAGACGACGCGGCCGTAGCAGTAGTACAAATAGTTGTTGTTGAAAGTTGACGTTAGTAAGATGACGCGGTCGTAGCAGTAGTGCAAATAGTTGTTGTTGAATGTTTGGCGTTGGTAGGAATGGCACGACCGTAGCAGTAGTACGAATAGTTTCTGTTGTTGAATTGGTAGCCGTAGCAGACGATATGTTGTCGCTGAAGAACTGAACTGCTATTATTGTAATCAGTGTTGAAATATTCTTGATTGGTGTTGTTTTTGTTGAAGGGTTAAGTCTGCTTCGTTTTGTTGTTGTTGCTGGAGAAGGACCGAGCGTCACTGTTAAAGTTCTTGGATGATCCAAGATTATTTTCTACCCCCCCCCCCCCGCTTTCTATATCTTTCCTTCCTGTAAAAAGAAAAAAAAACCTTCTTGTTCACTGGGCCCAGCTGTTTTATGTGAAAGTGGCGGACGTAGTAGTAAGCTCTTGGCTCCCAGGGGAGAAGACCAATAATGGCCGTTGGTCCAGAAAACTGTGTTTGTTTTTGGTACTATTTTTGGCCACAGTGATCATAACACATGAACAACCAACACGTAACTTTGTGGTAGCAAGCGTGATCATGTGCCCTAACCCTTGTGCCACCATAGCGATTACACAACAAGTCCCAATGCAGCCGATTCCACTTTTAAGCAGTCGGGAATCATGTAAACAAGGCCGACTTGGGTAGCGGTCGCCATGGTAACACATGTCAGACAGTATGACGGCATCTTCAGATCAAAACGAGATCTAAAATCATAACAAAATCAAATAAGTTTTGGATTTTTTAATCGAAAAAATGTTATTCTCAAACAAATCAATTTGAAAATATATTTTGTTTATTTTTGGAAAGATGTGCTTGAATAACATCCGATACATGTAAACAGATACATGTAAACATGTTCCCTTCAGCTCTTTGGCTGAATATACTTTTGGTCCAATCAGAACAACACGGACTGTTCGGAATTAATGATCAGTTCAATGTTTTTTAATATAATTTTATGCAGAGCCATTTTCGTTTTCCATGATTATTTCCATATTTTCTGTTGTCTCTTCGCTTCGTTTTCAGATAGAAAGGAACCATAAAAATCTGATCCGCTTTTAAAATGGGAAGTAACTCTTACCGAGTTATTTCCCTTGTCATGAGAGTTGTCTTCCTTTGTTCTTGATAAACATCTAGACCAACTATGATTATTTCTCGCATGGATGGTGAAAAATGAAAATTATAACTAAATGTACATATTCGGTGTTGCCTTTCATTTTTGTTTCGCTTGGTTTTTAGGCGCTGATGTTGACGCTGTTGACTAAAAAAATAAGCATAAAATAAAAAGAGAATTTAGGACGCTGAAATAATCAATCGAACACTGAAACAATGTTATGTAAAAACTGTAATATAGTGTGGGGGGGGGGTATTCTACTATTTTAGACAATTACGTGTGCTTTTACAACCTCGAACCACTACATATTTTTAAACATATCTTTATCTTTAATCAGTAAAAACATAATTTTCGAAGGACGCAATTTCAAATTAGGAATTAACGGCGCTCTTGTATAAGCAGTGACCGATCTGAGGGGGACAACTCTAATTTACCCAGCCGCCGCCATTCCGAACTCGACAAGGGAGACAACTTTGACACAAAGTTTACAAACCCTACAACAATTAATAAAAAACACGCTACGATTCTGAAATGCGCCCAAAACAACTCCTTAATGCGCTCAAAACAACCTTCAAACAATTAATTTAAAACCTGTAACACTTTTTTTATTAATTGTTATAAAGTGTATACAATTTGTGGCATGTAAATAAAAGTGTTAAAAGTTATTTTGAACGCATTTAAAACCGTAACATTTTTTAAAATTAATTGTTTAAAAGTTATTTTTAACGCATTTAAATATTATTTTGAACGCATTTCAAAATCGTAACATTTTTTTTTTTATTGTTATAAAGTGTATACAATTTGCAGCATGTAAATAAAAGTGATTAAAAGTGCATTTAAAACCCGTAACATGTTTTTTTTATTAATTGTTTAAAAATTACTCTGAACGCATTCAAAAGCTATTTCTAACGCATTAATTGTTATAAAGGGTGTGCCAGTTGACACGGTTAAGATTCGAATAAAAATTGTTGTTTGGAATAAATACAATTTAGGCGCGCAGAGTGAAAATTGTTGTATTGGCGCGTGACAAATATAAAATAACGCCCACGCAAATTCCGATGTGGCTTTTTATATTAAATCAACTCAAAACGAGCGGACGTAATTGCAAGCACACCACGTGATATTTCTGTCCAATGAGATTTCTCCAAAGACATATTTTTCTAAACTTTTCTCAATAAGCTCGCTGGAGCCGATCCAAATAGTATTTAAGCACACACAAACATCAAACTTTCTCTTTTCAACTGACTTTCATCCGGAGCTTACACGCATCTTACAATCACTCTTCCATTTCACCCTTTCGCGTGCTTCATACAATTTCACAGGCGAACATTCACTATTGCCTCTGTTAATATTTTATAACAAATGAACACTTCAACAAAAAGAAAAGACATTCTTCTTTTTACTTGCATGAAACTAAAGAAAGGACTCATGAACTCATTACACAAAGTAATATATTCTATTTGTTAATATGTTTATTTCAGTAAATAAACTTCCGTTAATTGTGCATGTAAATATTCTTATTATTATTTTTATTTGTGGAGGAAGTTGGTAACCCCGACCAAAAAGGTATGACGACCCCCACAAGGGTTTGTAAAAATGTGTGTGAAAGTTGTCTCCCTTGCCGAAGTGTGGGCGAGTTTGGAATGGCGGCGGCGGCTGGGTAAGGTAGAGTTGTCCCCCTCAGATCGGTCACTGCTTATACAAGAGCGCCAATAACGGCGCTCTTGTATAAGCAGTGACCGATCTGAGGGGGACAACTCTAATTTACCCAGCCGCCGCCATTCCGAACTCGACAAGGGAGACAACTTTGACACAAAGTTTACAAACCCTACAACAATTAATAAAAAACACGCTACGATTCTGAAATGCGCCCAAAACAACTCCTCAATGCGCTCAAAACAACCTTCAAACAATTAATTTAAAACCTGTAACACTTTTTTTATTAATTGTTATAAAGTGTATACAATTTGTGGCATGTAAATAAAAGTGTTAAAAGTTATTTTGAACGCATTTAAAACCGTAACATTTTTTAAAATTAATTGTTTAAAAGTTATTTTTAACGCATTTAAATATTATTTTGAACGCATTTCAAAATCGTAACATTTTTTTTTTTATTGTTATAAAGTGTATACAATTTGCAGCATGTAAATAAAAGTGATTAAAAGTGCATTTAAAACCCGTAACATGTTTTTTTTATTAATTGTTTAAAAATTACTCTGAACGCATTCAAAAGCTATTTCTAACGCATTAATTGTTATAAAGGGTGTGCCAGTTGACACGGTTAAGATTCGAATAAAAATTGTTGTTTGGAATAAATACAATTTAGGCGCGCAGAGTGAAAATTGTTGTATTGGCGCGTGACAAATATAAAATAACGCCCACGCAAATTCCGATGTGGCTTTTTATATTAAATCAACTCAAAACGAGCGGACGTAATTGCAAGCACACCACGTGATATTTCTGTCCAATGAGATTTCTCCAAAGACATATTTTTCTAAACTTTTCTCAATAAGCTCGCTGGAGCCGATCCAAATAGTATTTAAGCACACACAAACATCAAACTTTCTCTTTTCAACTGACTTTCATCCGGAGCTTACACGCATCTTACAATCACTCTTCCATTTCACCCTTTCGCGTGCTTCATACAATTTCACAGGCGAACATTCACTATTGCCTCTGTTAATATTTTATAACAAATGAACACTTCAACAAAAAGAAAAGACATTCTTCTTTTTACTTGCATGAAACTAAAGAAAGGACTCATGAACTCATTACACAAAGTAATATATTCTATTTGTTAATATGTTTATTTCAGTAAATAAACTTCCGTTAATTGTGCATGTAAATATTCTTATTATTATTTTTATTTGTGGAGGAAGTTGGTAACCCCGACCAAAAAGGTATGACGACCCCCACAAGGGTTTGTAAAAATGTGTGTGAAAGTTGTCTCCCTTGCCGAAGTGTGGGCGAGTTTGGAATGGCGGCGGCGGCTGGGTAAGGTAGAGTTGTCCCCCTCAGATCGGTCACTGCTTATACAAGAGCGCCAATAACGTTCTTATGCATAAGCATTTCTGCACGCTCTGATAGGCATATTTTTAATAAATCTCGCATAAATCAAGTTATGGCCAGATCTTCACGAAATTTTCAATACTTATTCACTATAGGACTAATTTATCTTTAAAATGCTGTTTTCCTAAAATATATTAGGGAAAATATTTTTTTATGAAATATTGAACGAAATATATTCAGGTCGGTCAGTTTTTTTTTTTTTATATAAAACTAAAGTCTTTTAAAAAACACATTGGATTAATTTTATTAAATTTTACGTCCACATATTTGAGTAAACTGGTCCGTGAATGCACAAATAAAAAGTGGAAATAAAAGCAATATTATTATGTTTTGAATTTTTTTTTTTACCTTTTCTCAATAAAATATACTGTGATTTATTGAAATGCCCCCCCCCCCCCTAAAAAAGTTTTACGAAATAATTTTTATTTTCAGAGACATTTATTCATTTGATCGAGTTTATCGGTTAGTCAATTTCATTTTTAAACATCATTTTTGAAAATATGTGTTCTAAATTTTTCAAAATATTTTAATATAATATAGTATTAGGAATCGTAAAAGACCAAAGTTGGGTATCTTTCAGAATGATCAGTACGCTGAAAACGCTAAAAAAAACAAATATACAACAAATAAAAGTAACTGTCGTCGATAAAAGTTAATTTAAAACTGACCTGTGATATTTGTTTGTATTTTTAAACCGTTCCAACTGCTATTTAGTAGAAATCAATAGTTTTATCACGCGAACTTGCAAAAAAAAAAAAAATGGCGCTTGCTCGTAAGACATGGCGTCTTACGAGCAAGCGCCATTTTTTTGTCTAAAAAAAACGAGTAAAAAATGAACAAGAAATTTTTTTTACAGCTAATAAAACCCCATTTATAGTACGTAAAAATACAAACAAATATCATAGGTAAGTAGACAAATATCTCTTCTCGACGTAGGTTAAACTCACTTGTTGCATATTTATTTTTATAACCCCGTTCTCGTTAGTTTTTTGGACCCCGTCCGCGACTGTACTGATCATTCTGAAAGATACCCACTATTTTACTTTAAAACAAGTAAAGTATAACTTTATTTGAGAGAGTTTTTTTTGCAATCGGTAAACTTTACCGATTGCAAAAAAAACTCTCTCAAATAAAGCAAAACGAATGTATGACTTCTTAAAGTACACAGGAAATAGTGACGTCATCGTTTTTCACATGCAAATGGAGGTCCCTAGTGATAAGCAATTAATAAATCGAAAAATGAAACAAGTTAAGTAACAAACTAAAAATGAAACAATGTTAGGTGAAAACAATATTAATTATAAACTGTAACAATAAAATAAAACAATGTTAATTAACATACTAAAAAAAATAAATAAACTTGTTAATTAACGAACAATGAAATTATATCACATATTGCTCCCTGATTGCAAGAATTATACTGTTATATTATGGTATATTTAAGAAGTAAAGAGAACACAAGTGTAGGAGTGAAATAAGACATACTGGCCGAAGCCAGGCTTTATTCTGAGAGAGACAAGAAACGGATGCTGATGCATGCCGGGAGTAGGCAGGGAAAAGAGAGGGGGGGTATAGTCCAACGTACATGGGTAGGGAGCATAATGTAACATCTTCCCTTTTATGGATGAGGAGTGTACTTACTCTATGGAGTTACATTGTTTAGCCAGAACTGCTATCAGTTTGTGTAGTCTTTGAGGTATGCTGGCCTTCGTATTCCTCTGCCAGTGCGTGTGTGTGTGTGCGTCCTGACAGGGGATTCGCCTTGGAAAGATTCCGCCATCAGGTATATCATGTGGCATTATGGTTTCTTTCTGTTGCTCTGTGGCGAACTTGCAGCAGCCTTCTGCAAATGGAGATGTATTCACGTATCTCTGGTGACATTCCTGTCCAGAAAACACATTCTCTAGCGCAGCGTATGTATCCACCTATGCCAATGTGTGAGGAGTGAATTGAGTGTTTGATGTCACTCCGGAGACTGAGTGGAATGAGTACTCGGTCGCCCTTGAAGATAAGTCCATCTTGAACTGACATCTCATCACGGGTGTGAAAATATGGGTGCAGCACAGAAGGTCCATTTTCTCGGTTAGTCAACCCTGAGTTGGTCACATACCTCGTCTTGATTTGTTGTTTCCGGATCTGAGTCAGTCTTTCATCCCAGATGGGTAGGAAGCTAACCATGTTGACAAGCTCGAATTCGGCTTGATGGTTCTTTTCGGTTGTCATGTATGACCGCAATAGCATGTCAGTGATATACATGTGTTTTACTTTGAGGTACACAATGTCGATGTCGTATTTCTGAGTCTGCAATAACATTCCCTGCAATCCTTTTGGAGCTTGTGCATTTGACCGGTCTCTTTTGTTGAAGAGGTATCGCACATAGGTCTCATTTGTCTGTCCTATGAAGTGTTGGTCGAATTTGGCTATCACCATATCAACGTCATCTTTGTCTTCGGGGGGGGGGGGGAAATTGAAACGCGTTGTGGATAGTAAAGGCGTCTGGTCTGACTGCGTGTAGAAACAACGCTGTTTGGTACTGTTTATCCTGGTCTGCTAGTTTGGCGATAATACAGTAGTTCTTCCACATCTGTTTCCATAATTTCCACGCTTCCGCAGGGTTGGTTTTAACATACAAGCTGCTTGGGGGCATTATGTTTGTACAAAATTTTTCCGTCATCTTTTTCACACGAGGGACGTTGTTGACAGTTTGTAGTAGTAGTTGTAGCACTATCCGTCGCTTGGGAAGGAGATAAAACTTCACCTGTTGCTCGTTCTGACGATGACTTTGTATTTCAGGTTGTGATACGTGTTTTACATCCCCGCTGCCACCATGTTACATTACGGTGTATTTAAGGAGTTAAGAAAACACAAGTGTAGGAGTGAGATAAGACATACTAGCCGAAGCCAGACTTTATTTCGAGAGGAACAGGAAACGGATGCTGATGCATGCCGGGAGTAGGCAGGGAAAAGGGGGGGTATAGTCCAACGTACATGGGTGGGGAGCATAATGTAACATCTACACGGGAATACTTCTTCCTTTTCTCTTTTTCGCCAAAGAAACTCCATGAGATGAAGGGTGGAACATCTCAGTTCTGGTCACCAACATTTTTCGTATGTGTCTTTTGGCATGAGACCAAAAACCTTCATTTAAAAATAAGAAATTTGTTTTTTCTTTATTTTAGTTAATTGTAAATAATAATTAAAAATATATATAAATTTCAATGTTTATTATTTTTAAAACGTTAATTTAAAACGTATCTTTATCTTAAATTATTTAAACATACAAATTTCGATGTTAATTAGTTTTAAACGTTTCAAAAGAAAACAAACCGTACCTTCAATCGTTTGCATCAAAATGGACAAAATTAATTTTGTGGATGACTGTGGCATGTTCATTTTCATAGTTGTCTAACCCCTCGTACGCAGCCCAACCATCAGATATGATTTGCGTTTTTGGCAAAATCCACGATCGAATTATTGGGAACAATGTTTCTCTATCTCTCCGTTCTACCGTTTTGAGGTTATATTTATTACTATGCCTTTCGACTGCCCCGAAGACCCAAATACCGTATCTAAATCGACCTCTGTTGTATTTCCTTTTGAAGGAGTAAGATTCATCAATTTCCACTTCCTTGGCCGAGTTATTCTCATCTAAACCACCAAGCAATATTGGCTTGTTTAAGATGTCTTGTTCACACACCTCTTGAATAAATTGCTTCCAAACTACTATGGTGTATGAATTAACGCAGACTTCCTTCTCAGTTGCCCGCTGTTTCATTTCTATGGTCCAACAAAAAACTGCCTCATATGCAGACGGCTTTTTGCAAAGAAAGACCCTTTTTGCAAGCTAACCACTGACCGAAAAGTATGGTATACCCACTGCCATCCGTCTGTGATTTTACTTCTTTTGATCAAAATCCTAGGTATTTTACATAATGCACACCAGCTAGCATTACTTATCAACTCAAGAGAAGCTGCGAATTTTGACCTCGTCTTCTGTTACCTTGGGTAAAATTGAACTAAATGTCCATTTTAAATTTGTAATTTAGAGAGGAGTGAAGACATGGTTCACTATATTTTCGGTATTGAACTGACGACGTTCTAGATTCAACATGCTATTCGGCTTTAAGAAATCTTACTAATGAATAATTATGTAGCCGAAAGGGACAAAATATTAAATTCCAATTGCCAATGAAAAACTTGTATATCTTTTGAAGTTCCAATGATGAAAATTACACTATTTTTTTAATGATAAAGATTTATTTTTTTCCGAATTTATAAAAAAAAATCTATTTAAAACGATAAAAGAAATCTATTTAAAACGATAAAAAAGAAATGACAGATTCTTCATTCTTAGTGTAATAAATAAATAAATAAATAAATAAATAAATAAAAATACCATTTATAAAAAAAATAATAAAATAAACAAATAAACTTATACAGATAGCAGAAGAGTAATTTATCTGGCCATTGGTACGTGAGACAACTCCTGGCGGAAACAAAAAATGCTGCCATAAAAATGATAAGTTCGAAAATTATGTTTTTACTGATTAAAAATAAATATACGATTAAAAATATGTAGTGGTTACAGGTTGTAAAAGTACACGTAATGGCCTAAAAAAGTAGACCCCCTCCCTAAATTGATACCCTAAGTTTGCTTAAAAAAGTAGCCCCCCCCCCCCATTAAGATAACTGTTAAATATTAGGTATAGGGATCAATATGTGATATAATTTTTTTTCCTAAAATAATTCACGTATTTAAAAAATAATAATGTTACAGTTTTTACATAACATTGTTTCATTGTTCGATTGATTATTTCAGCGTCCTAAATTCTCTTTTTATTTTATGCTTATTATTTTCCTACTCAAAGCTAGTTATCCCCCCTGAACCAACAACAGTGTCAGCATCAGCGCCGAATTGAAGATAGCGAGATACGAGAAACAAAGGCAACGAACAAATGCTGAAAGGATTTATTCAATACAAACTTACGTTGTAATTTTTTTTGAAATCAAGATAGTAGGGATTTACCGTTTCTCCAGTTGTGCTTGCAAGATTTCTGTTCGTTCAGAGTTAATTTGTGCTTTTTACACCTTTGTTTACCTTTTACAATATTTTCCGTTTTATATTCCATATTTATTTTGTCACTGCCGCTAGTCTGAAAAATCCTTAAATATCAGGATATTTAACACAGAAACAATCGTGTTTTAATTTTCCAACGGATTTTGAACAAAAACAGTAAATGTTTTACTTTCAGACTACTTTTTAATCACGCACACAAAATGAGTTGTCATAAAAACACTAAACTCCAGAAGGTTTTTTAACTGTGTACCAATTGTTTCGGACTGTTTCATTTATGGGTGGAGTTTGAGAGCTGGAAATCATGAGCGACTGGAAATCACTGGTATATTTGTAAGAGAGACCTGCATCATGATGTGCCGCACCAGATGAAAACGTTCTAGAAATTTTAGTTGCAGCTCAGAGCTCCTTGAATACCAGCATGAAAATTTCGACTTTAGATTTGGAATCAATTAAATGTCACATTTTCAGATAACAGATAATGGCTTAATTATTTTTCATAGTTTCATTCAGTTTGCGATGGATGTTTAAGTAAACTGATCTCTTGTGATATTTCCCGAGGATTTCTTCACCTTTCTCTAAATTTTCATTTTTAGAGAATGTATGTTGGCCAAACATTATTTTTAGATAAACTCAACTTTTCATGTTAAATAAATTGCAAAATTAAAAACCAGAAAAAGGGAAAATAATGAATCGAAGATTCTATAATCACTTACAAATACAATATTGTTATAAAAGCCTTGACCAGCTTTACTATAGCGTGGGGAATTTCTTTGATCGCCACAGATTGTCATCAGAAACAGCTGTTCTTCTCTTTGACAGTATACGATAGAGGCGTCTCTCTATAGTCGTGGTAATAGCTGTCATTGCCGTGGTGTTTTACCAGCAGAAACTGTAATAATGTTTCTTGCATTCTTTGTTGTTTTAATCTTTTACAGAATTACGTTAGTTTTTCTGTTCCGAAGGGTCAAACGAAAACAGAACTTCAAAAATGTCTTCTCATGGAATTTCCCCCTTTAAAATTTGATCACTTATCAGGATTGTTAATCGCAATAATTGTTTATTGATATTGGATTTGAAGATGATTTATAGTCTTTAGAGAAGCAATCTTGTGGCAACATGTTCCACAGATGGGAAATCTTGGGATGAAACTTTGTTCATGGAAATTATGTTTGAGAGAAATAAAAGAAAGATCTTTACAGTTGTGGTAGGAAGACAAGCTATTGCTGTGAATATCTTTATAAGGAGGAAACGAAACACCTTCTATGGAAATACCAATAGAGTAGACTAGCATTGTCTCTTCTGTGAGAAAGGGGCTTTAGTTAAGAGATCATTCTCCACTAGATTGGCAAGTCAATTTTGTACTCTGCCACGGCAAGAAAGAGTGCTTTGGACAGCACCTCCCCAAATGTGGCAGCAGTAATCTCTTAGGATGTATTTTTACTCTTACATATATTACATATATTACATATAGCTTAATTTAAGGAATTTTATAAAATAGGGGGAATCTGGTGCTACCAGATCAGGATGTCTCAAGATATATAATGCACCTAACATTGAAGTTTTTTTGTTTTTCTCCCTTGTCGTTGCAAAACTCAATCATGTTCTGCAAAGCAAAAAACAACAATTCTCCTCCTTTCTTTCTCACTCTATTATCTTTTTTTTTTTTTACACCCTCTAACGGGGCCACCAGTTTACCGTGGGTGGCAACCCGTGATGCTTAAGTGTGAGATCCTGGTGGCTGAGCAGTCCATTAGTGGATATGTACACTGCAACACTTTACTTTGGCCCTTACCTGGGCTAGACGGGCGGTTGGAGAGGCCCGATCCAATCAATCGGCTGGTTATGTCAAGCCCCACCATATAAAACTCTCACCAATATACTCACTACAATTAACATTCCTATTCCAACCCCCACTAACAACCACTAATAAATACCCCAAAAATATGGTAGAAAGCAGTCAATTGGTTATGGCGAATAAAACATTGACATGGCTGCGACATCCCTGATATTTTTCTTAAAAGCCACAAAAGCAAAATCAAAGGAAGACAGGTGCTCATTGTTTTACCAAAATCAAGTATATCATCCCTGTATCTCTGTGGTCCCACAAAGGGATCCGACGCAGGTGGAGAGCAAGGGTGATGAAAATAAAAACAAAAAACACATGGATCCTTTTTCCCCCAAAACTCTAAAAAGATACCACTCCGATGTCTCGGACATCTCAAGCTCGGAGAACAAAAAAATATACAACCCTCCAAAAACAGTTTTCCCACATATTACCCAAGATTTCTAGTAAGAAAAAAAATGAGCGAATTATCGCCATTTTTAATTGAAAAAGTACTCACGAGTAAGAGCAACCCAAAGGCTATTAAAAAACTTAGAAATGGAAATCTTCTTGTCGAAGTAAATAGCAATAAAGATGCACAAAACTTATTGAAAATGTATAATTTCTACAATTATAAATGCAAAGTTTTCTCACATGGAAAACTAAACGCTTCTAAGGGAGTTATAAGAAACCAAGTATTATCCTTGGCGACGACAGATGAAATAAGAACGGCTTAAAAAAAACAAGGCGTAATTGACCACAAACGCATAACCATAAAAAGAAATGGTCAAACCATACAAACTAATACCTATATATTGACTTTTGATACCCCTACAATTCCAAAAGAACTAAAAATTGGCTACCTCATTGAAAAAGTAAAGCAATACATCCCAACACCCCTAAGATGGCACAAATGCCATAAATATGGGCACCACCAGAATGTATGTAGGGGAATTAAAATATGTGGGAAATGTAGTGAAGCAACACATATGCAGAAGCAACCCAAAAAACAAGCCCATCAAGGCTACAAAATGAAACAAATGACCAATATCGAAAACTTATCGAAAAACTAGTCAAACTAGATCAAAACGAATAGCCAAATTTCCAAGAAAATCTAAAAGAACTATATTCAAATATGAATAATAAATCAAAACAAACAGCAAAACCAAATATAAAAGGAAAAAACATGCCTGAAACAGAAATAAAAAAGAAAATAGCACTAATTCAAGTACAAGATACGAAAAAAACAACCAAAGAAAAAAACATCAAAGAACCTGCTGAAAAACAAGAAACTCAACCAATAACTACGCAAAACAGATTCCAAACCCTTGAAAAGGCGGAAATTGAAAATACCACGGCTCAGACCAATGAAACTACAATTAAGAAACCAAAAGCCGTGTGTTATGCCAGCCGTGCTCTCACAGATGTGGAACAGCGATACTCGCAGACGGAGAGAGAAATGCTAGCCGTTGTATACGCTGCTGAGCATTTTCATCTTTACCTGTATGGGTCAAGATTCACCATCACCACTGACCACAAACCACTTCTCGGTATTGTAAAAAGTCTCAAACCAGCTACGTCCAGAATCGAACGCTGGCGCCTACGCCTCATGCAATATGAGTATAGCTTGGTATACCGGCCGGGAAAAGATGACCAGAACCCCGCCAACTACCTCAGCCGACATCCCCACCACCAACCCAAGAGAGACAATTCGGCTGAGGCATATATAAGATACGTGGCTCACCATGCCATACCCAAGTCGATCACCCCCGAAGAGATGAAGCTAGCCACGGGAAAAGACCCCTTGCTACAGAAAGTGATGATTGCACTTTCAGATGGAAAATGGAACGACCCGCAGTTATCCAGTCTCACACATGTCAAAGATGAACTATTTGCATAGGATGGTCTCATCCTTCGAGGTCACCGCCTGGTGGTCCAGTCCACCCTGCATAAAAGAACCATAGATATAGCCCACCGCACACACCAGGGCATTGTTAAGACGAAGCAGCTAATGAGGGAAAGGTCTGGTTCCATGGAATTGACAAGCTGGTGGAGGAGACAGTGCGCAACTGCATCCCTTGTCAAGCTACCAACTCAACATCATTACACCGTGAGCCCATATGCACCACACCACTCCCTGCTGCCCCATGGACTGAAATCTCTCTGGACTTTGCAGGTCCTTTCCCATCTGGAGATTATGTGCTAGTCGTCATCGACGACTACAGCAGATTCCCAGAAGCAGAGATACTCCCCTCGACATCAGCAAAAGTGGTCATTCCCCGCCTCGACTCAATCTTTGCCAGACAAGGATACCCCGATATTGTCAAGTCAGGGCAGGAATTCAAGGATTTTGCCACCCAAGCAGGATTCCGCCACAGAAAAGTTACCCCTGCGTGGCCAGAGGCGAATGGATAGGTTGAACGGTTTATGAGAACTCTAAACAAGTATGTTCGCGCCATCACTGTAGAGGGCCTGAACTAGAAAACCCAACTAATTCATTTTCTAAGGCAATACAGGGCCACCCCCCACAGTACAACCAAAACATCTCCATTCGAAGCCCTCACTGGAAGGAAGATGAAAATCGGTATACCTGCTGTTCTGAAAAAACCCATGCCAAAGTCGATTCACACTCACATAGCGGAGAATGATGCACGAGGGAAGAGGAAAATGAAGACCTATGCCGACACAAAAAGAAAGACAAAGACCTCTCCCATTTGCCTGGGTGACAAAGTACTTGTCAGGCAGAAACGTCTCAACAAGCTATCCCCACCGTTCGACCCGAAACAACTGACGATTATCTGTATAAAGGGTAGCATGGTGACAGCACAAAGAGAAGATTACCAAATTACCCGAAATTCCTCTCTCTTTAAGCGAATAAGTTCAGATAGCCCTCCCAGAGAAAGTGTAGAATCAGACTCTGAAGATGAGTTATACTCGCATCCCCAACAGGAAAACTCAGACTCCAGACGCGAGTGCCGCCCACACTGGCAACACCAAAACATAACCCACCAGTGGTAAGACACAATCCAACGAAACGACTCCCACCAATACGCCTCAAGGACTATATGAGATAGATAGATAGATAAGTGAGTAAAGTCTCTATTCTGTCTTAGAAAATTCCGAGAAGAAACAGATTCTGATTCTGAAGAATCGAAAGTCGATTTCCCCCCCCCCATCCTGCAGACGACGTAAGTAGTTTTCAATTATGTATTTTACAAAAAAAGAAAAGAAAAACGATTCTTCCTTGTGCAGTGAAATATACTTTGAGGGTTTCCCTTTGAAATCAGAGAATCCCCATGGACATATTGCATACATAGATGATGGACAATAATGGACTGTACTCCCTCCCCTTACCATACGTACGCACGCGTACATTTAATTGAGGTGGAGAGAGGTATAGTATCTAATCGTACATTTTGGGAACGACAACGATTACTTCCCTTGTACCAATCATTCTATAATTATTTGTAATCTGTAATTATCTCCCTTGTATATTTCTGATGTATATAAACAATGAGTGCTTACGTGTAACTCTCTTACACACCGAGCGACCGATCAAGTAACATCGTGTTTGTATCCTTTTTTACCTCTGTCCCCTTTGCTCGTATTACTTCTTACTTTCAGTGAATAACCACATCACAACAAACAAGACAAAAAAAGAAGACAAGACCCCAAAATAACAACAGTACAACCACAACTCAATCGCTCTCAAACAAGAATCCAAACTCCAACAAAACACAAAACTACAAACTCCTCAGAGATGGAGATAGATGTAAGATAAAGAAGAAAGCCCAGAAACTCTTAAACGAAATAAACAAAAAAATAAAAATAAAAACCTCATGGCAAACAAAATATTACAATGGAACATAAGAGGTACAAAAATAAATTTTGAAGAAATAATACTCCTCATCAAAACTTTCTGCCCTGCTATAATCTGCCTACAAGAAACTCACCTAAAAGAGAATGACACAATCATATAAAACATTACTCATCACACAACTACATAAACAAAAAATCAAACATAGCCACTGGTGGATCATCATTATATATCAATAAAAATATTCCACACAGCAAAATAAACTTGAAAACAAATATGCAAGCAGTTGCAATAACTACAACACTACATATATATCACCAAATGAAACAATGGATGAGACAGAACTAAATGCTTTAATTTAACAACTACCAAAACCTTTCATACTAATGGGGGATTTTAACAGTCATAGCGAGTTATGGAGTAGTAAAAAAAGCAACAAAAGAGGCAGAATTATTGAAACAATACTAAATGAAAACCACTTATGTTTGCTCAGTAATAAAGAGAACACATACCTACATCCAGCAACAGGTACCCTCTCAGCAATAGACTTAACAATATGTGACCCAACCGTTTACATGGATTATAGCTGGAGAACCCATGACGACACATGCGGAAGCAACCACTTTCCTATTATACTGGAAAACAAGAATCCAGAACTAGATGACAAAATATCCTGTTGGAACCTTCAAAAATCAAACTGGGAAAAATTCCAAAACTCATGCCAATATAGATTATAACCAGAAGCTAACACCGACACTGAAGAACATATTGCATATTTCACCAATACTCTCCTTGCCATTGCAAAGGAGAACGTACCAAAAATTTCCACTTCCTCAAAATTTAACAAACCATGGTTTAATAAAGAATGCCAAAAAACCATAATAAACAACGAGCTAACCTAAGAAAATTTAAAAAGAACCCAACAAAGGAAAACTTGAACATATACAAAAACACAGAGCAAAAGCACGAAAAATTATCAAAGAATCAAAACGGAATACATGGAAAAACCATGTATCAAAAATAAATGTGAACACCCAAACCAAAAAAGTATGGGAGATGGTCAGGAAAATATCAGGGAAGAACAACAAGGACCCGATCAAACATCTTATCTGCAACAACATAAAGATCACCAACAAGGAAAACATTGCAAACAAACTAGCTGAACAATTTTCAATAAATTCCTCATCAAAAAACCAGAACAAAAAATTTCAAATAATAAAACAAAATGAAGAAAAGAAAAAAATTAACTTCAAGTCAAAAAATGAAGAAAAATACAACCAACCATTTAACAGAACAGAATTAAAAGAAGCAATACATAAATCTCATGATACAGCTGTTGGCCCTGATGAAATCCATTATCAGTTTCTTAAAAATCTACCAAAACCATCCCTGAACTACCTATTACAAATATATAACAGCATTTAAAAAAACTGGAAACAAGCTATAATGCTCCCAATATCCAAACCCCAAAAAGATCATACAGATCCAATAAATTATCGACCCATTACCCTCACTAGTTGTCTGTGTAAGCCCTTCGAAAGAATGGTTAATGAGAGACTATCATGGTATTTGAAAACCAAAAACCTGATTACAGAATATCAGTCAAGCTTCGGGAAAAGTAGAAGCCCTATTGACCAACTAATTAGACTTGAAACACTTGTAAGGGAAGCATTTCTCAGGAAGGAGCGTCTGATAGCAATCTTCTTCGACATTGAAAAGGCATATGACACTATGTGGAAATACGGCATTAAAAGATACCTACATGAACTTGGACTTAAAGGCAGAATGCCAGAGTTCATCTGCAACTTTTTAGATGATAGACACTTCCAAGTGCAGATGGGCAACATACTTTCAGTCCCAAAAGAACAAGAAATGGGTGTACCCCAAGGAAGTATCCTGTCTGTCACCCTTTTCAATATAAAGATTAATAACATCATTAAAAACGTAAATACTGGGATCGACTGCGCTCTATATGTAGATGATTTATTTATATACTATCGATCAAATTACGTACCCACAGCTGAATGCAAACTCCAACTCTGTCTAAATAAAATAAACAAATGGGCCGTAGAAAACAGTTTTAAATTCTCAAAGGACAAAACAAAATGTATACATTTCTGTAAACTCCGAAAGATCCATCATGACCTCATACTGAAACTGGACTACAATAATATCCCAGTTGTTGATCAGCACAAGTACCTGGGCATCATATATGATAAAAAATTGTCCTTTATACCCCACATAAAATATCTAAAAACAAAATGCCACAAGGCCATGCAATTAATCAAAGTTCTGGCACACACCGACTGGGGTGCTGACAAAACTACACTACTAAAACTCTACCGATCCTTAGTTAGATCCAAGCTCGACTATGGATGCTATATATATGGAGCAGCCAGAAAGTCTTGTATAAAAGAACTAAATGCAGTACACCACCAAGGATTAAGATTGGCTTTAGGAGCCTTTCAAACCTCCTCGGTGGAAAGCCTGTATACAGAGGCTAATGAACCACCATTGACATTAAGACAAAAAAAAACTAGCACTACAATACTACTTAAAGCTCTCATCATGCCCATCAAATCCTGCATACCAATGTGTTTTCCATCCACAATACACAAAATTATTCAACGAAAGAGAAAATACTATCAAACCGCACAGCCTTCGCATTAAAAAAACCCTCACAGAAGCCCAAATAGACAGAACAAAAATCCATGAATCAAAATCTCCACCTTGGATGATTAAACAACCATCCATGAAGAACTGCTGAACATTCAACATACATACAAAAAACACCTACAAATATATACTAATGTATCAAAAGATGGAGATAGGGTAGGATGTGCGGCCATCCATAAATAGGGCTTCCATGTATAGCGCAGAAGTATCTGCCATCGACTTGGCACTAAATATCATAGCATCCCCTTGATTACAAAGCTGCTGAATAGAATAAATGCTCTAACAGTAAATAAAGAAATAATCTTCTGCTGGATTCCAAACCATATCGGTATCCACATGAATGAAAAAGCTGATGAAGCTGCAAAAGAGTCATTACAACTAAACCCCACAACAGAAAAAATCCCTTATACGGATTTAAAACCAAAAACAAATACATATATTCTCAAAAAGTGTCAGGAATCATTGAACTCCTCTATAGAAAATAAATTATACCAAGTGACACAGACCATCGGAATAAGAGACACCAATACAAGGATGTCGAGAAGAGAAGAGGTGACAATAACTAGACTCAGAATAGGACACACCTATGCCACCCACTCATACTTGCTGAAAAGAGAAGAAGCACCAATTTGCATATCATGCCAAGAACCCTACACAGTACATTATATACTGGTAAGCTGTATAGACTTTAAACAGATCCGACTGAGACACTACCAAGAAAATAACCTGAAGGAAATCTTCAACAAGGTTGACCCGAATAAAAAATTTTAATTTGTGAGAGCAACAAAGCTACATAACAAGATACAGTCGAAATGTTCCTCTGAAACGTTTGTAACATGCTACAACTAATGTTTCGGCATGATCCATAAGAGGTTGATATGCCGTAAATCAAACCAATCATAAAATAGAGAGATTGAAGAACCTGATTTTAACATTTGATCATAGGGATGTAAATCATAGGAAGAGGAAGCATTAATATGCAAATGACCAATGATTTCTTACTCTTTCTCTCTCATTGTCTTTTGTATGCAGTTACACCCTCTGTGATTTATAAATATTTATTTATTATATGATATCAATCATATATTTATATGAATAGAACACCATATTAAATAATTGAGAAACCAGAAAAATATTTTTTGTTTGAAGATGGAAAAATGTTCACTAAATTTTATTAATATTTCTTGATTCTTTTTCGTTTGTTAATTAGAAAGTGTGGTGTTACTGGCTAATTGATATGCATAATTAGCATAAGTAGAAATAGATTACTATATAAATCTCTCCTTAAGTATAGCTAGCAGTGAAAGTACACTAGCAACTGACTAGGTAAATTTACAACTTCACAACAATGGCGTCACCGATAGGATTCCAATTGTCTCTCATGGACCCCGACTTCGTGGACACATGGATAAGATGCTTCGCTGCGAGTGCAATGACTAAAAAGTTAAAAGACAACAAGGAAACGGGAGGAGAAAATGAAATAACAGATTTATTTCTGGCTACATCTGGATGCGAGACCATCATGAATGTATCAACCATGGTGTATCTCACGAACCTGACTTTCGGAAAAATAAGTCAGATCATAAAAAGAAATATGAGACCTAAGAAAAGGTTAGTCGTGGTAAAAAGAACAAAGTTTATGTCAATGAAACGAGAAATTGACGAACCAATCAAATATGTACACTGTCTATGAAATGCGAGTAGATATTGTGAGTTTGAAAAACCCGGACAAGAAGAACAGACTATCGAAGAAGATTTAATTCAGTTAAGATTAATTGAAGGTATGTGTAATGCGTCACACCGGAATAAAATAATGGAACAGCTAAATTAGGAAACATGTCCTTAAATACTTGCATTGATTTTATACAGGAACAAGAATTAATACAGAAATACAACGATCATAAAAGTCAACCCGGCGAACAAATAGTCGCTGATACGTACATGTTAAAAGAAAAAATATGTTGGTATTGTGGACGTGAACACAAAATTTGGAAAAACTTGCTACAAATTGCTTAAGAATGAACTATTTTGAAGCAGTATGCAAGTTCAAAAAGAAAAACGTTGAAAAAGTTGAAGAAAATGAAACCAATAGGAATAATAAGAATGTCGAAAAAATTGAACCAAAGAAAAAAGATATACTAAAAGTTAAAATTAACAATGTCGAATTGGAAAGCCGACTTTACGAAAAAACTGTACAACTCCACCAATTTGATGGATCGGTCATAAAAACTTTGGGATACTTTGAAGGTTCCTTAGAGTTAAAAGACAAATTCGAGGTAATACCTATAATTATGACAACTTGTAAAAAGAACTACGGACTCCTGGGAAACAATGTGATTAAAATAAATTCTACCAAACTAATTAATGAGATAAAAATGGAAAAAACTGTAAAGCTAGTTTAAAATTAAAAATCCCCTCTTATTATGAAGCACAAAAATTACCAGTACATTTGTTGCCATTAGTAGTAGCAAAACTACAAAAATTAATTGAACAGGACCTTATTTAACATGTTTCACCTGCTACAGTGGGCATCACCCATTGTTGTTTTGAGAAAGTCAGACAGAGACATACGTATATGTGGAGATTATAAAATAGGCGTAAACCACAAATGTGGAAGTTGCATTACATATGCAGGCAGGAATGAGCGTTTTTACAAAAATAAATTTGAAAACGGCATACAACCAAATTCCAATAGATGATAATTTCAAAGAAGTAACAACGATAAATATGCTAATAGGATTGCTAAAATGGAAAAGAATGCCATATGGAATAAAAACAGCAATCGCCATATTTCAAAAGGCCATCAAACAGGTTTTAGACGATATTTGCATAGGAGCAAATAATGAAGTTGAATTAAAAAAGAAAACCGACATCGTCTTGAACAAATTAAGAAATGCGGGAATGACTATAAATGAAAATAAAATGCGTAAACAATAGTAGTAATATATCATTTTTAGAGTATTCCCTATCAAAAGAAATTATATCACCAGATCAAGCCTTAATAGAAAAAATATTAAAAATATCTATATCTACAAACAAAAAAGAACTTGAATTTCTTTTGGGGATTGGTCAATTTCTACAGGCGATATTTACTAAAATATACAGACCTGACTAAACCGTTTGCAAATTTAAGAAAAAAGAATGTTAAATTTATTTGGTCAGAGAGAATGAAATTAGTTATGGCAAAGAAACGACCTGTAAAAATTTTTGATCCCAAAAAGGAACATTCGATATCTGAAATATTATCACAAGAAAGACATCTGATAATGTATTTATCAAAAAGACTAACACACACTGAATTAATTCAATTCAGTGTTCGTTATAGAGAAAGAAGCATTGGCCATTGTATGGTGCACTAGCAGGGTTAGACAATTTCTAATTGGAAAAAAATTCTCTTGAGAAGTGATCATAGACCATTGGAATTTATATTCACTCCAAGAAAAGAATTACCCAAAGTTATGACATCAAGAATATTAAGGTGGACAATAAAGTTAATGGCATTTGACTTTGATATAGAATATGTCAAAGGAAATTCAATTCCACACGTAGATGCATTATCAAGGTTGCGATTTTACAAGGATTCAAAAGATAAAACAGAAAAAGAATTTGAAGATACATTCTTACATTGGGTACAGACTGATGTTTTATCTTTAGATAGAATGATTATGAAAACTAGACATGATCCAGTACTAAGTAGGATAACATTGAGAATAAGAAAAATATATGGGGAAATTGTTCCAAGGCAGAGAGACCTTACAAAGAAATAAGACATAAATTAATGATAAAAAATGGAGTGATTTGTAATTCCCCCAGAAACACAAAGAAATTTGGTGATAAAAAGTGTATATTATCATATATACTGTGGAGTAGCGGCCACACAAAAAAGAGACATCGAAGAATATATAAAAAGATGCAAAAAATGTAGAGAATTAAGAAATTTGACACAGAATACTTTACATTCATTGCCCAGAAAAGTAGAACCATGGAGTCGTGTGTATATGGATTATGCATACATTTCTGGAGTGGGACTCTTATTAATATTAGTAGACTCTTGTTCAGTCTGGCCTGAAGTAGTCTGTGTGCCGGACAAGAAAAGTTCTACCATAAAACAGATTCTAAGATCAAAGTGTAGTATCTGTTCCGATAGATACTGCACGCCTGTCCTGTGCAGTTCTAGGAGGTCCACCCTCCCAGGCTTTGCCTCCCCTCTTTGGGGAGGAGTAAGTTTATTGCTTACTGTCTGAGGCGCCCCTACCGGGGAATGCCGACGGGGCTGCCCAGGCAATTTTTAAATGGCCAGAGTGCTCACCTCTCGAGCACTGGCTTTTCAAACCCCACTTTCTCGACCCGATCTTGGGTCACATCTTACTTGTGGGAGTAAGATAAAACTGGCCTTGTGCCTAACTCCTGGGGAGGAGTAAATAAAACAGATTCTAAGGGTCATATTCTCTAGAATGGATATCCTCAAAACCCTAGTATCTGACAATGCTCCAGAGTTTTGTGATGAAGGTCTTAATTTATGGTTGGTAAAAATAGGATGTAAACCGTATAAGACACTGCATCCTCAATCGAATGGGTTGGTGGAAAGAATGGTGCAGACCGTAAAAACGGGACTAAAAAAATTTTCTCAGCGAAAAGAAAAAAATAGAAGTTTTTCTACCAATGCTGCTTTTAAGCTATCATACAATACCACATGCAAGAAGATTAGAAAGCCCATCAGCTTTAATGGGAATACAAATTAGAGCTCTGTTAACTATGTCGTATTCTACAAATGAAAACATCTGGTACAAAAAGAACAAAGAATCAAACCAAGAAAGGACAGAATTTATCATGCAAAAAGGCCACAATACAGCTATAATAAATAGAGAAAACGGAAACAGTGTGTTGGCCCATGCAGATCAAATAAGTTCCCAGGGTGAATACAAAGAGAAAAATGAACAAATCTCTACGACTCCTACTGTTATTGAGTTATAAGAAGAACCTGTACAGAATGAAACGTGAGAAGATGAAACAATGCAAGATCAAGCAGGTCAAAATGAGGATTCGGAGTTGGATTCGGATCAAAGTATGAAAGGGGACGACCCTGGTTACAGTTTACTCCGAGATAGGTCGAGATCTCCCAGAGAAAGAAATAAGGAAGAGAGAGAAGAGCAAATTAATAACGAAAATGAAACGATCATTAGAAGAAGTGCAAGATGCACTAGAGGCATAAAGGTTATAGGTTTCAGGGAGATGTGGTGATACTGGCTAATTGATATGCATGATTAGCATAAGTAGAAATAGATTACTATATAAGTCTCTCTTTAATTATAGCTAGCAGTGAAAGTACACGAGCAGTGAAAGTACATGACTAGGTAAAGTTACAACTTCACAACAGAAAGATTGAACTACAGCTAACCCATCCGCACCAAAAATGCCACTCATGGAATCGTTAATAAAATTCAAAATCTTTTATGCAATTAAACCATGTTTGGTATAAATAAACTACAGTCTGTTTGATTTGTACTAAATATGATTGAATTGCAGAAAGAATTGTGAATCTTATTAACGATTTCATGGGTGGTATTTCTGTGTGTGTGGGGAGGAGTCACCCTGTGTTTAGTTTGGTCCCCAATCTCTACCCCCCATCCACGGTTCAGCTCAGCCCTGACATCACACAATGTACTCCTGCTTCAACAGTCCAACATCAATGAAGTTGCCTCTTTTGATTCTTAATTAAAAACAATTCCTAATTGTTAATCTTTGTAAAATTTCATGACTCTTAAATCTTCATTCTGCCTTTTTCAGCCATCTCCGCCATCTTGGATGCCTGCTGCTGATATTAAAGTCCGAGATGGAGAAGCAATTCCTGACGACAATGGACACACACCAGGTAAGATGAAATGGATATTTATGGTAGTTGAGTATTCTGCCATCTTTTCGGCCATTAAATCAACCTTTAACTTATAATAAGTCACCCCAATGTTTTTAGCTTATAATCAGCCACTCTTACTTTTTTGGCTCATAGTAAGCCATCCGATCCTTGTTTTTTCTGCATAGAGGTTGTCACCCTTATTTTTTTTATTATAGTCAGCTATTCTTATATATATATATATATATCATTAAAGACATCAATAAAAGATGCTACTGGTACCACATAACACAGTACTAGCTGCTGCGGTTTAGGGCCGCGACGGGTAAAACTGATATTTCCACTGGATTTGGCCCAGTACAGAGGGTGGTGTAGGCACCCAACAGGACTAAAAACAAAACCTGCAAAAGGGTGGATAAGGTGTATTGAGCTACAGCCACCTACACACACACAACTAACTGTGAGCAAATAGTGTAGCCAACCCGCAGTGCCTAGTGTGGGGACTATGACACAATCCCCTAAATGAAAGACACCAAAAAAATAAACAAATAAATAAAACAAAGTGGAAAGAAACCAGGGAGGGGTTCTTCCACCAGGAGTAGAAATAAAAAACGAAAGAAAAAGAGACCCTGATGATGATGATCCTTAGGTTTTATGCTTATAGATAGTCACCCTTATTTTTTGTTTTATAGTACGCTACATTTACTTTTATAGACGGACAATGTTCCTTTTTAGCTTTATTGTCAGTCACGCTTACTTTTTTGCTTTATAGTTGGCCATCCTTAATTTGTGGCTTATAATCAGCTATCGTAAATTTGTGGCTTATAATCAGCCACCCTTAATTTTAGGCTTATAATAAGCCATCCTTAATTTTAGGCTTATAATTAGCCATTCTTAATTTGTGGCTTATAATTAGCCATTCTTAATTTGTGGCTTATAATCAGCCATTCTTAATTTGTGGCTTATAATCAGCCATTCTTAATTTGTGGCTTATAATCAGCCATTCTTAATTTGTGGCTTATAATCAGCCATTCTTAATTTGTGGCTTATAATCAGCCATTCTTAATTTGTGGCTTATAATCAGCCATTCTTAATTTGTGGCTTATAATCAGCCATTATTAATTTGTGGCTTATAATCCTCCATTATTAATTTGTGGCTTATAATCAGCCACCCTTAATTTTAGGCTAATAATCAGCAACCCTTAATTTAAGGCTAATAATCAGCAACCCTTAATTTTGGGCTTATAATGAGCCATCCTTAATTTTAGGCTTATAATCAGCCATCCTTAATTTGAGGTTTGTAATCAGCCATTCTTCATTTTAGGCTTATAATCAGCCATCCATAATTTTAGGCTTATAATCAACCACCATTAATTTTAGGCTAATAATCAGCCATCCTTAATTTTAGGCTAATAATCAGCCACCCTTAATTTTAAGCTTGTAATCAGCCATTCTTAATTTGTGGCTTATAATCAGCCACCCTTAATTAAACGCTTATAATCAGCTACCCTTTATTTTAAGCTAATAATCAGCTACTCTTAATTTTAGGCTTATAATCAGCCATCCTTAATTTTAGGCTTATAATAAGCCATCCTTAATTTTAGGCTAATAATCAGCCATCCTTAATTTTAAGCTTATAATCAGCTATCCTTAATTTGTGGCTTATAATCAACCATCTTTAATTTTAGGCTTGTGATCAGCCATCCTTAATTTTAGGCTTGTTATCAGCCCCCTTAATTTTAGGCTTATAATCAGCCATCCTTAATTTGTGGCTTGTGATCAGTCCCCCTTAATTTAAGGCTTATAATCAGCCATCCTTGATTTGTGGCTTGTGATCAGCCATCCTTAATTTTGGGCTTGTGATCAGCCATCCTTAATTTTAGGCTTATAATCAGCAATCCTTAAGTTGTTACTTATAATCAGCCATCCTTAATTTTAGGCTTCTAATCAGCCACCTTTAATTTTAGGCTTATAATCAGCCATCCTGAATTTTAGGCTTATAATAAGCCATCCTTAATTTTAGGCTTATAAGCAGCCATTCTTAATTTGTGGCTTATAATCAGCCATCTTCAATTTTAGGCTTGTGATCAGCCATCCTTAATTTTAAGCTTGTTATTACCCCCCTAATTTTAGGCTTATAATTAGCCATCCTAAATTTGTTGCTTGTGATCCGCCATCCTTAATTTTAGGCTTGTTATCAGCCCCCTAAATTTTAGGCTTATAATCAGCCATCCTTAATTTGTGGCTTGTGATCACCCCCCCCTTTAATTTTAGGCTTATAATCAGCCATCCTTGATTTGTGGCTTGTGATCAGCCATACTCAATTTTAGGCTTGTGATAAGCCATTCTTAATTTTAGGCTTATAATCAGCAATCCTTAAATTGTTACTTATAATCAGCCATCCTTGATTTGTGGCACATAATCAGCCACCTTTAATTTTAGGCTTCTAATCAGCCATCCTTAATTTTAGGCTTATAATCAGCCATCCTTTATTTTAGGCTTATAAGCAGCTATTCTTAATTTGTGGCTTATAATCAGCCATCTTTGATTTGTGGCTTATAATCAGTTATTCTTAATTTTAGGCTTATAATCAGCAATATTTAATTTGTGTCTGATAATCAGCCATCTTTAATTGTAGGCTTATAATCAGCCATCCTTAATTTTAGGCTTATAATCAGCCATCCTTAATTTTAGGCTTATAATAAGCCATCTTTCATTTTTGGCTTATAATCAGCCACCCTTAATTTTAGGCTTGTGATCAGCCATTGGTAATTTTAGGCTTGTTATCAGCCCCCTTTATTTTCGGCTCATAACTAGCCATCTTTAATTTGTGGCTTATAATCAACCACCCTTAATTTTAGGCTTGTGATCAGCCATCCTTAATTTTAGACTTGTGATCAGCCGTCCTGAATTTTAGGCTTGTGATAAGCCATCCTTAATTTTACACTTGTTATAAGCCATCCTTAATTTTAGGCTTGTGATCAGACATTCTTTACTTGTGGCTTATAATCAGCCATTCTTAATTTGTGGCTTATAATCAGCCATCTATAATTTTAGGCTTGTGATCAGCCATCTTTAATTTTAGGCTTGTTATCAGACCCCCCCCCCCCTCAGCCATCGTTAATTTGTGGCTAATAATCAGCCACCTTAATTTTAGGGTTATAATCAGCCATCTTTAATTGTAGGCTTATAATCAGCCATCCTTAATTTTAGGCTTATAATCAGCCATCCTTAATTTTAGGCTTATAATAAGCCATCTTTAATTTTTGGCTTATAATCAGCCATCCTTAATTTTTGGCTTATAGTCAGCCATCCTTAATTTGTGGCCTGTGATCAGCCATCCTTAATTTTAGGCTCATAATCAGCCATGCTTAATTTGTGTCTGATAATCAGCCATCGTTAATTTGTGGCTAATAATCAGCCACCTTAATTTTAGGCTTATAATCAGCCATGCTTAATTTGTGTCTGATAATCAGCCATGCTTAATTTGTGGCTCATAATCAGCCACCTTTAATTTTAGGCTTATAATCAGCCATCTTTAATTTTAGGCTTATAATTAGCCATCCTTAATTTTAAGCTTATAAGCAGCCATTGTTAATTTGTGTCTTATAATCAGCTATCCGAAATTGGTGGCTTATAATCAGTTATTCTTAATTTGTGGCTTATAATCAGCCATCCTTTAATTTTAGCCTTTAAATCAGCCATCCTTAATTTTAGGCTTATAATAAACCACCTTTAATTTTAGGCTAATAATCAGCCATACTTAATTTTAGGCTAATAATAAGCAACCCTTAATTTTAGGCTTATAATCAGCCATCCTTAATTTAAGGCTTATAATCAGCCATCCTTAATTTGAGGTTTGTAATCAGCCATTCTTAATTTTAGGCTTATAATCAGCCACCCTTAACTTTAGGCTTATAATCAACCACCCTTAATTTTAGACTAATAATCAGCCATCCTTAATTTTAGGCTAATAATCAGCCACCCTTAAATTTAAGCTTGTAATCAGCCATTTTTAATTTGTGGCTTATAATAAGCCACTCTTAATTTAAGGCTTATAATCAGCTACCCTTTATTTTAAGCTAATAATCAGCCACTCTTAATTTTAGGCTTATAATCAGCCATCCTTAATTTTAGGCTTATAATCAGCCATCCTTAATTTTAGGCTAATAATCAGCCATCCTTAATTTTAAGCTGATAATCAGCTATCCTTAATTTGTGGCTTATAATCAGCAATCTTTAATTTTAGGCTTGTGATCAGCCGTCCTTAATTTTAGGCTTGTTATCAGCCCACTTAATTTTAGGCTTATAATCAGTTACCCTTAATTTGTGGCTTGTGATCAGTCCCCATTAATTTAAGGCTTATAATCAGCCATCCTTGATTTGTGATTTGTGATCAGCCATCCTTAATTTTGGGCTTATGATCAGCCATCCTTAATTTTAGGCTTATAATCAGCAATCCTTAAGTATTTACTTATAATCAGCCATCCTTAATTTTAGGCTTCTAATCAGCCACCTTTAATTTTAGGCTTATAATCAGCCATCCTGAATTTTAGGCTTATAATCAGCAATCCTTAAATTGTTACTTATCATCAGCCATCCTTGATTTGTGGCACATAATCAGCCACCTTTAATTTTAGTCTTCAAATCAGCCATCCTTAATTTACGGCTTATAATCAGCCATCCTTAATTTGTGGCTTATAATCAGCCAGCTTTTATTTGTGGCTTATAATCAGTTATTCTTAATTTTAGGGTTATAATCAGCCAAACTAAATTTTAGCCTAATAATCAGCCGTCTTAATGTTAGGCTTAAAATCAGCCATTCTAAATTTTAGGCTCATAATCAGCCATGTTTAATTTGTGTCTGACAATCAGCCATCGTTAATTTGTGGCTAATAATCAGCCACCTTAATTTAAGGCTTGTGATCAGCCATTGGTAATTTTAGGCTTGTTATCAGCCCCCTTTATTTTCGGCTCATAACTAGCCATCTTTAATTTGTGGCTTATAATTAACTACCCTAAAATTTCGGCTTGTGATCAGCCATCCTTAATTTTAGACTTGTGATCAGCCGTCCTTAATTTTAGGCTTGTGATCAGCCATCCTTAATTTTAGGCTTGTGATCAGCCATCCTTAATTTTAGGCTTGTGATCAGCCATCCTTAATGTTAGGCTTATAATCAGACATTCTTTTTTTGTGGCTTATAATCAGCCATTCTTAATTTGTGGCTTATAATCAGCCATCTTTAATTTTAAGCTTGTGATCAGCCATCCTTAAATTTAGGCTTGTTATCAGCCCCCCTCCCCCCATAATCTTAGGCTTATAATCAGCCATCCTTAATTTGTGGCTTATGAAGAGCCATCCTAATTTTAGGCTCATAATCAGCCATGCTTAATTTGTGTCTAATAATCAGCGATCGTTAATTTGTGGCTCATAATTAGCAACCTTATAATCAGCCATCTTTAATTTAAGGCTTATAATCAGCCATCTTTAATTTTAAGCTAATAAGCAGCCATTCTTAATTTGTGTCTTATAATCAGCTATGAGAAATTGGTGGCTTATAATCAGTTATTCTTAATTTGTGGCTTATAATCAGCCATCTTTAATTTTAGGCTCATAATCAGCCATCCTTAATTTTAGGCTTATAACAAACCACCCTTAATTTTAGGCTAATTATCAGCCATACTTCATTTTAGGCTTATAATCAGCCACCCTGAATTTTAGACTAATAATCAGCCATTCTTAATTATAAGCTTATAATCAGCCATACTTAATTTTAGGCTTATAATCAGCCATCCTTCATTTGTAGTTTATAATCTGCCACCTTTAATTCTAGGCTTGTTATCAGCCATCCTTAATTTTAGGCTTGGTATCAGCCATCCTTAATTTTAGGCTCATAATCAGCCATTCTTTTATTTTAGGCTCTTAATCAGCCATCCTTAATTTTAGGCTTATAATTAGCCGTCCCTGATTTTAGGCTCATAATCAGTAACCTATAATTTTAGACTTATAATCAGCCAATCTTTAATTTTAGGCTTATAATCAGCCATCTATAATTTTAGGCTTGTGATCAGCTATTCTTAATTTCAGGCTTGTTATCAGCCCCCCCCCCCCACCATAATTTTAGACTTATAATCAGCCATCCTTAATTTGTGGCTTATGAACAGCCATCCTTAATTTAAGGCTCATAATCAGCCATGCTTAATTTGTGTCTGATAATCAGCCATCGTTAATTTGTGGCTCATAATTAGCCACCTTTAATTTTAAGCTCATAATCAGCCATTCTAAATTTGTGTCTTATAATCAGCTATCCGAAATTGGTGGCTTATAATCAGTTATTGTTAATTTGTGGCTTATAATCAGCCATCCTTAATGTTAGGCTTATAATAAACCACCCTTAATTGTAGGCTAATAATCAGCCATACTTAATTTTAGGCTTCTAATTAGCCATTCTTTATTTTAGGATTATAATCAGCCACCCTTTATTTTAGGCTCATAATCAGCCATTCTTAATTATAGGCTTATAATCAGCCATCCTTAATTTAAGGCTAATAATCAGCCATCCTTAATTTTAGGCTTATAATAAGCCATCCTTAATTTGTGGCTTGTAATCAGCCCCCCTTAATTTTAGGCTTATAATCAGCTACCCTTAATTTGTGGCTTGTGATCAGCGATCTGTAATTTTAGGCTTGTGATCAGTCGACTTTTAATTTTAGGCTTATAATCAACCACCCTTATTTTTAGGCGTATAATCAGCCTTCCTTAATTTTAGGCTTATAATAAGCCACTCTTGTTTTTAGGCTCATGATCAGCCATCCTTAATTTTAAGCTTATAATCAGCCATCATTTATTTTAGGCTTATAATCAGATATCCATTATTTTAGGCTTGTTATCAGTCATCCTTAATTTTAGGTTCATAATCAGCCATCCTTTATTTTAGGCTCATAATCAGCCATCCTTAATTTTATGCTTATAATCAGCCACTCTTATTTTTAGGCTTTTGATTAGGCATCATTAATTTTAAGCTTATAATCAGCCACCCTTAATTTTAGGTTTATAATAAGCCATCCTTAATTTTAGGTTCATAATCAGATACCCTTAATTTTAAGCTTATAATCAGCCATCCTTAATTTTAGGCTTATAATCAGTTATCTTTAAGTTTAGGCTAATAATCAGCCATCATTAATTTTAGGCTTGTGATCAGCCATCCTTAATTTTAAGCTTGTTATTACCCCCCTTAATTTTAGGCTTATAATTAGCCATCCTAAATTTGTTGCTTGTGATCCGCCATCCTTAATTTTAGGCTTGTTATCAGCCCCCTTAATTTTAGGCTTATAATCAGCCATCCTTAATTTGTGGCTTGTGATCAGCCCCCCCCCCCTTTAATTTTAGGCTTATAATCAGCCATCCTTGATTTGTGGCTTGTGATCAGCCATCCTCAATTTTAGGCTTGTGATCAGCCATTCTTAATTTTAGGCGTATAATCAGCAATCCTTAAATTGTTACTTATAATCAGCCATCCTTGATTTGTGGCACATAATCAGCCACCTTTAATTCTAGGCTTCTAATCAGCCATCCTTAATTTTAGGCTTATAATCAGCCATCCTTTATTTTAGGCTTATAAGCAGCTATTCTTAATTTGTGGCTTATAATCAGCCATCTTTGATTTGTGGCTTATAATCAGTTATTCTTAATTTTAGGCTAATAATCAGCCAAACAAAATTTTAGGCTCATAATCAGCATTGCTTAATTTGTGTCTGATAATCAGCCATCGTTAATTTGTGGCTAATAATCAGCCACCTTAATTTTAGGGTTATAATCAGCCATCTTTAATTGTAGGCTTATAATCAGCCATCCTTAATTTTAGGCTTATAATCAGCCATCCTTAATTTTAGGCTTATAATAAGCCATCTTTCATTTTTGGCTTATAATCAGCCACCCTTAATTTTAGGCTTGTGATCAGCCATTGGTAATTTTAGGCTTGTTATCAGCCCCCTTTATTTTCGGCTCATAACTAGCCATCTTTAATTTGTGGCTTATAATCAACCACCCTTAATTTTAGGCTTGTGATCAGCCATCCTTAATTTTAGACTTGTGATCAGCCGTCCTGAATTTTAGGCTTGTGATAAGCCATCCTTAATTTTAGGCTTGTGATCAGCCATCCTTAATTTTAGGCTTATAATCAGACATTCTTTACTTGTGGCTTATAATCAGCCATTCTTAATTTGTGGCTTATAATCAGCCATCTATAATTTTAGGCTTGTGATCAGCCATCTTTAATTTTAGGCTTGTTATCAGACCCCCCCCCCTCAGCCATCGTTAATTTGCGGCTAATAATCAGCAACCTTAATTTTAAGGTTATAATCAGCCATCTTTAATTGTAGGCTTATAATCAGCCATCCTTAATTTTAGGCTTATAATCAGCCATCCTTAATTTTAGGCTTATAATAAGCCATCTTTAATTTTTGGCTTATAATCAGCCATCCTTAATTTTTGGCTTATAGTCAGCCATCCTTAATTTGTGGCCTGTGATCAGCCATCCTTAATTTTAGGCTCATAATCAGCCATGCTTAATTTGTGTCTGATAATCAGCCATGCTTAATTTGTGGCTCATAATCAGCCACCTTTAATTTTAGGCTTATAATCAGCCATCTTTAATTTTAGGCTTATAATTAGCCATCCTTAATTTTAAGCTTATAAGCAGCCATTGTTAATTTGTGTCTTATAATCAGCTATCCGAAATTGGTGGCTTATAATCAGTTATTCTTAATTTGTGGCTTATAATCAGCCATCCTTTAATTTTAGCCTTTAAATCAGCCATCCTTAATTTTAGGCTTATAATAAACCACCTTTAATTTTAGGCTAATAATCAGCCATACTTAATTTTAGGCTAATAATAAGCAACCCTTAATTTTAGGCTTATAATCAGCCATCCTTAATTTAAGGCTTATAATCAGCCATCCTTAATTTGAGGTTTGTAATCAGCCATTCTTAATTTTAGGCTTATAATCAGCCATCCTTAATTTTAGGCTTATAATCAGCCATCCTTAATTTTAGGCTAATAATCAGCCATCCTTAATTTTAAGCTGATAATCAGCTATCCTTAATTTGTGGCTTATAATCAGCAATCTTTAATTTTAGGCTTGTGATCAGCCGTCCTTAATTTTAGGCTTGTTATCAGCCCACTTAATTTTAGGCTTATAATCAGTTACCCTTAATTTGTGGCTTGTGATCAGTCCCCATTAATTTAAGGCTTATAATCAGCCATCCTTGATTTGTGACTTGTGATCAGCCATCCTTAATTTTGGGCTTATGATCAGCCATCCTTAATTTTAGGCTTATAATCAGCAATCCTTAAGTATTTACTTATAATCAGCCATCCTTAATTTTAGGCTTCTAATCAGCCACCTTTAATTTTAGGCTTATAATCAGCCATCCTGAATTTTAGGCTTATAATCAGCAATCCTTAAATTGTTACTTATCATCAGTCATCCTTGATTTGTGGCACATAATCAGCCACCTTTAATTTTAGTCTTCAAATCAGCCATCCTAAATTTACGGCTTATAATCAGCCATCCTTAATTTGTGGCTTATAATCAGCCAGCTTTTATTTGTGGCTTATAATCAGTTATTCTTAATTTTAGGGTTATAATCAGCCAAACTAAATTTTAGCCTAATAATCAGCCGTCTTAATGTTAGGCTTAAAATCAGCCATTCTAAATTTTAGGCTCATAATCAGCCATGTTTAATTTGTGTCTGACAATCAGCCATCGTTAATTTGTGGCTAATAATCAGCCACCTTAATTTAAGGCTTGTGATCAGCCATTGGTAATTTTAGGCTTGTTATCAGCCCCCTTTATTTTCGGCTCATAACTAGCCATCTTTAATTTGTGGCTTATAATTAACTACCCTAAAGTTTCGGCTTGTGATCAGCCATCCTTAATTTTAGACTTGTGATCAGCCGTCCTTAATTTTAGGCTTGTGATCAGCCATCCTTAATTTTAGGCTTGTGATCAGCCATCCTTAATTTTAGGCTTGTGATCAGCCATCCTTAATTTTAGGCTTGTGATCAGCCATCCTTAATTTTAGGCTTATAATCAGACATTCTTTTTTTGTGGCTTATAATCAGCCATTCTTAATTTGTGGCTTATAATCAGCCATCTTTAATTTTAAGCTTGTGATCAGCCATCCTTAAATTTAGGCTTGTTATCAGCCCCCCTCCCCCCATAATCTTAGGCTTATAATCAGCCATCCTTAATTTGTGGCTTATGAAGAGCCATCCTAATTTTAGGCTCATAATCAGCCATGCTTAATTTGTGTCTAATAATCAGCGATCGTTAATTTGTGGCTCATAATTAGCAACCTTATAATCAGCCATCTTTAATTTAAGGCTTATAATCAGCCATCTTTAATTTTAAGCTAATAAGCAGCCATTCTTAATTTGTGTCTTATAATCAGCTATGAGAAATTGGTGGCTTATAATCAGTTATTCTTAATTTGTGGCTTATAATCAGCCATCTTTAATTTTAGGCTCATAATCAGCCATCCTTAATTTTAGGCTTATAACAAACCACCCTTAATTTTAGGCTAATTATCAACCATACTTCATTTTAGGCTTATAATCAGCCACCCTGAATTTTAGACTAATAATCAGCCATTCTTAATTATAAGCTTATAATCAGCCATACTTAATTTTAGGCTTATAATCAGCCATCCTTCATTTGTAGTTTATAATCTGCCACCCTTAATTCTAGGCTTGTTATCAGCCATCCTTAATTTTAGGCTTGGTATCAGCCATCCTTAATTTTAGGCTCATAATCAGCCATTCTTTTATTTTAGGCTCTTAATCAGCCATCCTTAATTTTAGACTTATAATTAGCTGTCCCTGATTTTAGGCTCATAATCAGTAACCTATAATTTTAGACTTATAATCAGCCAATCTTTAATTTTAGGCTTATAATCAGCCATCTATAATTTTAGGCTTGTGATCAGCTATTCTTAATTTCAGGCTTGTTATCAGCCCCCCCCCCCCCCCATAATTTTAGACTTATAATCAGCCATCCTTAATTTGTGGCTTATGAAGAGCCATCCTAATTTTAGGCTCATAATCAGCCATGCTTAATTTGTGTCTAATAATCAGCGATCGTTAATTTGTGGCTCATAATTAGCAACCTTATAATCAGCCATCTTTAATTTAAGGCTTATAATCAGCCATCTTTAATTTTAAGCTAATAAGCAGCCATTCTTAATTTGTGTCTTATAATCAGCTATGAGAAATTGGTGGCTTATAATCAGTTATTCTTAATTTGTGGCTTATAATCAGCCATCTTTAATTTTAGGCTCATAATCAGCCATCCTTAATTTTAGGCTTATAACAAACCACCCTTAATTTTAGGCTAATTATCAGCCATACTTCATTTTAGGCTTATAATCAGCCACCCTGAATTTTAGACTAATAATCAGCCATTCTTAATTATAAGCTTATAATCAGCCATACTTAATTTTAGGCTTATAATCAGCCATCCTTCATTTGTAGTTTTCAATCTGCCACCCTTAATTCTAGGCTTGTTATCAGCCATCCTTAATTTTAGGCTTGGTATCAGCCATCCTTAATTTTAGGCTCATAATCAGCCATTCTTTTATTTTAGGCTCTTAATCAGCCATCCTTAATTTTAGGCTTATAATTAGCCGTCCCTGATTTTAGGCTCATAATCAGTAACCTATAATTTTAGACTTATAATCAGCCAATCTTTAATTTTAGGCTTATAATCAGCCATCTATAATTTTAGGCTTGTGATCAGCTATTCTTAATTTCAGGCTTGTTATCAGCCCCCCCCCCCCCCCATAATTTTAGACTTATAATCAGCCATCCTTAATTTGTGGCTTATGAACAGCCATCCTTAATTTAAGGCTCATAATCAGCCATGCTTAATTTGTGTCTGATAATCAGCCATCGTTAATTTGTGGTTCATAATTAGCCACCTTTAATTTTAAGCTCATAATCAGCCATTCTTAATTTGTGTCTTATAATCAGCTATCCGAAATTGGTGGCTTATAATCAGTTATTGTTAATTTGTGGCTTATAATCAGCCATCCTTAATGTTAGGCTTATAATAAACAACCCTTAATTGTAGGCTAATAATCAGCCATACTTAATTTTAGGCTTCTAATTAGCCATTCTTTTTTTTAGGATTATAATCAGCCACCCTTTATTTTAGGCTCATAATCAGCCATTCTTAATTATAGGCTTATAATCAGCCATCCTTAATTTAAGGCTAATAATCAGCCATCCTTAATTTTAGGCTTATAATAAGCCATCCTTAATTTGTGGCTTGTAATCAGCCCCCCTTAATTTTAGGCTTATAATCAGCTACCCTTAATTTGTGGCTTGTGATCAGCGATCTGTAATTTTAGGCTTGTGATCAGTCGACTTTTAATTTTAGGCTTATAATCAACCACCCTTATTTTTAGGCGTATAATCAGCCTTCCTTAATTTTAGGCTTGTAATAAGCCACTCTTGTTTTTAGGCTCATGATCAGCCATCCTTAATTTTAAGCTTATAATCAGCCATCATTTATTTTAGGCTTATAATCAGATATCCATTATTTTAGGCTTGTTATCAGTCATCCTTAATTTTAGGTTCATAATCAGCCATCCTTTATTTTAGGCTCATAATCAGCCATCCTTAATTTTATGCTTATAATCAGCCACTCTTATTTTTAGGCTTTTGATTAGGCATCATTAATTTTAAGCTTATAATCAGCCACCCTTAATTTTAGGTTTATAATAAGCCATCCTTAATTTTAGGTTCATAATCAGATACCCTTAATTTTAAGCTTATAATCAGCCATCCTAAATTTTAGGCTTATAATCAGTTATCTTTAAGTTTAGGCTAATAATCAGCCATCATTAATTTTAGGCTTGTGATCAGCTATCCTTAATTTTGGCTTGTTATCAGCCATCCTTAATTTTAGGCTTGTGATCAGCCATCCTTAATTGTAGGCTCATAATCAGCAATCCTTAAGTTGTGACTTATAATCAGCCAACTATTAAGTTGTGGCTTATAATCAGCCATCCTTAAGTGTAGGCTTATAATCAGCCATCCTTTATTTTAGGCTTAAAATCAGCCATCCTTAATTTTAGGCTTATAATCAGCCATCCTTAATTTGTGGCTTATAATCAGCCATCCTTAATTTTAGGCTTATATCAGCCACCCTTGATTTTAGGCTTAAAATCAGCCATCCTTAATTTTTGGCTAATATTCAACCATCATTAATTTAAGGCTTATAATCAGATATCCTTATTTTGTAGTTTATAATCTGCCACCATTAATTTTAAGCTTGTGATCAGCCATCCTTGATTTTAGGGTTGTTATCAGCCATCCTAAATTTTAGGCTCATAATTAGCCATCCTTTATTTTAGGTTCATAATCAGCCATCCTTAATTTTAGGCTTATAATCAGCCACTCTTATTTTTAAGCTTTTAATAAGGCATCCTTATTTTTAGGCTTATAATCAGTAACCCTAAATTTTAGGCTTATAATCAGCCATCCTTAATTTAAGGCTCATAATCAGCCATCCTTAATTTTAGGCTCATAATCAGCTATCCTTAATGTTAGGCTTATAATCAGCCATTCTTAATTTGTAGTTTATAATCTGCCACCCTTAATTTAAGGCTTGTTATCAGCCATCCTTAATTTTAGCTTGTTATCAGCCATCCTTAATTTTAGGCTCATAATCAGCCATTCTTTTATTTTAGGCTCTGAATCAGCCATCCTTAATTTTACGCTTATAATTAGCCATCCTTAATTTTAGGCTTTTAATCAGTTACCTTTAATGTTAGGCTTATAATCAGCCATCCTTAATTTTAGGCTTATAGTCAGCCATCCTTAATTTTAGGCTAATAATAAGCCATCCTTAATTTTAGGCTCATAATCAGCCATCCTTTATTTTAGGCTCTGAATCAGCCATTCTTAATTTTAGGCTCATAATCAGCCATCCTTAATTTGTGGCTTATAATCAGCCAGCCTTCATTTTAGGCTTATAATCAGCCATCCTTAATTTTAGGCTTATAATCAGCCATCTTTAATTGTAGGCTTGTAGTCAGTCATCCTTAACTTTGGGCTTGTTATCAGCCCCTCTTAATTTTAAACTTATAATCAGCCATCCTTAATTTGTGGCTTGTTATCAGCCATGCTTAATTTTAGGCTTGTGATCAGCCATCCTAAATTTTAGGCTTATAATCAGCAATCCTAAAGTTGTTACTTATAATCAACCATCCTTGGTTTGTGGCTTATAATCAGCCACCTTTAATTTTTAGCTAAAAATCAGTACCCTTTAATTTAAGGCTTATAATTAGCCATGCTTAATTTTAATCTAATAATCAGCCATCATTAATTTTTGGCTCATTATCAGTCATCCTTTATTTTAGGCTTATAATCAGCTATCTTTAATTTGTGGCTTGTGATCAGCCATCCAAAATTTTAGGCTAATAATCAGCCACCCTTAATTTTAAGGCTTGTGATCAGCTATCCTTAATTTTAGGCTTGTTATCAGACACCCTTGATTTAAGGCTTATAATCATCCATCCTTAATTTTAGGCTCGTGATCAGCCATCCTTAATTTTAGGCTTGTTATCAACACCCCTTAAATTTAAGTTCATAATCAGCCATCCTTATTTTTAGGCTTGTGATCAGCCATCCTTAATTTTAGGCTTGTGATCAGCCATCCTTAATTTTAGGCTTGTGATCAGCCATCCTTAATTTTAGGCTTATAACCAGCAATCCTTAAGTTGTGACTTATAATCAGCCAACGATTAAGTTGGGACTTATAATCAGCCATCCTTAATTGTAGGCTTATATTTAGCCATCCTTTATTTTAGGCTTAAAATCAGCCATCTTTAATTTTAAGCTTATAATTAGCCATCCTTAATTTGTGGCTTATAATCAGCCATCTTTAATTGTAGGCTTATAATCAGCCATCCTTAATTTTAGGCTTATAATAAGCCATCCTTAATTTTTGGCTCATAATCAGCCATCCTTAATTTTAGGCTTGTGATCAGCCATTGGTAATCATAGGCTTGTTATCAGATCCCTTTATTTTCGGCTCATAACTAGCCATCTTTAATTTGTGTCTTATAATCAACCACCAGTAAGTTTAGGCTTGTGATCAGCCATCCTTAATTTTAGACTTGTGATCATCAGCAGTCCTTAATTTTAGGCTTGTGATCAGCCATCCTTAATTTTAGGCTTGTGATCAGCCATCCTTAATTTTAGGCTTGTGATCAGCCATCCTTAAATTTAGGCTTATAATCAGACATTCTTTACTTGAGGCTTATAATCAGCGATTCTTAATTTGTGGCTTATAATCAGCCATCTGTAATTTTAGGCTTGTGATCAGCCATGCTTAATTTTAGGTTTTTTATCAGCCCCCCTCCCCCCCTAAATTTTAGGCTTATAATCAGCCATCCTTAATTTGTGGCTAATGAACAGCCATCATTAATTTTACGCTCATAATCAGCTATGCTTAATTTGTGTCTGATAATCAGACATCGTTAATTTGTGGCTCATAATTAGCCACCTTTAATTTTAGGCTTATAATCAGCCATCTTTAATTTTAGGCTTATAATCAGCCATCCTTAATTTTAAGCTCATAAGCAGCCATTCTTAATTCGTGTTTTATAATCAGCTATGAGAAATTGGTGGCTTATTATCAGTTATTCTTAATTCGTGGCTTATAATCAGCCATCTTTAATTTTAGGCTCATAATCAGCCATCCTTAATTTTATGCTTATAATAAACCACCCTTAATTTTAGGCTAATAATCAGCCATACTTAATTTTAGGCTTATAATCAGCCACCCTAGATTTTAGGCTTCTAATTAGCCATTCTTTATTTTAGGATTATAATCAGCCACCCTTTATTTTAGGCTAATAATCAGCCATTCTTAATTATAGGCTTATAATCAGCCATCCTTATTTTTAGGCTTTTAATAAGGCATCTTTAATTTTAGGCTTATAATCAGCCACCCTAGATTTTAGGCTTATAATCAGCCATCCTTAATTTTAGGCTTATAATCAGCCATCCTTAATTTTAGGCTTATAATCAGCCATCCTTAATTTGTAGTTTATAATCTGCCACCCTTAATTTTAGGCTTGTTATCAGCCATCCTTAATTTTAGGCTTGTTATCAGCCATCCTTAATTTTACGCTCATAATCAGCCATTCTTTTATTTTAGGCTCTGAATCAACCATCCTTAATTTTAGGCTCATAATTAGCCATCCTTAATTTTAGGCGTATAATCAGTAACCTTTAATTTTAGGCTAATAATCAGCCATCCTTAATTTTAGGCTTATAATCAGCCATCCTTTATTTTAGGCTAATAATAAGCCATCATTAATTTTAGGCTGATAATCAGCCATTCTTGATTTGTGGTTTATAATCAGCCAATCTTAATTTTAGGATTGTGATCAGCCACCCTTAATTTTAGGCTTGTGATCAGCCCCTCTTAATTGTAGGCTCATAATCAGCAATCCGTAATTTGTAGCTTGTGATCAGGTATCCTTAATTTTAGGCTTGCGATCAGCCATCCTTAATTTTAGGCTTGTGATCAGCCATCCTTAATTTTAGGCTTGTGATCAGCCATCCTTAATTTTAGGCTTATAATCAGCCACTTTTAATTTTAGGCTTGTGATCAGCTATCTTTAATTTTAGGCTTGTTATCAGCCACCCTTAATTTTAGGCTTGTGATAAGCCACCCTTAATTTTAGGCTTGTGATCAGCTATCCTTAATTTAAGGCTTGTGATCAGCCATCCTTAATTTTAGGCTTATAATCAGCAATCCTTAAGTTGTGACTTATAATCAGCCAACCATTAAGTTGTGACTTATTATCAGCCATCCTTAATTGTAGGCTTATAATCAGCCATCCTTTATTTTAGGCTTATAATCAGCCATCCATAATTTTAGACTTATAATCAGCCATCCATAATTTTAGGCTTATAATCAGCTATCCTTAATTTGTGGTTTATAATCAGCCATCCTTAATTTTAGGCTTATAATCAGTTACCCTTAATTTTAAGCTTATAATCAGCCACCCTTAATTTTAGGCTTATAATCAGCCACCCTTAATTTTACGCTTATAATCAGCCACTCTTAATTTGTGGCTTATATTCAACCACTCTTTATTTTAGGCTCATAATCAGCGATCCTTAATTTGTGGCTTATATACAGTTTACCTTACTTTTCAGGCTCATAGCAGCCACTTTAACTTTTTTGTCTAATAGGCAGCCACACATACATTTCTGGCTTATATTCAGCCACCATTATTTTTTTGGGCTTATAGTCAGCCAGCCTCCATAAGCTTATAGTAAGCTACCTATACTTTTTTGGCTTATGATAATAAGCTAAAAAAGTATGGGTAGCTGATACTCTTACTTTTTAGTCTTATAGTCCACCACCCTTTTTTGTAATCATATCTTAGTCATGAAGAGATATAAAAAAGTAAGTCAAAATGTAAGAGAGATAACTTATATTTTTACATCAAAATAGGACTCATGTCCCTTACATTTTGAGGTCAAAAGGTTTTTTAAGGTCATTATGTAAAATTGCCTCCATTGTAATAACTTCCTTACCTGAATAATTATTTTCAAAAAGAAACACGTTTTTAGTGTAAATAATATACTACTAGGATAAATAGGAGGAAATCGTTAGTCAGAATCAAATATCGATGTTTTGGAGGCATTGTTATTTAGGAAAATCTGACTAGAGAACTATTTATCCTTTCTGACATCTGGTGAGGTCGGGGTTGCACTGAACAGATGTTTTCACTTAAGCGGATTTTGGAACAATGCTGATCCTATCAGCAGGCGACTGTTGTGTGTTTCATTGTCTGCAGCATTCGACTCTGTTGATCGCAAAAGCGTTTGGGAGATAATGAGTCATGATGGATTTCCACCCAATCTGCTTAATCTTCAGAAGGCATATTACTCACACACTTGAACAAAAGTCTGTTGTTATGGAGAGAAATCAGAATTCTTCAATGTGCATACTTTTGCGGTCAAAGTTGTGTTCTTCTCCCATCTTGTTCAACTACATTATTGGCAGGATCTTTGGTCAGGGCATGATGGACTTCACTGACGTGTAAGTTGAACGTGATTGTTCTATTATCGACCTGGACTATGCAGACGATGTTGCTATCCTCGGCGAAACATACGCTGATATCCAGCAGGCATCGAGTAATGTGAATACCACCACCAGACACATGGGTATGATGATAAATGCCTCAAAAACAAATCTCCTGTCAACCAACTACCCTCCTTTCCAGTAAAGTCTCTATCACTCTCAATGGTGTAGTATCTTGCCTCGACCATTACAGCTACAGGACAGGGTAAGGATGAGATTGCAATCCATATCGATCGTACTCGTGCAGCCTTCTGCCATGTCCAAAGTAGATTGTAATCTTGGCAAGATATAAAACTCAACAAAACTGAAGATATACCAAGCACTGATACACACGATACTGCTGTACGATTGTGAGACCTGGCCTCTGCGTAAAGATCTTCATGCACTTGACGTTTTCAACATGTACTATCTTTGGTGCATCCTATGCATCTGTCTCTCTGACCAAATCCCAAACCACCAGTATCACAGAGGCTCTTTTTAAATGGAGACTTTGCTGGTTTGTTCACGTTCTTTAACACCCCGAGGAAGAATTTATCCGCAAGTTGATAGCCTGATGTAGTGTTTGCAATTGTGCCAATGACTCTGGTTTATGCCATTGTTTCAAGTCGAGACGTGTGTTTGCCGACTCCATTATGGTGTGAATCCACTTCTTTTTTCTCCCTTTCAGGCTGGCTTCCTGTTGATATGAACAGTCGACAGCATTACTGGCATTTGTCCGCTGTGGATTTACCAAGTGGAATTGCTTTGCAGCTAAAGTAAGTTTTTAGAATTATCTTTACTTTTAATCCGGTGTGACCCGAAATAAATGCCACCCATGGAATTGGTAATAACATTCAAAATCCTTTCTGCACTCCAACCATATTTAGTATAAATAAGTTTAGGCTATGTCTGACTTGTCTACCAAGTTTCACTCATAAATGTACAACAGTCTTTGTTTTATTGTCGTTCAATGATATGTGGCGATTCTTTTGTGATTGTCTCATCAGTAGGAGGTGTAATCCTGAATAGATTTCACACTCACCAGACCATACCCCCCCCCCCCCCCCCCTCCCATGATGTTTATGTGTGGTTATCTCAAAGATAATGTCTACAATTCCCATTATTAGATGATAGTGGACCCTTAAAATCGATGTTTATTCTTTCGAATGGTTGAGTCGCTTTTATCAATGTCCAGGTTTTAGGCCTGAAGAATTGTGGTTTATGTTCTGCATATATTGTACATGATTTTATTATTTTCTTTACGTCATCCAATGAATACGGTAGATTTCTGGTTCGTACCACGTGTGTCATTCTTTTTATTCCTGGGTGGCACAGTTCATTGTGTAAGGTACGAAGCTCATCTGTGTTTGGTATCGAGCTACATACCTTCGATAGTGTGTCAACTGCAGCATTCTCTTTACCAGGTCGGTAGATTGAATCAAAAGAAAAACAGAAGAGTTCTATTTTCCATCTCGCTATTTTATCATTTTTGATTTTGCTTTTTGTTTCTGGTGTTGAACATAAATGCGTGGATTTTTGATCAGTAATTAGTCTAAAATGTCGTCCTATCAAATAGTGTCTCCACTTTCTAAGTGCCTCCACTATAGCATAAGCCTCTTTTTCAATTGCTGAGTGTCGCTGTTCTGAACGCGACAAGGTTCTTGAAAGAAAAGTGACAGGGCGTCCGGATTGCCTTAAAGAGGCAGCAATTGCATAATCACATTCATCTGTCTCCACCACCAGAGCAATAGCGGGGTCTATAGCCATAATTGCTGCATTGGCTATATCCTTTTTAATATTTTTAAAAGCCTCCATTGCTGTGTGTGAGAGAGGGGAAACTGTCCGTTTGTACCCATGGGTGAATTTTGCTTGAAAAGGAAGCAATCCACTGTGAGTAATGTGCAAACATACAAAGGGCTCGTTTTAGGGCACGCATATTATTAGGGATTGGCAGTTTTAGCAGCGGCTTCAATCGTTCTGGGTCTAGTGAAATAGATCCTTTGCTCACGGTGTACCCTAGTAAATACATTTATCGTTATTTAGTGTGAAGTATTTTTCAATCGTCGCCATAAATCATTTCAGATTATGATTATGGTCTGCATAGTTGTGTCCACATATTGTTACATTATCAATGTAGGCAAAAATGCCCTCCAATTTTTCATCACTAATTATTTTATTCATAATTCGCTGAAAACTGGCAACACCATTCGTTACTCCGAATGGTATCCTTTTAAACTAGTAGAGGCGGCCATTTGCCGCAAAAGCTGTGTAGGGTCGATCGACTTGTTTGATAGCCACTTGGTGATAGGTGCTTCTGAGGTCTAGTGTGCTATACAGTTTATATTTGGCAATTTCGCTTATAATTTCATCTATCCGTGGTAGTGGGTAAACCTATTTATTGTTTGAAAGTAATCAATTACTAGTCTTTTTTTTGTTTTTTCTTTCGGAAGATGTTATTACAACTTGGGCCCTCCACGGAGACTCACTCATTTCAATGATTCCTTCACCAAGCATTCTCGTAATCTCGGTTTTTATGAACTGTTTATCCTCAAGTGAGTAGCGTCTCGATTTTATTGCTATAGGTATGCAGTCTTGAGATAAATTATTAAAGAGTGATGGGTACTGAACATTGACCGCTGTTAGACCACAAATGCTAAGGGCTGGTTTGGGTCCTCCAAAAGGAATCTCAATACAGGAATGATGCTGAAGAAAATCGTGCCCCAGTATCACGTCACTGCAAAGCTTTTTTGTAATGTATGTAACATGTGCAGACAGAGTAGTGTCCCTTGAACTAAGAAACCAACTAACATCCGGGTTTCACTACGCATGTGTAGCCGCCATTACAGTAGTATCATCGTGTAAAGAACGACTAATAAAACGAGTTTCAATATACATCTCCTCTTGTGAGTTTATTACAAATTGGCGACGAGGATTCGAAGAAAAAAAACGAATTATGGCTACTTTCGGTCGGTTGGAATCGTTTGATAGTACAAGTGAACAATGGGACCAATATATCGAACGTCTGGAGAACTTTTTCGAAGCAAACGAGATACCCGATGATACAGCTCACGTGAAAAAGAGGAGAGCGATTTTTTTATCGGTTTGTGGGAGCAAGGTATATAAACAAATATCAAGTTTATTAGCTCCAGAAAAACCGAAAGATAAAGAATTTGACGAACTTGTCAAAATCATGCAAAATTATTTCAGCCCAAAGCCGTCTGTGATCGTTCAGAGAACAAAGTTTTATACAAGAAACCGCCAACCAGGCGAGTCGATCACAGATTATGTGGCAGAATTAAGAAGCATGTGTGAAGATTGTCGTTTTGGAACGTTTTTGGACGAAATGTTACGGGATAAACTCGTAGTAGGAGTAAACGATGACCAACATTCAGAGGAGACTACTTGCAGAGAAAGACACAATAACTTTTAACGAAGCTTTCAAAATAGCGGTCAACATCGAATCTGCCTCCAAACATTTACGAGATATTCAAACAAAAACAATAGAAGTAAACAAAATTTTCACACCACCACGGAGGCAGACCGAAAAAATAAAATATGAGAACAGATCGAATGAAAGGTCGGAAGAAGAGTGTACTCGTTGTGGAGCAACACACGAAACAAGTAAGTGTCCTTTTAGATATGCCATGTGTCACTACTGTAAAAGACAAGGGCACATAGCAGAGAAATGTTTTAAAGTAAACATGAAAAAGAAACCCCCCAATAGGTTAGAAAAGAAAAAAAATTCAGTGAGGAAAATAGAAGGGGAAGCCACAGACTCGGATAATTCCGAGGAAGTTTATACCATAAATAGTATCAGAGTGCCACTGGAAAAAGTAGACCCCTATTGTGTAGACATCAACATTTGTGACAAGAGGGTTTCTATGGAGATAGATACAGGAGCATCTGTAACGATAATGGGACTAAAAACGTGGAAAAAAATAAACAACAAAAAGTTGCTGGAGCCCACAAAAGTGCGTCTTAGGTCTTATACAGGAAATTGCATCCAGGTGATTGGACAAACAAAAGTTCCAGTGCAGTTGGACAGTCGTCGGGTGGAATTACCGTTAATTGTGGTAGCGGGGGATTCCGGGGGATTCACCCACACTCCTGGGAAGAAACTGGCTGCAACATGTGAGGTTGCCATGGAAGGAGATTTTTAAGGTGCAGACAATAAAGGAGACTGACCAAGACAAATTGAAAGAAATATTAGCAAAGCATGAGGCTGTGTTTGATGGGAAGTTAGGTCAAGTGAAAGGAACCCAGGCCAGTTTGTATATAGACCCAGAGGCAAAACCCAGGTATTTCAAACCAAGGTCAGTACCCTATATGCTGAAGAAGAAAATAGAAGAGGAATTAGGAAGACTGCAAAAAGAAGGAACAATTTCACCAGTGGAATTCTCTGAATGGGCTACACCAATAGTACCCATTTTAAAAGCGGATCAGTCTGTACGTATTTGTGGGGACTATAAAGTGACAATCAATCCAGTCACTAAATTGGATAATTATCCAATACCAAAAACAGAAGATCTGTATGCGACATTGGGTGGAGGTGAGGCCTATACCAAGCTAGATTTAAGCCAAGCTTACCAGCAATTACTGATGGATGAAAAATCTAGAAAATTAACAACTATCAATACTCATAAAGGCCTTTTCATGTACAACCGACTATGCTATGGATTGAAATCAGCCCCAGGAATATTTCAGAGAACTATGGAAAACATTTTGCAGGGCATTGAAAATGTAATTGTTAGAATTGACGACATTCTACTGACAGGCAAAACCAGGAAAAAACACTTAGAGACCCTGGAGGAAGTTTTAAACAGGCTAGGAAAAAGTGGAATTAAATTAAACCGGGAAAAATGCAAATTTTTAGTGCCCGAGGTATTATATCTAGGCCACATAGTAAACAGGGAAGGCATAAAACCTGCAGAGGAAAAAGTGAAATCGATCAAGCAGGCACCACGCCCAACATCGGTAAAGGAATCAATATGGGAGTGGACGTCAAAACAAGAAAGAGCATGGGAAGAAGCAAAAGAACAATTAACTTCCTCAAAAGTGTTGGTACATTTCGACCCAAACAAAGCCGTGACAGTGGCATCTGATGCTTCCCCATATGGGGTGGGTGCTGTACTATCTCACATCATGGAGGATGGCTCCGAAAGACCAATAGCTTTTGTATCACGGACCCTCGCACCAGCAGAAAAGAATTACGCCCAAATTGATAAGGAGGCATTGGCAGTAGTTTTTGGGGTGAAAAAATTTCACCAGTATCTGTATGGAAGGCCATTCACATTATATACTGATCATAAACCGCTCTTGGGATATTTTAAAGAAAATAGGAAAATCCCAGAGATCAGTTCGGCGAGAATTCAACGTTGGGCAGTAATCCTATCTGCATATTCATACCAGCTAGAATATCGGGAGGGAAGAAAAAATGGAAATGCCGATGGGTTGAGTAGGTTGCCAAGATCTACAACACTGGGAGAAGTGCCCATACCAGAGGAGAACATTATGCTGCTAGACTACCTGGATCAAGCTCCTGTTACACATCAAGAAATCGCCAGGTGGACAAAAAAGGATAAACTCCTAAAACAGGTGCTGGACTATGTAAAAAATGGGTGGCCAGAGAAGTGTCCTACTACAGAAGATTGGCACCCTTATTTTAATAGAAGACATGAATTGGGAATTGTGGAGGAATGCTTCATGTAGGGAAAGCGAGTAGTGGTGCCAATACAAGGGCGGAAAGAACTTTTAGAGGCACTCCATGAGGGACATCCAGGAATTGTAAAAATGAAAGGGCTGAGCATAAGCTATTTCTGGTGGCCAAAATTAGACCAGGAAATAGAATTTAAGGTGAGGAATTGCTATGAGTGTCAACAAACCAATCAAATGCCAGCAACCGCACCTTTACATCCTTGGGAAATCCCTGAAGAGGAGTGGTCCAGACTTCACATAGATTATGCAGGCCCATTTAAAGGTCACATGTTTCTGGTAATAGTGGATGCGTTCAGCAAATGGCTAGACGTCTACATGTCAAACTCATCCACCACAAACGCCACCCTGGAACACCTACAAAGATGTTTTGCAACTCACGGGTTGCCCCAAAAAATTGTAACTGATAATGCAGCCGTTTTTGTAGGTGAAGAATTCCAAGCATTTATGTCAAGACAAGGAATCCAACATATCACAACAGCCCCAAAACACCCCTCTTCAAATGGATTGGCTGAAAGATATGTGCGGATTTTTAAGGAAGGAATGAACAAAATGAGTCATGAGAAAGGCTCCCTAAGTTCAAAACTGAGCCGTTTCTTGTTGTCATATAACTCCACACCACAAACGGTCACTGGCATATCACCAGCAGAATTATTAATGAACCGGAAAATAAAGACAGTTTTGGATTGGATCATTCCGCAGAAAACTACAGTGAGGGAGCGTATGAGAAAACACCAGGAAATTCAAAAGAAATATTATGACAACTCTCGGAGCATACGAGAATTTAGAGAAGGTGAATTAGTCTGGGCCAAAAATTTCTATACAGGACCAAGATGGAAAAAGGGAGTGGTCAAGAGACGGACAGGTCCAGTGTCATATGAAATTAAACTGGAGTCGGGGACAGTGGTAAGGAGACATGTGGACCATGTAAAAAAACAGATGGAGCTGGACGCAGATAGAGCTTCGGAAATAGGAAGAACAAGTCCACAAAATAGAAATCAAAATTTGGATACAGACTGGGTGATCCCACTGACCTCAGGCACCAGTAGTCCAGGTAGCTTGAGTCCGGACCAGGAAACAACAAATGGAGGGGGGAATACACAGCAGGAGGCCCCAGTAAGAGAAACCATTAGATGTGGTGAAAGAACAAAAAACAAACCGAAGCACTTGAAAGACTATGTCACATAAACAAGTAATTCGGAACTATGGGTGGAGGGATGTAATGTATGTAACATGTGCAGACAGAGTAGTGTCCCTTGAACTAAGAAACCAACTAACATCCGGGTTTCACTACGCATGTGTAGCCGCCATTACAGTAGTATCATCGTGTAAAGAACGACTAATAAAACGAGTTTAAATATACATCTCCTCTTGTGAGTTTATTACATTTTTCATTATCAAAAGTTTGATGTTTTTGTATAAAATATTTTTTTAAAGTAAATTGACCAGACAATATCCAATTACTTGTGATGATAAAGAAGCATTCACCATAAACACACGAGTAGAACAGGAAAAAAATTTCCAGTTATTAACTGTTACAATATTAAAATTAATATAATTACTAGAGCTGCCGGTGTCAATTAATGCATCAGTAGAAACGCCATTAATTTTAATCCACATTATACTTTTCGAGAGGGGGCCTGTAGATGCAGCTGTTATAGTAGCTACCATGAGAGTGGCGATAGAATTTTTAGAAACATTATTTTTGGAAGACCTACACACCTTAGAAAAATGTCCCAACTTCCCACACTTGTGACAGCTAGTATCTCTGGCCGGACAAGAAAAACCAGGGTGTGGACTTAACCCACAAAAGGGGCATTTACGACCTATGGAAGCAGTGGTGATAGGCAACTCTGAAAGATTTGCAGTGCCCGGAATTTCCTGAAAAAAGTCACAGAGAAGAATGCACACAAGAGGGGGGGGGGCGAACAACAAGAGTGCGTTGTTTAAAACAGCACCGACCGTATCTGACTGCAGGTAGAACACCGACGGTTTTGGGGCCATTTCAAACATATAAGCCTATTCGTAGGCTATTCTGAGGTCCAGATATTTGTTTTCGAGCAGTTATTGTCTTACCTGCACATTTTGGAGTCCGTTAATAAAAACATCCATAATGTGCTCGTCGCAAATTTTTTTGGCAGACATTGACCGGAAGTTACAGTCCTTGCTCAGAGTTCGTAATTCCTTTAAAAACTGCTCCAAAGATTCATCATTTTGTCGTCGCCGTGTAGCAAGTAAAGATAGCGAAAATATTTCATTTTTGGCCTTTCGGTAAGTGGTTTGTAATGTTTCGATAGCCTCTTCATAAGTGCTGCAGGCCATAATAATTTTGTGTATCGTGTGAGATACATAGTTGGCAGTTTAAATTTAAGATAAAAAAAATCTCAAAAGTATTTAGTAAAAAAAAAAATTAAGAAAATCTGAATACTCCTACGCAATGCTGGGTAGGTAAAAACGTTTTACTTTATTTTCTTCTTTAACTTGAAATTTAATGGTTACAAAAATTAACTCTTAAATGCTTTATTTTTTATATTGGTTTGGAAAAAGTGAAAAACGTTTCGTAAAGTAGTATAAATGATTTTTAGAAAAAAATATATTTATTGAACAAAAATAAATGATGTTGCAAATGTGCAACAACTGATAGCATAACATTTCACATGTATAACAAAACATTACAATATATGAATCTAAATAATCATAATACAATAGAGAATCATAAATTAATTTTTATTTACAATTATAATGACCAAATTTAAAAGTTTAGGCTTTTGAATGACACTGCCTGTGATATCGAAAATACTGTTTACCTATTTAGCGGGTGTGCTGATGCAACATCATACTAATACCTACTCAGATGTGAAAGAAGTTGCAGTTTGACACATTTTCATTGAATATTATATGAAATAGGCATTTTGTTGGAATGTGTCATATTTGAAACAAAAAGCATTTTTGGGTTAATATGGGATTCATAACTGAAAGCAGGCGTTTTTTGGCTTCCTCACTTTTTCCCAGGCAATGCAGGCACAGGGATCCTACTAATATCTTTATAATTAATAACATATCATTAATAAGAAAAACATTTACAAAGCAAATAAATGCTAAATTGAACACCTGTCAACAGAAAAGCCAAATCAATAGTTTACAATAGATATTCTGGTTTGGCAGTAAATAATCAACACACACACACACACACACACACACACACACACACACACACACACACACACACCCATATCTATCTATCTATCTATCTATCTATCTATCTATCTATCTCTCTCTCTCTCTCTCTCTCTCTCTCTCTCTCTCTCTCTATATATATATATATATATATATATATATATATATATAATAAGGAGAGGTAGTTTGCTTGAAGCATTGTGTGTAATACGTATATAGAGGAGTATTAGAAGGCTATCACAATGCGAGAATTTCTTGCATTGTGATAGCCTTCTAATACTTCTCTCTCTCTCTCTCTCTCTCTCTCTCTATATATATATATATATATATATATATATATATATATATATATACACGTAAAGAAAGAGGCAAAATGCCTTCAGAAAACCATTTGTTAGATGCGTATATTATTTTATTAAAATCAAAACTAATATTTTCATTTTGACTTTTTTTTTACTAATATTTCACTCGATATAACGTGCATCATCAGAGCTTTAAAAATAAAAAAGGTATTAACCATATTTTTTTTTTCATGTATACGTAAGAATCCTTCCTGATAGTGATGAAAGATTTGCGTAATGTGTAACTAGGCCATGCCTATTGAGTTCTCTCTCGAGTGCTTGCTGGATAGCCGCTGTGTTTGCTATTTAGATGTTAACTTACTTCCCATTTCTAGACGATGCATGATGGAGCAGTGGTACACACCTCGGCTACTGAATCAAACATGACTTTTGTATCGGGGTTCAAACCGTGTGACCTGTGGGGATTGTCTCCTCCCATATTGACGATTGCAGGTTTGGCATGAAACACATGTGTATATGGGTTTATTTTGAAAATAATATTTGTTTATAAATAATTATATTCGGCCGTGAATAGGGAATGGTCGTTTGTGAGCGGGAAAGTTCAATATCGCCGTGTATATATAATATGGCATAAGCACATTGACACACCGGTTCCCCTTAGATCACTGAAGTTAAGCGACGTTGAGCCTGGCCAGTACTAGATGAGTGACCATTTGAGAATAGCAGGCGCTATAGGCAAATAACGTTGCCAACCCGCAGTGCCTAATGTGACTATGGCAAAACATCCTGAATGACAATCACCAATAAGGTGGTCGGAAACCAAGGAGGTGTTCCTCCTCCAGGAGTGATCAACACCCTTATGGTGATGATGATGATGATTATATATATATATATATATATATATATATATATATATGTATCAAGTAAAGTCACGTAAATTATTAATGAAAGTAAAAATAATCCCGAGCAACGCCAGATAGGCTCAGCTGGTGTGATATATTATGAATCTTATAAGAATTTCACCATTAGATCCATGCCCTAATGATACTTTTTGTTAAATAGGATTTAGAAAATTAAATTAAAAAAATAATTCAATATCTAAAAAAATTAACAAAACTTTGTTGTTGTATAGTGGCAAGTAAATAGGATACACCTTTCAATCGAGTTGAGTAAAAGGAAACGATAGTGGCGAATTGGATTCACTTTAAAATGCGACACAAATTATAAAGGGCAGATAACTGTAAATATCAATTGTTAATCACACACTGTTTTAAAAATGCCTCATATTTCAGTTATGCACTTATTATTCCATTTTTTTTAATCAAAACATTTACTCAGACATTTGGAATCAATTGTAGTTTATTATGGCTAATTCCTATTGCAGTCACATAAATTATTTGGAATGAAATCAGTTATGGCGATATTAGTTCTACAAAAATTGATTTTTACGTAAACCATGTTTTTGAAAGAAAACAATAAAAACAGCAATGTGTAAAAAGCTTTATCGTCTGGATAAAATATAGTCATCGTCTTCATAAACAAGTACAGAAATAGCCTAAGGAAGAAGAATTAGCTAAGTTCATAATTTTATAGGTAATGGTCAGGATTTATTATTCTTCCTTAGCTAGCCTGTTTTTAGACTTGTTTATTTATTTGTGTTTTTTTTCATAAAACACAGTTAAAGTGAAAAATAATTTTGTTGAGAGTAATGCCAAAACTCTGCTGAAACTCATTCTACTTTAAATGATTGAATAGGTGATTGGAATAGAAAATAACCAATTCACTACATTAATATAAATTTAAGTAATCTATTTTATTAATTTTTTGGCTTTTAAATTATGTAACTAGCAAAAAGCCGAATATGACGATGAACCAACGCTTGACAGTAAAGTGTCTCTTCTATGAGTGGCATTTTTACCCCTTGATTACCTTTTTGCTAAGTAATGAAACCTTTTTGGTTTTGTAGAAAATTTGATACAAAATTATGCCTGAGTTGTTGACAATGTAAATTTTAAATCTGTGCATATTTGTGTCTTAGATTTAATTTTCAAATTCAAATAAATGATTAATATCTAGTAGGTGTGCACTTTGTAAAAGAAAAGACATTTTAAAAAAAGTATGTACCCAGCAAATGTAGACACCATTTTGATTTTTCCTTTGTAACAAACAGTGAATCTCTGTAAGTTTTATTTGTTGAAAGAGTTATTGAGCCGGATAGAATATGTAAACGATGAAAGCGATTGGAATTTAAACATTTTTCTGCCCAATAACTTAAATGATAATTGTAAACATGACTGGCTAGTCAGAATCAAACATCGATTTGGCCAATGCTATTTAAGTTTCAAAGTCAACAAGATAACTTTATATGCTAGATTACATCTTACAATAAAATAAAATTACATCTTGAAATTACTAAACCTGATCAACATCTGTTTGTTAGAAAATAAATTCTTATAATTTGCTCAACAAATCTTCCTCTGATTAAACTTCCCATAGAAAATAGGGCTCAAGAGACTTTTTTTAGCAATCATATTTATTTTATACTAGCAGGAAAATCTGGCGTTACCTGGGATTGAGTGAGAAAACTTGTTTTTTGTGCCCAGTTCATAACACAATAGTATCTTTTTATTCCCACTTTTTTTTTGACATTTTATAATTAATTTTGGATGTACATAGCATTGTGTGAAAGTGACATTAATTGAAATGAATTGTGTAAATTTATAGTTTTTAACCGCCCTTGAAGAACACCCAACATTTTGGATTGCCACATTCGATTTTCAATTATTGTGAAGTCTACACACACAAATAATTAGGAAGATACACAATCTGACACAGCGTTTTCTAATCCCCAATACTATTTATTAATCCCAATATATTTGTATAGTCTTTAGTTGGAATTACTCAAACTTTTTCTATTGGAACGTGTGATAAATCGATACAATGTGTTTGCATCAATGATGTGTAAATATCCCAACAGACATAAAAAGTGTTGGTAACACTTTTACCGACGCCTTCACTTCCTTACACATTCATTATGCATATATGTACTTAAACATTTTTGTAAAGATATGTTGACCAATTTATTTTTGATGTCTTTTTTTCTTGGTTGAGGATACTTTAGCAGAATAAAGAGGGGCAGGTTTAATTGTCATATTTAAAAATACTAAAACATTGTTTTTTAATCAAACAGTATTATTTCTTTAGTAGTTTTATTATAATATTATTATATGATTCTGTTCATAATCATTACCAATTCGTTATTTTTAGAAACAAAACTAAAACAACAAAATGTTGAAGAGAAAATGTTAGGCTTAGGACAAGTTTATTGTGTCTGCTAAATACGCAAACTAGTGTGTAGCAGAATGTGAATTTGGGATATGTGCATAACGAGAGGCTTGAGAAAGTGCGAAGACAGATGGACGAAAGACATCGAAACGACCTGTATTTTAGTAATTACCTTTTGTAATCAGTTTTAATGTTGGCCAAAAATATTGTTCTTTTTGCCAAGAAAATTATAGTGTAGAATTTCTGAGGGAGTTTTTCTTGGTGAAATTTAGCTCCATAGGTTGACGTATGGATAGACGTATGTTTTTACATAGGTCTATTTTTTCAACCATTTTCTATTTTTTCAACGATTTTCGTCCATTTTGCAAAAATGTGAAAGTTATTGCTTCATACAGTCACCACAAAATGCTGCAAACAGGACTGAACCATATCTGGAAGTGACCATTGAACTGCAACCTGAAGTCTTTAAATGCTACAAAGTGCATTCATTTACCAATAGGTGCTCATTCTGACGCTCTTTTTTTGATCGGTTTACCGGCACAACCACTGGGGATAGTATAATATCCAAATTATTGTGGTGTGATGGTCGGCACCATCTTTAAACCATCAATTTAATGTATTGCCAACACAAAGCTTTAAAGGTTCTCTTTTTCAGATCCTTCATTAATTTGCCTATCAATGTATTCCTCCCCCCCCCCTCGCTATATGTGCAACTTATACTGGAGTATACATTCCGGCTTGCAGCCAATACCTGAAGGACATTCTTAACTTCAAATGTATACAATGCCTTGTCATGCATGTCATGATTTTCATGCTTACTTACATGGAATGGCATCTGTGACTGAACTTATTTACACTTGAACAACAAAGTCTGCAGAATGACTTAAATACAACACCGTTAATAAGAAAGTCAATCAACCTATTGATGATTTTGTTCTGCCAGACACCATACTGAGGCCTTCATAGTCATATGCACAGGCTGCACTGTTGACCATTTCAACTCAATAATCGCTGCTCCATGGAAGAGAGTTCCTCAGCATATAGTTCAGCAGCTTCTCAAAGGCACATTCAAGAGCACCTTGTTGAACAACTGTTTTGAGGATGTCTATATTTTTTGTACAGAACTTTCTTTCCCTACAACTCACTCTTTTTTGACATGGCATTATGCATTTTTTCTGCTTTTGTTGCTAATGAGTTTGGATTTTAATTTTCGATTTTTTTAAAAACCCTTAACATATGGCCAAGACTGACTTATGGCTGAAACACATTGGCTTGTTTACAAAATAGGATCCACGTATAATAAATCTGATATTAACTGTTATCAAAAAGGTTTACGTAATTTTGTTTTTAAGAGTATGACATATCAATGTGAAAGTTTGTTTAAAGGAATAAATATCCAACAAAAATAAAGGAATAAAGTAATCAGCAAAGAACAAACTAAATCGACTTTGGCTAAGAAACAAACAAAAAGTTTTGAGTAAACTTGAAATGCATTTATTGTCAGATCAATTTTCTTTTCTCTCCTTTTCTTATTCTACCCACCATAACATTCTTCCTTACTTCTTTTTTCACCCACCAGCCTATATGACCCCCTTCATCTACACATTCACTACTTAAGGTTCCACCAATCATTTTTCAACACACCCAACATCCCAATTTCTACATAAGGTTACTTTCATTCCCATCTAACAGATTCCTTCACTTTATGAACAAGTCAATAAAACGTTCAGCCAAAAATATTTCCACCCTGGAATTATTCTTTCGTCACTTCTGCTTTTTACAAACAATAAAAAGTCTATCCAAAAATAATTAGACCATGGAATTATTCTTTCGTCACTTCTGCTTTTTACGAACAATAAAAAGTTTATCAAAAAATAATGCAGCACTTTGCCTTTCTCTTTCGTTCAGTTTCTCCGACAAACGTATCTGCCAAAATCACGTTTGTCGTATTCTTTATATCAGCGAAAACTCACTTATGCTAATGAGCCGTGTGCGACATAAACCAACGCCCGCTGCTGTTTACTTTAGAAAATTAAATTTTTTGTAAGTGGGCGTTTTCGGGTTCGTGCTGTACAAGCAGCAAACGAAACGTTGTCTCTTTGATCGATGCAGACAAGTGTCTTCGTTCATCGCAGTCGACTGCTCTTCCTGTTCTCCACTACACTTTATCCACCCACCTTAGGGGCTTGCCACCATCTCACTACTACTTCCAACATTTTTGTATTTAATCTGACTGGTCAATAAATGCTTATTTTATGAAAAATTTACATAATTGAAATGAAATATCGAATCAAAAGAAGCATGATTTTATTTAAAATGTAATAAAGCATTTTCTTTCATGGTTGGATAATTGTAAAGAAGCACCCCAAGAATCGACGGGATTCTAAGAGTTTCAGACTATTTAAGTAGCCATGCCCAAATATGGATGATTTAAAAAATATGGCATTTTTTCATGGAAAAGTTATTGCAAAAATGCAAAGAACACTTTTGTGAGATTCGATAGACAGACCTATTATTTACTAATAGTGTGAGCCACGCCTCAAAATTATAGCTAAAAACTTTAACGTTTTTCCACAAAAATCGGCTCTAACAGTAAAAAGTTGAAATTAATAAAATCAACAGTCATGGGACTTGTTTTCAAATACGCCCACAGGCTAAAACAAATGCATCCTGAAAAAAGGCATTCAAACAACCACAAAAGCCAGTCTCCCCCAGAAAGCCAAGAAGCCAGTCAAGAGAAAGGACGCACCTACACTCTCCTCTGATGACTTGAGGCATGAACTTATTCACACACTCCATACATTATGATTATGTGGTTCCTACATCTACCTACCTGGAAAATGCAGCACTAAAACCGGACATAGTCATATTAAATAAGGCAGAAAGAGAGGTAACACTGATTGAGGTGAGTGTTCCAAATGACAGTAGCTTAAACAGAGCAGAGAGGGAGAAGGTGACAAAATACCAAGGCCTAATGTATGATATGAAGAGAACTTGGAACCTCAAAGAAAATTCTTTTCCTCAGAGGTCCTCTGAGGAAAAGAATTTTCTTTGAAAACTCATGAGTTAAGGACTTTAAGGTACTTTGCCTGAACATTGAATTCTAATAAAATTTGATTTGCACCTTATTTTATTACTTCATTTTATATTATGCTATTAATGCTCTATCCAGTATATTGAGCTTCAGTTTTATCCGAATGTTCACTAATTAAAGTTATTAGTTGCCTCTTATATCTTTTGTTGGATTAACTTTATATATATATATATATATATATATATATATATATATATATATGTATATGTTGTGTTCTCTAATTCTGTTTTCATCTTCCTCTTTTTTACTTTTAATTGTTAGCATGAGTCGTGGTACACCACAGACGAAAGATGATCGTCATTTATAACATCCCTACCATAGCTCACGCTACATTCTCCCCAAGGAAAAGCTGCTTACATAATTTGCTTTGTCAGTCTTCAAGGTTAATTGAATTTTGTTCTCCTTTGGAGGAGCGTGATCAGACAATAAATCCATCTCAAGTTTATGCAAAACTTTTCCTGTTTTTCTGCCAATGTTTGCGTCTTTTCTTGTTTCTCTGCCCATGTTTGTGTCTTTTCTTGTTTGTGTCTTTCTTTGACACTTACCCCATTTTGAAAGCACTCCAACGTTTGCTGCAAGGGCTAAACTCCTCCATGGTTGATGATCAGCCGATTATGTTTCTGACTTGATTCCAGATGTCATTCAAATGTTCGGGAATTGTCTGCATTTTTGCCGCCAACAATCTTTTTGGCAGTCGCTCTTGATAGACCTAAGCTTAATAGAGTTAGGTCATTGCGATAAGTTTTGGATCTAAAATTTTATCTTTAGTTGTTTGCCAAATTGGTGGAAAGTTATTAAAAAGAGAATCATTTTTGTAAGAGACAAGGAGGTGCATTATAATGATCCCACCTCCGACGGACTGATAATGCTGTCTTCAGAAATTAATTGCACGGTCATTAATTATTGTTGTTGTTATTTTTAAAATATTTCTCAAGGTGATACTTTGCTTTATTTGTATTTTTATTCAGACTACGATTCTCATCTTGCTTGTTATTTTAACAATGTTTTCGCCAGTGTAACCTCCGATGCATCTTTTCAAATTCACGAACCTATATGGACTTTTGAACTAAACTACACTACGGTGGTAGATTGTTCTCATTCCATCAGCCATGGCTTTACAGGATTTCTGTTGAAGTGTAAATTATTAAGTTATACTTAGTTATTATCGCCTGTAGTAAGAAGTGAATCTTCAATCTTCAGAAGATTTTCATCTAAAACTGATTATTAATCAACGTGTCCTCTGGATCAAACAATGCGAATTACAATTTTCATCTAAAAAGTTCTGAAACAATTTGTTTATATTTGTAGGGAAAATAAAAGTAACTTTAGTTAAATCCTTTATGGTCCTCAGTATGATCTAAAACTACATCTATTAGGGAGGCTTAATTTGGGAGCTTTATCATTAGTGTTGTATAGGTGTCTCAGGCCTTTCTGGTTAGTTAGTTTTCTTCTTCCCTCTAATATGACCAGCTCCTGTTTGGCCGGAAAAATGATAGGACAAACTCTATGGTTCAGATCTTCTTTGTTATTCAGTCTTAGCTAAGGAAAACACTTGGTATTGTATCTCTTGTCCATATATTTTTATATCTCAAACCCTAATTCCCAAGCTGGGTGAGGTGTAGTGACTTGGCATGGACCATTGTATTTCTGGTCCATCTATTATATAAAGGGGAAAAGTCTGTTTGTATGTATGTATGTCCAGCTAAGGCTCCCGAGATACTCAACAGAAATCCTGTAAAGTTGACATTTTCTGAATCCTCCAGCTTCCGGCCCATAATATAGAAAAATTGAGAAAAAATATTGATTTCTTCGTGCCGAACTGACATGGAACCTCTCGGCAGTGGTGTACCAAATTGCATCGTTTTCCCCCACATGTTCACGTTGTACGCATCCGCACCAAGCCCTGATTTCAAACCGTTTAACTGACCTATTTTTCATCAGTTTTTATACTCTGTCCGTTTGGCCCGATTGATAACGACGAAGGACTACGACCTCAGGGTTGATTGTTCGATCCATACCAACTGCCCCAATTTTTGTTTTAACCGTGACCTAAATATACATCAAGAGGCACGACCAGGAAAACAGAGTTAGTACTTACTTTTGCTCCGGGCAACTTGGAGAGGGGTGGGGGGCGACCGGGAAAGACAAACTTTTGCCTGCAGAGGGGAGGGGGTGTACCATCGGATTAGGGTTAGGAGATAAGGGGGCGACTGGGAAAGACAGCTTTTGCCTGGGGAAGAGAAAGATAATTACACTTTTGCCTACAAGGGTACTCCTGCTAGTCTCCTATATAAAGGAGAGTTGTTTGTGTGTGTGTGTATGCCTGCAAAACGCTCCCAAGATACTCGACAAACCTACATAAAGTTGATATTTTTTTTAAACAGCGTGGCCTCGAACACATATCTCAGAATTAGAAAAATATTTATTCTTTGAGAGTCAACTGGACCGGGTTTCGTAAGGGTGGTGGTGGTTGTTTTTCCACTAAAGTCAACATTATTATGTGTAATTTAAAAATAAATCAATGTACTTATGTAATAATTTTGCTGACTCATTTTTGCGCACATGACCTCATAGTGAGAGATAGACTGCCAACTCATACTTTCAGACATGATGTCATGTGCACTCAAAGTTAAGCAACGCCTATACTGGGCAGTACTAAATGGGTGACGATTTGGAGAGGATCAGGTGCTGTACAATCAAAGTCAAGCTCAATCCCCGGCCGCACCTCTGTAGTGAGGCAAAAATTACTCAATCTCCAGTACGTTAGTCTGTAGTGAAGCAAGGGTTGCTTAATTCCAACTGCACCTCTTCTGAACAGTGTGGATTGAAGCAAGGTTTGCTCAATCTTCAGTCGTACCTCTTCTTAACTAGATTGTGAAGTGAAACAAGAGTTACTCAATCTCCAGCTGCACATAAGTGTGTGTAGTGAGGCAAGGATTGCTCAATCTTCAGCACCAACGCTTCTCAACAAGAGTGTGTAGTCCTACCCCCCGTTTTCTTTCTCCTTTTCTCTCCTACCCTCCGTTTTCTTCTTTTCCTCCTACTCCCTCATTTTTTTCTTCTTTGCCTCCTACTCTCCGTTTTCATTCTTTCTTCTATTCCTCTTACTCCCCTGTTTTCTTTCTTTTTTTCTTTCTTCTTTTCCTCCTACTCTCACATTTTCTTTCTTCTTTTCCTCCTACTTCCACGTTTTGTTTCTTTCTTCTTTTCCTCCTACTCCCACATGTTGCATAGCCACCCTGGAATGGGCCGTGGCAGTTCTTGCTTTGTATACCCGTCCCGGAATGGGCCGTGGCAGTTATCGCTTAAACAACTGGTCCTTTTTAACACCAAAAATGTATATGTTGCATACCTTTTAATTCTCGTACCTTCTCTCTTTCCTCATCGCGTGGAGGGGTGTGCCATCTAGTGGTTTAATTCTTTCTTCGTTTCTGTACTGCTGTGAACATCGCCGTCCGTTGTGCCTGCAACAAAACCTTTATAACACAAAATTCACGAGGCAACAATCTTTTACCGTGACTTGTTTATTGCAGGCGTTAAATTTCCGTCGGCCACGGAGATGCTTCACCAACGTTAAGGGAGAGACCAAATTACTACTCTATCATAGTTAATTCCTAGCTTAAGTCCTTAGCCATTCGAGGAGGGGGAAGAAGAAATCTCATGCCTGTATTCTCTTAGGGAATTTAATTCCCCTAATCATTTGTAGACTACATAGAGAAATCGTCTGTTCGGCTCGCTTCCAAAACCCAGATTGGCAAAACTCAGTTTCCCACACAAAAGCCCGTGACGTCACAGAGCCTCCATGCGCGGGTGCACCTTGACCCTTGATCTGAGGTCTCGTCAACGTAGTGGCTCCATCAACGTCTGTGAGCTCCGACTGTGAGAACCAGTTTATTTTGCATTCGACTGTACGGGTCCATCCGCACTAAATCGCGCAAGCTAAACCAAACTACATACGTCCACTTTAATATGCGTCCGGCCTCACAGGGCCATTATCCAACACTACGTTTTCTTTCTTTCTTCTTTTCCCCCTCCTCCCCCGTTTTCTTTCTTTCTTTCTTCTTTTCCTCCTACTCCCCTGTTTTCTTTCTTCTTTTCCTCCTATCCACCCGTTTTCTTTCTTTTTTCTTCTTTTCCTCTTACTCACCCGTTTTCATTTTTTCTTATTTTCCTCCTCCTCCTTCTTCTTCTTCTTCTTCTTCTTCTTCTTCTTCTTCTTCTTCTTCTTCTTCTTCTTCTTCTTCTTCTTTAGTGTACTGCATGCTTCCTTAATTTTATTTGATAACTTATTTCTTTTATATGGGATCCATAATCCAAAGTGCTTAATACCTTGATTAGAGCAGGTAGTAACCAAAAAAACACTGAAAAAGGCTCAATATCCTAGATAGAGCAGGTCTGTTTAAACGCAGGGTTGCCGGGATAAATCACTTCTATCTTTACTGGAGTCATAATCCAAAGTGATCAGTATCCAGGATAGGATAGGGGGGGGGGGGCAAAAACTTAGTTTTAGTTGTGCTCTTTAATTTTAGAAGTGCTCATTATCCTTGACAGAGCAGGTGTTTTCAAACGAAGTGCTGAATATCTTGGATAAAGCAGGTAGAAACTTAAAAATACTTAAAAAGTGCTATATATACTTGATAGAGCAAGTGTATTGAAATGCAGTGTTGCCTGGGATAAAGAACTCTCTCTTGCTTCATACTGTTGTTTGATGAAAGAGCTCAATATCCTGGATAGAGCAGCCATGTTTAAAGGCCCCGTTGCCCGGGAAAACAAACATCACTATGTTTTGTTATACTATTTTATACAAGAAAATCTACTCAGCATTTCCGGGAGTCATTCATAAGTGGTATAAGTTAGTCAATCCAAGGTACTCAATATCGTGGATAGAGCAGTTATGTTTAAAGGCCTGTAAAAATAACATCATTGTTTTTTTATTATACTACTTTATACAAGAAAATCTATTCGGCATTAAGCGGGAGTCATAATAGTAACATTACAGTATTTCATATGAGAAATGGTATATAGTAATCAAAAAGTTCTCAATATCCTAGATAGAGCAGGTGTGTTTTTTATGATGTTGTATACAAGAAAAGGTATTGGCGTTTCTCGTGAGTCATAAAATTAATAATATAGTATCACTACTGTCAAGTGGTATATCTTCTGGCAAAAGTGCTCAATACAATAGGTAGAGCAGGTGTGTTGTCTGGGAGGAAAACATTGTAATTATCAACATTAATTCTCTTTATACTTTGATTTTAACTGTACTTTTGACAGTGATGTGAAAGCCTCTTTACCACCATTACAATGGTGTATTTAGTAAGTGAGGGGGTACAAACTGTAGTTATATTCGGCCTTATCCTGGAGCAAGAAATTTGTCATTATTAACATCACTTCTCTTCATAGTTTGATTTTAACTGTATTTTTGACAGTGCTCTGAAGGCCTCCTTACTCACATTAGAGTAATATATTTGCGTAAGTCAAAAGCTTCTGTACAACTTGGTGTTGTCCAGGAGCAATAGGGAGGTGTGTGTGTGGGGGGTAAGAAACAAGTACTTGGCGTGATTTAATACATTAACCACCTCTGGAAGGGTGAAGCTATAGCCCCGTCGACATTCCCCTGTAGGAGCGCCTCAGACAATTAGCAATAAACTAACCACCATCTTTTTTTTCTTCTTCTTCTATTTTGTCTTCTTCTTCTTTTCTGTCGGTAAGGGGGGGAAGCATCAAGCGAATAAGGTAATAATTGGGAGTGTCGGCATTCCCTTGTAGGGGCGCCTTTTTAAAATTTTACATTTTTGTAGACGATGCCTGCCACTACCTGCTAATATCCGCCACTTTCCTCCAATGTCCACCATATAAAGAAATCGCCAACTCATAATTCAAAAACGGAAATGAGTCAGCATTTTAAAAATTTTATATTTTAGTAGACGATATTCGCCACTAACTGCTAATATCCGCAACTGTCCGCGATGTAAAGAAATCGCCAACTCATAACCCGGAAATTACGTCATAGGGAGGTGGGATGGGGGGGGGGGCAAGAAAAAAGTACTTGGCATGATTTCAATAAACTAATCACATCTGCTGGTACAAAACCCTAACTCTCAAGCTGGGTGAGGGGTGGTGACTTGGCTTGGGCTTCTTGTATTTCTGGTCTATATATCTATATATCCCACACCCTAATTTTCAAGCTTGATGAGGGGTGATGACTTGGCTTGGCCCATTGTATTTCTTGTCCATATATTTATATATTCCAAACCCTTACTCTAAAACTGTGTAAGGGATGGTGATTTTGCCTGGACCGTTGTTTTTCTTGTCCATAGATTTTTATTTTCCAAACCCTAAGTCTCAAGCTGAGCTGCCTCGGCATGCACCATTGTATTTCTTGTCCATATATTTATATATTTATATA
>OY744552.1:29433444-29463444 GCA_963556195.1 Sepiola atlantica | reverse complement strand
AAATAAGAAAAACTACCAAACAGCCCTTAAGCTATTAAACCTTACGAAAAGTGAAATAAGAAAAACTACCAAACAGCCCTTAAGCTTTTAAACCTTACGAAAAGCGAAATAGGAAAAATTAACAAACATCCCTTAAGCTATTAAACCTTACGAAAACCGAAATAAGAAAAACTACCAAACAACCCTTAAGCTATTAAACCTTACGAAAAGCGAAATAAGAAAAACTACCAAACAGCCCTTAAGCTATTAAACCTTACGAAAAGCGAAATAAGAAAAACTAACAAAAAACCCTTAAGCTATTAAACCTTACGAAAAGCAAAATAAGAAAAACTACCAAACAGCCCTTAAGCTATTAAACGTTACGAAAAGCGAAATAAGAAAAACTAACAAACAGCCCTTAAGATATTAAACCTAACGAAAAGCGAAATAAGAAAAACTACCAAACAGCCCTTAAGCTATTAAACCTTACGAAAAGCGAAATAAGAAAAACTAACAAACAACCCTTAAGCTATTAAACCTTACGAAAAGCGAAATAAGAAAAACTACCAAACAGCCCTTAAGCTATTAAACCTTACGAAAAGCGAAATAAGAAAAACTACCAAACAGCCCTTAAGCTATTAAACCTTACGAAAAGCGAAATAAGAAAAACTACCAAACAGCCCTTAAGCTATTAAACCTTACGAAAAGCGAAATAAGAAAAACTAACAAACAGCCCTTAAGATATTAAACCTAACGAAAAGCGAAATAAGAAAAACTACCAAACAGCCCTTAAGCTATTAAACCTTACGAAAAGCGAAATAAGAAAAACTAACAAACAACCCTTAAGCTATTAAACCTTACGAAAAGCAAAATAAGAAAAACTACCAAACAGCCCTTAAGCTATTAAACGTTACGAAAAGCGAAATAAGAAAAACTAACAAACAGCCCTTAAGCTATTAAACCTTACGAAAAGCAATATAAGAAAATATACCAAACAGTCCTTAAGCTATTAAACCTTACGAAAAGCGAAATAAGAAAAACTACCAAACATAAACAGAGTAATAGACGAATTAGAACACTTCCTTTGTAAATAAGAAATCTGACACGTGGATTCACTTCTCAAAAAAACGAAAGGGAATAAACACAGAAGTCAACCAGTTATCCTGCTGCATACAACATATTGCGATTATCTCTCTCTCTCCTTCTCCTGTAACTGATCACAATATCGTATCACATATCAACACACTTCAAACGTTTGCAAATAACACAAACACAGCATGAACAATCTATATTCACTTTGTATTTTTCAATAGAAATAAATTGTTTCTTAATACAAACGTTTCTCTTTGTGCTGTTGGTGTAGTGTATTCAGAGTTACGTCCCCTGTTATATATATATATATATATATATATTCAAGTTATCTCCCCTGAATTATACTGAAAACAAACGAATGGAACTCTTCAATAATAGAGCACAAAAAGATTTGGGTATGCATAGTGCAAGATTCAACATCGAAGCTTTATATCTCTTTCTGGTTTAGGTTATTATCTATCTCTACAAATCTACTATCAGATCTTGTATGGAATGCTGTTTTCATATTTGCCTATTGAATCTTTAAGAAGCGTATCTTTAATTTGGTTGGTCCCACTTGTTCTTCTTCTTTGCACCCTCTTTCACAGACGAGATGTTGCTAGTCTCAGTCTTTTCTATAAATATTATTATGGTATGTGTTCTTCAGAATTGTCTGATCTATTCCCTGCTTCCTTTGTTCCAGTTAGTATTATTTGTTGGTCTAGTGTGTCAAAGTTCACCATGATCATCTATATCATCAATAGCCCTACACGTCTATCATCAATAGCCCTACACGTCTATCATCAATAGGCCTACACGTCTATCATCAATACAACACAATCTCTTTCGTCTTAGAGATCGAAGAGCTCTACTTTCTATCAGAACTCTACCTAAATAGTCAACTCCAAATCAAGGGAGAGTACTCTTATCTCCAAATTATCCAAGGAAGATAACTCATAATCCACATTGCAGCTACCTTCACATAGTATTTAAAAAAAAAAGTTTAGCTGTATCAAGTACTTCTAACAATTTTAGTGTAAAAGCACCTCTTTTTGATAAGGAATCTGCCAATTATATTTTCCCATCTATCCAAAATACCTCGATTTCCCCTTCTGACGCCATGTCAACCTTTAGTCTCCTGTCATTAACAATGTTTGTAGTACCCAAGACGATCTATTGTCTCTATAGCATTGTATTGGCAATACAGCCATACCAAAGGTTTCTTGCACCAAAGAAGAGACCAAGAATCCTGCATCCACTGCCAAAGTTTCAGACGCTAATGGACTTTTTGTTACTCTGTCCAACTTTTTAGATTGCCAGCTAATAGGTGCCACCTTCTTGTTCTCGCCTTGAATGATAAGTGATGCCACCTTGAGATGCCCCATTCTTCAGGCTAGCATATGTAGCATCTGAGTGGTCGCTAATTTCATAATTTGTACCCCTCCCACCAACAGTCTAAAAAAATCGAAAATAAAAAAAATGTAAAATACCCCCTCCCCTCATTTCTATTTAAAACAGAAAAAAATAATTTGGATGAGTAAAAAAAAAAATGCCTCCACTCCAATTTTCCTGTCCCAAACCATTACGGTTTACAATAAGTAAATATCAGATTTTCAATTAAGAAGAAAGAAGAATTTGTAGGTTTAATGAAAATAAGCGTAAAAGTTTAACCATGCTGAAATTAAAAAAAAAAAAACTTTCAGAGAAACGACGCCATGTCAGAACGAAGGTATGAATATGTTAATTAATTTTGTAATGAAAAATGAGTATTAACTTTTGTCAATCAATAATGATCCATAAATAATGGCTTGCAAAATGTGGTAACGCAAATAGGTCACTAATTATGAAATATTGATGGAATATTTAAAAATAAGTATATATCAGATTTTCAATTAATAAGAAAGAATTAGTAAGCTGAAATTGAAAAAAAAACTTTTGAAGAGGCAAGAAACCCCTATGAGATCTGAACTGAATAAAGTTACAGTTAATTACAGATATGTTGGGATGAAACGTAGTTGTCGGGGTTTTTTTTTGTTTTATATTTAAAAATCAATATTAATATCTGTTTTTTAAGAAAAAGTTACTTACGAAACGCCATTTTGAATATGATTTGAGGTGTTCTTTAATCTATTCCAGCATTCTGAAGAATGATAAAAAGCATTATGAAAAGCCAGACTGCACTGCTAAAATAAGACATTTCGATATCCCTTAATTCCTTGAATACATTCATGACACCAGTTAGAATATAAGCAAAATTAAGGGAGCGTTTCTTGTTTATTTTAGATATCTAGTGTAGTATGTAGGTAATAGTATGAGTTAAAAAAATGAAATAATAAACGGTGACTTAATAATAATTATACTGTTTAAGGAAATAACACAGTGAATGTAAGTGGAGTGGGAGGAGTTAATGATAGTAGAATGACATTTTTGCTACCCTCTTTGTAGGAGTACGCATTTGAGAGAAGTAGTTTATTTGGAAATGTAATAATTTGTAAATGGAGACAAAATGTATGCATAGTTTTGTGAAACATGCTTTAGGAAGTGCTGTTGGTGTTAAGTCAAAGATTTGCATAGGAAGTGTTTGTTTATTTTTCTATTGTGACTGTAGTTACATGGGAAAAACCCACTTTACATTATTTGGCTTTTTTTTAACACAGGCATATGAGAAAATGACTGTGTTTGGTTTTGAAGCCTAAAATGATCATTAATAAAATTCCTAATCCTTCCTGCAATCCACTCATATTTGGTACAAAATACTTCAATCTATGCCTGAATTGTCTATCAAGTTTCACTTATGTTCAACAGTCTTCGTTTTATTGCCGTTTAGTGACTTTGGGGATTGTTTCATCAGTAAAAAATAGGCTTCACACTCAACCTCCCAGATTTTTATCTGTGTAATTTATTTAAAAGATAATGTCTATCAAAACAATCCCAGACTAAGCCAAGAGAGGAGTGTGACGTCAGAGTTATTGATTATTTTGCACGTCATATCCAGATGAACGGAAATAAAAGACTGTTGGCCATTCATGACAAGTCAGCCATAGTCTGAAGTTTATTTGTACTAAATATGGTTGGATTGCAGAAAAGATTGTGAATTTTATAAAGTATTTTTTTTTGTGTGGGGGACTTGTGTATGGTAGCTATGAACTGGAGTCTGAAACTTCAGAAGGTTTGCCGTTTCTTCTGTTCTATGTGGATTTATTTTGTCTTCTCTTTCCATCTATCATGCTAATTCATTGTGAAAGTCGACTAATCCATTTCCTTTCTTTTTTAGTGAAACACAAGACAGACAATTAGAGATCTGTTTAGTGCCTCTTGCCGACATTGTGGATCATACGGCAGAGCTGATTGGAACCTTTGTCAATGCCAACCCTTATGGTGAGTATTAAATCTGAAAAGCAAGAAAGGTTAATGACTGTATATAAGTTCGGCAGTATGATAATAATGATGTCAATTTGCATGCATCAAAGTCAACGCAATAGTCGGATTCATATGTTGTTCTTTGTGGAAACAAGAAAGAGACGAAAACAAATTTTTTTTTCAAGTTAACTAAGAAATTTATTCACCAAAATTTGTAGAAGGAAAATGCGTAAAACTGTAGTCTTGCATCCCGAGCTACTCCCCCCCCTATTAGATTCTACTTTTTTTTAGGTGAAAACATGCAAACAGGCAGAAAAAGTTAGCGGTAAAAATAAAAAAAATAAATAAAAAATGAGATTATACTTTTCTGAGGTGAATTAGCACAGGATGCTTAAGGCTTAAATAAATAGTATAAAAAAGCAATAGAACACATGTCTACAAATTCAACAAATTTTGTTTTTATTAAATGAAATATTTAATTTAATAAAAACAATAAAACGTTATTGTTTGATATTTTTTTAATTGTAAATAAACATATACCAATTTTTCAACTGAATTAAATAATAGATGGAAACGAATGTTGATGTGTAACGAGATTAGCCATAGATAAATAATGATGCTAATGTGATAACTACTAACAGCTATGACGATAATGACAAAAAGCTGGCGCCACAAATATAGGTTAAAGATTAGAATGCAGATCCGAGTCACTTGGAATTCAAGGCTGAGTTTGTTTTGACAATTTGCAAAATAAACATTTTGCTTTGTTTACAAAAGATTGTGCTAAAACAAAAACAGTTTTTGATAATATGGTCAACAGATTAGAAAACGATGACAACAAACATTGACACTGAGTAGCAAGAATATTCTGTGCGTCCCCCCCCCCTCCTAGTGGGAGATCATTGCATATAAAGAAATGCGTGTGGAAGTAACGTATTGTCGACATATGTCAGCAATAAAAGTAAACAACATCAGTATAAGAAATTTGTTTTTTAATCATGAAAACAAAACAAAAATTGAAAAACTTGAGATAATGTGTAGTTCCGAACAAAAAAAAATTGGACTAAATTTTACAAACATTTTACTTCAAATTCTACTGAAGGACATTTTATTTCAAATTCTACTGAAGGACATTTTACTTCAAATTCTACTGAAGGAAAATTGCTATAATAAAAAGACGAGATTTGCACCGCCACTCGACATCATCACTATTTTGTTTCACTGTCAATAGATCTACATCATTTGGAAGAATAAAATATAAGTTTGTATTTATACTACTAACTATTAACTATAAATTAAAGGAAAGATTATTACAAAACCATTTGTTCTATATAAGGTTACAAATAATAAAATGGGAAATTGTGGTTTGGGTCTTCCATACTTGTCAATTTACTGTAGACATTTTTCTATAATCTTCAAAAATAAAGAAATTAAGGGATAATAATTTTTCAATTTCTATAAATTATTACAAAACCATAACTTTTATATAAAATTTAAAATAATAAAATGCAATATTATTGCAGTTATTGTCTTCCATACTTGTCTGAATCTCAGTAACCGTTTTGTTTTGTCTGACTGGAGCGGGAATTATAAATTATAATTTAAACTCTGACTTTTTGGGGCTAATTATGCAATTTTTAGTAAAAAGTTAATACATTTTTTTTAATTCAGTATCTTAAGACTTTGATTTACTAGTTATCTTTCAAATTGTTCCAGAAAACTGATATTTACCTTTCAAGAGATTTTTAAAATTAATTTCTTAACATTTCAAATTTCACTAAATTTGTTTTGTTTTTTTGGACGCTGTGAGAACATTTTTTATTTTAAAATGTATTTTCACACATAAAAATACATTTTTTTTAGATTAACTTTTATTTTTCAAACACAACAAATTTTACCTGAAACAGATAAACAAATATTATGACGAATCTATTTAAAAATATATAGATCATATAAGCCATGCCGACTTTTGAACAATGAAGAATATTATTAAAGGATTGAAAGTAATGAATAAAATATGATGACTTATGAGGACGGTTTATGACAAGTATTTATTGACATTGGATTTGAAGATGACCATGTTATAGTTCTCAGGGAAAGCAATCTTGTGGCAACGCAGTTCTTGGAAAGAAACTATGTTTATGAAAATTCTGTTTAATGCTAGGCACACATCGGAAGAAAGGAAATCTCTTTGCAGTGGTGGTAGATAAACGATTTCCTGCTGCGAAAGTTCCTACCAGAGATTGAAGTCACAGAAATAACAATAGTAGCAAAATGCTAATAAAACCACTTCTGTGAGAAAGAGGCTCTTGAAAACAGAAGGAGATTATTCATCATTAGATTGCAAAGTCAATCTTGTACTCTGTCAAGGAACAAAAGAGTGCTCTGAGCAGCATGTCTCCAGATATGGTAGTAGTACTACATCTTAGGATGTATAGATAGTATATGTTCATACAAACCCACTGTCACTGCCATAAATAGAAAATATGTCTGATGATAAGAAAGTAATTTCTCAGGATAACAATGCATCTTCTCATGGAGATCGTCAAAGTTTTTCTTCAACTTAACATGTATGTTAATCCAATCAAAAATGCATGATGGAAATTAAAAAAAAACTTTTCAAAACAAAGCTCCAGCCTGTAAGGCGAGTTTGTGAAGCGCCTTTTGAGAACGGTGGAAGCAGCTCGATGATGAGAATTGTTTTTCATGAATTTAGTCCATTCCACAAAGAATTGTTATGTTATTAGCTCATTTTTTAATGAAAAGAGGAAGAAAATTAGATAAAAAAAATGCCCATTCAGATAAAATAACAGGTTTAAGCTGTTCAATCACTATTGCTCAGTCAAACTGTATGGGAAGGATGGTTGGAGACAATGGACATGTCCCTCATCACAACAAACATGAAACAGAACAAACAAGGTCAAGGTCTCTTTATTTACTTGTTTCATTAGTTTCTTTGTCTTCTTTTTTTATTCCTTTCTTTCCTTTTTCACTCCTTTTTCTTTTTTCTTACTTTTCTCCTATTTTACCCCTTTCATTCTTTTTCTTCTGTCTTTTTTTTAACTTCTTTTCTTTTGTTCTTTCCTTTTCTCTTTTCATTCTTTTCTCTCTTTAGTTTTCTTCTTTCCTTCCTAATTCTTCTAATCTCTTGCACCGTTTATTTTACCAGAATAATAAGTGCTGTGGCCTCAGCATTGGTTATGTTGATATTATGTCATGAATGTATACAACTTAATTTTACGTTCTATGTTCTGTCTGCCAAAAAAAAAAAAGGAAAAGTAACAGCATGGACAAGTTTTATAAATATTAAAATTCTCTCCCTGTCTTTCACAGCCAATCATCAACTGACATTTTTAATGAAACTTTGCAGTAGCAACTCTCTTTGCAGACGGATCGTCTTTATGTACAGGGTGACCCCCCCCCCCCCCCAATACCATCCATGGAATCTTTTCTGCAAGCCAACTATATTTGATACAAATAAACTTCAATCTATCCCTGACTTGTCCACCGGGTGGGGGGATGTTTATGGATGTTGAATATACTAATCCATCCTCATGCATTTCTGTCAGTCACACTTAATCATAAACGGACGATTTTATGAAAGATCGTTAACGTTTGGACACATCTACTCACTGGTAACTCAGATTGTATACAAGTAAAGTTCATGGTTGCATTTACGTAATTGATTTTGATCTGTAATGATATTAGAGGAACTCCTCTTCAACAACATCATAACGAACACCGACCAGTCAATTTCAATCTCAATCAACTCCAATGTTCTTTCTTAGCTGTCCAAAATCCAACTGTCGCCTTCCGTTTTAGTCCTTCCATTTCCATCAGCTGATCATCACATATGCTAATTATTTGCAACTACAAAAGGCTACATCTGTGAAGAACCCCCCCCACCCCCCCACCCCACCCCCCACCCCGTAGCAGATGTACAATCCCGACATACGAAGTATCACATTCTCTTCTCAGCCAGTAGGTGTTGTTCTTTATTCTTACAATCTGTGAAGTTTTCCTTCTGGCCAGCTTATAGGATTGACATCTTTCAATATTTTATCAACAAACGGCATAAGCAGAAAAACAGAAACAACTCTGAATTTCACTTCAACATAAAAGCTCAAAACTGGGGTCATAAAAACCGACTCCCATAAACAGCCTCACAAAAAGGCGCAAAAAGCCAAAAATATAAAAGAAGACCGTCGCGACAAAATCACCTTTTTCTTTCTACGCATTTTCAGCATGCATACAACCACTGTCACACACACACACACATATTGTCTCATGCAACGCACACACGACCACGCACCCACCTTATCTATCGCACGCAATCACGCACACACTGTTGACAAAGGCGCACATACAAAATGCCTACACAAAATATCAATTCTCATGCACACATACACAATTGTACACTTAGACACCTCGACAAATCTCAACTCACTTGCACGCACACACATTCGTACAACTACGCACACACATTCATACAACTATGCACACACATACGCACTCATAAATTATAGGCATAAACATTTATCGCTGAACATTTGAAATGAACAATTAATGCTTTGTATTTTGTATATATATATATATATATATATATATAAATATTGTGTTCCTTAAATAATGTTTTATTCTTTCCACTTTCATTCAACTTTCATCTTTTATTCAATCATTCACGTTTTTCCTTGTTTTATCTGTTTTTTTTACTGTTTTAAACATTTCTGTAACAGTCTAAATGTAAGCGTAGATCTTAACATTTTTTCTAAGACATAATATCTTAATAAGCTAAGGTCCGCGCTCCTACAAGCTTTTGACTACGACTTCATTATGATTATTTGTCAATAGAACTTCTCTCATAATTCATTATCCCTGATCGTTCACTGGCAAAGATAGGTGGTGTTCCCTGGAGTCCGAGTGAACACCAGCCTTCAGATTTCCAGATTACCATCAATCGCCATTGCAAATAACTTTGCGTTCTCACAACAACTGTTTAAACTGGACGTTGGCTTACTCTGGAATTTGAGTGACAGTAAGACTCCTCAGGATTCCAGTACACTTCATGACTTTGCAGTGGAGGTCTGGATGGTGCTCTCCCTTCTCAAACTTTTCATATGCCCAGACCCATCATGGCCATTGTAGTGCTATTTTATTTCCATTTATCGGTTGGTTGGTGTCAGCTAGTTATGTTTTATTATTATTATTGTAACTCACTTGGAGTTTTCATTACCAGTGATTTTTTGCCGATAAAAACTAACTTTCCCTGGAGTCTGAGTGATAGCAAATCTCTTTAGATTTCCAATACACTCCATTCCATTCTAACTTACTCTGTTCTCGCACCAGCCGTTTACCAGTGATCTTTTGCTGATAACAGCCAGTGGTTTTCCCTGAATCTGAGTGGCAATAATAAGCCCACTCAGTATGTCAGTACTTATGATTTTCAAACAGGAAACAAATGGAGTGTATTTAAATTTGTATGGCTGTGTAGAGTTTGTGTAGGTCTGTATTCTCAAAGTGCTTTTGTTAAACTCAATCAATCAGTCCGATAATTCTTCTCAGGTTCTCTTAACTCGTTTCTTCCAGGAAGATTTTCATTTGAATCTTTCGATGGCTTATGACATCTATGTACGCCACTACTATAGATGGATTACGGTTCAACGCTAACTGGAGCAATGCACTTTTCGGTTGTCATGCACGATGGTCTTCCCTGATGCTGTCATATTCTCGTTGCCAAAGCATCAGTTTGTCTATGATTGCAACAGAAACTAAAACGACCTGTAAAGAATAAAGGGATTTTATAAATCGAGGTTAGACTTTTCTATATCTGCCATGTTCTGACTATGCCCATGCATATTAACATGATTACCTCATGAAGGGTGTGACCTTTTTGCCATGCACAGACGGTCATTCAGTATAGAGAGGCTAACTACAGACTAGTTGCACAAGAGTGCTTTGAAACACATTGCATAGTTCTGGGTGCATGGGGAAACAGTCAAAGATGCTATGGAAGGCCATTTCAGCAAGGTACTACATCTCTGTAAGAATCCCTTAACTCTAATTAAAGAACTAATCTGAAGAATGTTTCCCTCATGGTTAAATGTCAGTGACCCTGGAATATTGAGAAAACGGAAAAGCTTCGAAATTCTAATTGGAAAATTCTGCTTGTAATTGTTCACAAAGACTTTTGTAAGAATTGCAATTCCTCAAAACGTATGAATACCAAATTTTCGTTTTATACTTTTTTTAATATTTCGAAAATAAAATAAAGCAATCTGGGTTTTATTTAGAATAACATTGATGCAAGTTTCGTAACAGTTTTAACGGAAGCCGAACACACCGATTCTTCCCTTCACATTGAAAGCTGAATCGTTTCATTTTGCGTTGTGAATAAAAAAATCTAATTTGAAAATGAATGAATTAAAGAGCCATTAATGAGGGCTGTGAGTTATTGAATTTGAGGATTTGCTTGTCTGCTATCAGGTTAAGCAAAAAAGATTATGTTCTGTATGCATGCCCTTCTCTCCAACTTCCCCTTTCCCCGTCCCCTCATAAGAATCCATTGTGCTTCCCAGGAACTACCAATAACATTTCTACAGAGCCACTAATTATTTTATCGTTTCATGTGCCGGCTTACCCATGAATATCAGCTAATCATTGATTCCATTCTTTCATATTCTATACCTTGTCCACTCTCTTTTTATTTCCTTCCCACTTTCTTTTTCTCTCTCTCTTTCTCTCTCTCTCTCTCTCTCTCTATATATATATATATATATATATAGGATTAGTTTAGGCTTATTACATGGTTATAAGTCAGTATATATCCATTCAATACTTACTTGGTTGTTAGTAGAGCAGAGATATGTATGTAGTTTGCTTAGCTTATATTGCCAGGTCAAGGTTTCGGTCTGTATGATCTCTTCAGAGCTGCTATTCTATTCAACTGGAGAAATATATAATTTTAAGAAGTGTGTGTGTGTGGGGCTGTTGAAATACTTTTCGGGGGTTGCTTTTCTATGTTAATATGTGAGGAAGGGGGTGGGCTTAAGGATGCTAGGGATTTTTCATACTTTGTTCTGCATCTTTTATTTAGATCTTTAAAACAGCACTGGAATTTTATTACTATGAACTCTAATTACTTCACATAAGTCTTGACATATTGAGTGGAGGTAGCATATATCACACTTACGAAAACATACACTGATGTGAGTATGTGCACATACACAGACTAATATAGATGGATCCACATGATCTTATACTTGGGGTACATATAGAAAGGCTTTGTTTTGAGGATATATTGCTTATGCCTATTTAATAATACACTTTTGAGGAAAAACCTAACAAATCACAAACATACTAAAAGTTAGTGACAGTGATATATACATATATTCTTTTTTAGCTAATTCAAAAGAAATTCATTATAAAAGTCCTTTTCAAAGCCAATTTATTCTAGAACCTACATTATAACAAAACAAAATTCTAATTTATCACTTGTTTTCTATTCTATATGTAAGTTTAAAACAACAAAATAAAAATAAATTAAAAACTTCATATCAGAAATTCCATAAAAAATTATTCCAATAGAATATTTAGAGGCCTCTTTCAGTCTCACAAGACAATGGATATTCCTTGCAAAGGTGCCTGCATGGAAAGTCTATTGTGAAGCAAGGGTTGCGCAATCACTAAACTGACCTCTCCTGAACTGGCATTGCTTGACTCCAGTGGCAAGAAGTTCAGGATGACTGGAAACAATGCCGAGATAAACAGAGAGTCTTTCTACATACAACACCTGGTATTCCCAAATGGTCACCCATTTAGTACTAACCAGGCTCAGCATCACTTAACGCTAGTGATCTACTGGTAACCGGTGTGACAATGTCGTATATAATAATAATAGAATATAGACAAATTATTAGTTGGCACATTTGAGCTTCAAAACATGTTTTTCACTTTTTTTTACCTCATGATCCAGCGTTCTTATAAGCCAAAAAGCTTTCTTTATCATTGATAACTTACTTCCTACAAAATCAATATTTCATTCTGGTTTATCAGTTTTTCTTGTGAATCATTGCAGCATGTTGTTAAGAAGAATGAAATGTAATTCGATTTATTTCCTTCCCCCCAATTTTTTTTTCATCAGTTAAAATTTGGTGAAAAAAAAGTTTATTTCAGTAAGTCTTTATTTACTTACCTCCATACAAGGGTAAATTTTTTTGTTTTCTTCATCAGGACTTAGATGTTGTGAGATGACATCATGGCTATCATCCGTACAATGTCTCATATGAATCGTGAATTATCGTTTAATTATATTTTATTAATTAGAAAGTTCTGATAATTAAAGGGAGTTCATTTCTCTTTTTAATTATTGAAATTTATTACATCAAAGAGAGATAACTATCAGTTTCTTAGTAGTGAATTATTTCCCTTGTATTATAACAGATAAATTAATTGAATGTTAATCCTAAGAATAAGTGATATTTGTTCTTCCTAGAATTATTCTTTAGCTTTATCTATTAAACGGTAATTTATATGTAATCTTAAGTTTTATACTATATTTAACAAATTTTTTGTTGCCCATACATTAAAGAAATAGATTATTTTGTATTTATAGAAATCTAGCTGTATGTTAATATTATAGCAATAAGTATATATTGTAAATATTTCAAGGTTATTTTTATGCTAATTTATGATTTTTTAAAATTATATAAGTTGGAATTAGCTTCAATTTACCTTAAATTGGTCATATATAAATTTTGTTTTTGATGTGGACAAGATGAAATAATCTCAAATATAATGTTAAGTAGATTAGTTTTAATTGTCATAATAGACAGTGACTCAGTTATACATAGATTACAAAACTTTGATCCAGGTTTATAAGATTCAGCTTTTCTAACAATTGACCATTCAAAAGAGTATGGAAGCTGTCTATTTTTAATGTGATGAATTAAATTAATGTATCTATCATTATTAAAAGAATTGGTATGTGAGGAAATGCTTTGTTTAATTTTTGACGCAATATAAATATATTATGATGTTTATTAGACCTCTTTTGGAAAAAGGTCGGTAACATATAATAGAAATATATCGAGAGTCGTACACGGTCCAAACGGTGACTTGAATGACTTGCCTCCTCATGTGGTCGTGAGAGTTGCCTCCCTTTCATCGCCCTTGGAGCATCTCATTCTCCAATCTCAGGAAGGGGTACCAGCTTACTCCACATCACCCCACCTCTGAGATAATTTCTTCACAACAGAAATTAATATCTTTTACGTTTCGGGTCCGGACATAACGGTTCTACCGGTATTCTTTTTCTTTTGCTTGACCGTCTTGGAATAACTGTTTCAGCAATTGGTGGTGCTGGAATGTCAAACGTCTCATACAATATGTCCATCGGGATTTCCTGATCTTACCTAACATCTTCCGTAAACCTTGATCTCAATTGATTTAGATGACGTTTATGTTCCCATTTGGAACTTTTCACCATGTACATAATTCCACCAATTCTTTTTGATATTACCCCATCATCCCAAAACGTTTTTCCATTTCTGAAATTTTTGAAAAAAACTTTGTCTCCGGTATTAAAGAACTTACACGAACAATTACTTTTCTTCGCGTATTTCTTCGTTGGACTCGGTAACAGTCTGTCAAATACTGAGCGTATCTTTCTTAAAAACATCAGTTCGGCTGGGGACATGCCTGAAACTGTGTTTGGGTTTGGTGTGATTCTGTACACAGACAAAAATTTCTGGATGGTCTTCTCCTCAGTGTCCATGCCGTGATTCTTTTTCAATGTCCTTTTAAAAGTGTCCACAAATCTTTCAGCCTGACCGTTGGATGTGGGATGGTAAGGTGAAATTGTTGTGTGGTCAATGGACAAACATCTGCTGAAATCTTTAAATTCACTGCTGGTAAATTGTGTCCCATTGTAGCTTACTATTGTTTTTGGTACACCAAAGCGACTGAAAAATTCGTCTAGTATCTTTATAGTAGTTGTGGATGTCGGGTGTTTACATTTGAAAATCTCAGGCCACTTGGAGTAGCTATCTACAACTCTTAGGTAATAATGACCATTCATGAGTCCAGCATAATCGATATGCAGTCTCATCCATGGGACATCTGTTTTCGGCCATGGTATAATTTTCACTGGTGGTGCTTTTGCTGCAAGTTGGCATCCTCTACATGCTTTAACAATCTGTTCTATATCCTTGTCCATCTTCGGCCAATAAGTATAACTCCTCATTAAAGCTTTCATACGTGCGATCCCTGGATGTCCTTGATGGAATTCTTTTAACATCCGCTTTTGCAGTACAACTGGCATCACCACAAATAAGTCTTACTTTTGACGAATTTTTTTTTCTTTTTTTTTTCTGTTGTTCCAGCCAAGGTTTGTCGAAGTCACAATATCCGGTTGTTGTGTTTCGAAAAATTCAAACGTGCTGATTTTTCTTTCTTTCCGTCGTTCAATGTGACTTCTGGGATCGAAATCCTATGCCGCCAACATTATGATGTTTATTAGATCTCTTTTGGAAAAAGGTCGGTAACATATAATAGAAATATGTCGAGAGTCGTACACGGTCCAAACGGTGACTTGAATGACTTGCCTCCTCATGTGGTCGTGAGAGTTGCCTCCCTTTCATCGCCCTTGGAGCTTACTCCACATTAAAATAAATTCAATTTATTTTTATTATTGTTATTATTGTTGATTTAACAATACATTTATAAATTACATTTTTCATGCAACTATTATTCAGTAAGCAAGTACTTTTTAAATCTACAATTGCAATGTTAGTATTCTTATTAATTTGATATTTTAAAATTTTGTTAAGAAATAATTTTATTTTGAGCTGAGTTGGGGACCACAGATATCCTTATTTTATCCTTATTTATAACTTTATTATATTTATGAGGAAATAAAAAATTTTCCCATTTAATTAAAAAATTCTGTTAGGATATTGGTTTGAACACTTAGTGAAAATGTTTAGTTAAACCATGTAAATTCTATTCTATATCTTTTCATTTCACTATTTTTAAATGGTTATTTAATCTTAGATTATTTTTCTGTTTTTTCAATTTTTAATTAATGTAGTAGGGTTTTTGAAAATTTCTGTTTATTCTTATTGATTGGTAATTTAACTTGTTTATTATTATTATCAATATCCTGTTTATTTATTTTCTATTCCAGAACCGTGTTATGGGATAAAATATTAATACTTTTTTTCTGAGAATCTTGCATAAATGTAATTTTATTCTTATATCCCATTAAAATATAAAAATTATCTGTTGTGTATATATATATATATATATATATATAATTTTAACAATCTGACAAACCATGGATGGGACCTACCTTCTAAACAGAGGTGGTACAGTAATCCAACTGTTAAGAATCAATGCCAATGACTCACAGTAGGATTTAGGTACTGCCTGTGGTGGCATTCAATAACCTATACCAGTAGCACACCAGAACATAGGATAAGGATATGAGTAAATTATATTTATTTCCACAATCAGACAAACAACGCAACTACCATAAACAACAGCCATAGACTGGAAGCCCTTGAGTTTCGCCCTCTTTTGGGCTCTTTAGTAGGACACATCTGAACCTAAAATTCGAAACTCGGGTTGCCCATATGTGAGGCAACAACTCAACCAACTGAGCTATTGTGCTGCACACAGGAAATTCGATAGGCATATCATGGAATATATATATATATATATATATATATATATATATATATCTTGTAACGACAGGATCTCCGTTGGGAAACGACGGAAACGCGCACGTGACAAAGATAATTAAAAGAAAAAGAAAAGTCCGGAAATTTGGCTCGTATGATGATCCCAGGTTCTATAATCAATGACAGAACGCAGGGGGGGGGGGGTATTTCTCCTGGTTAAGACCGGCGCATAGATTAGAAAGAAAGCGAAGCATGCACAAAAACAACAACACGAACGCCAAGACAAAATGTAAACAATATTTATTTATAGGATACTAGAAAGGGGACAAATATATTTATAAAAAAAACCAAAAATACATTAACATGAAAACAAAAGTCTATTATTAAAAGGGGGAATTGTCTATCGTAATCGTATGGCAGCAGGATTCGTTACCACACAAATGTATATATATATATACATATATATATAATATATATATATATATATATATATATATATATATAAAGTATAAAGGTATACTCAAAAAAGAATAAAACGGAAATACCAGTAGAGTGCTCAATTAAATTAAATTAAGAGTGTAATATTTTTATTTTTAAATACAGATTTTAATCAGATATGGACCAGTGGTTTCTGACAAGAAACGGGTTTAATTCCCGATTCCGTCTTCTTCAGCATAGTCTGAAATAGTAAATGATGGAATTTCTTCAAAAAACACTTATAACCGTTATGAAACGCTATGTACACAGAATTTTGAAATGGAGGGCCGGCGAGACGCTTAGATCAGAAAAAGCCGTTAAGTAAGAGATTCTATATTTAGAAGTGAAGAACGAGAAGAAAGGAAGAAAGAAAGAAAGAAAGAAAAGAGAGAAAGAAAGAAAGAAAGAAAGGAGGGGAAAAATAAAATAAAATAAAATTAAATTTATAATAATAAAATATTATTTTTATATTTATATATATTATTTTTATATGTAGAACATAATTAAAGGTACGCAACTCTAATTAATTAAATTATCTAAAAAAGGGATGTAACTATTTATTATTATATAAAATATATATATGTATATATAAATTTCCGATTGTTTCAATTAATAAATATCAATTTAAAGTAAAAATATAAATATAGATAAATATATAAATAAAAAATCAATAAATAAAAAATCAATATATAAATAAAAAAATCAATCAATATATAATTAAAATATCAATATATAAATGAAAAATCAATATATAAATAAAAAATCAATATATAAATAAAAAATAAAAAATCTGTATATAAATAAAATAAAATAAAAAAATCAATATATAAATAAAAAATTCGATATATAAATAAAATCAATATATAAATAAAAAATTATAATATGTAAATAAAGAATAAAAAATCACAATGTAAATAAAAATATAAATATATAAATAAAAATCAAAAATCAAAATATAAATAAATAAATATATAAATAAAAAACTAAAATTCATATATAAATAAAAATATATATATATATAAATAAAAAATCAATATATAAATAAAAAATCAATATATAAATAAAAAATCAAAAAATAAATATACACATACACACGTACATATACACATATACATACACACACACACACACATATATATATATATATATATATATATATATATATATATATATATATATATATATACACACATATATACACATATATACACACGTATGCATGTGTAAATAAAAAAATCAATATATAAATAAAAATCAATATATAAATAAAAAAAAATCTGAAAAATAAAATTTAAAACTTAAAATTTAAAGAAGAAAGAGGGAAAAATGGAGAAAGGAAAAAAGGGTTGTGATCAGGTTCGTAGAACGAGAAGTCTGCAGTAGAAGTATATAAGTGTCTGAAAAATGTATGTAGGGCTCTAGGAAGGCTTGGATCGAGTGACTTAAGCCTTCCTAGAGCCCTACATACATTTTTCAGACACTTATATACTTCTACTGCAGACTTCTCGTTCTACGAACCTGATCACAACCCTTTTTCCCTTTCTCTATTTTTCCCTCTTTCTTCTTTAAATTTTAAATTTTTAAATTTTATTTTTCGAATTTTTATTTATTTATATATTGATTTTTATTTATATATTGATTTTTTATTTATATATTGATTTTTTTATTTACACATGCATACGTGTGTATATATGTGTATATATGTGTATATATATATATATATGTGTGTGTGTGTGTATGTGTATATATATTTTTTGATTTTTTATTTATATATTGATTTTTTATTTATATATTGATTTTTTATTTATATATATATTTTTTTATTTATATATGAATTTTTATTTTTTATTTATATATTGATTTTTATTTATATATTTATTTATTTATATTTTTATTTTTTATTTTTATTTTTATTTATATATTTATATTTTTATTTATATTTTTATTTACACTTTGATTTTTCATTCTTTATTTACATATTATTATTTTTTATTTATATATTGATTGTATTTATATATCGAATTTTTTATTTATATATTGATTTTTTTATTTTATTTTATTTATATACAGATTTTTGATATTTTATTTATATATTGATTTTTTATTTATATATTGATTTTTTATTTATATATTGATTTTTCATTTATATATTGATATTTTAATTATATATTGATTGATTTTTTTATTTATATATTGATTTTTTATTTATATATTTATCTATATTTATATTTTTACTTTAAATTGATATTTATTAATTGAAACAATCGGAAATTTATATATACATATATATTTTTTATATAATAATAAATAGTTACCTCCCCTTTTTTAGATAATTTTATTAATTAGAGTTGCGTACCTTTAATTATGTTCTACATATAAAAATAATATATATAAATATAAAAATAATATTTTAATTATTATAAATTTAATTTAATTTAATTTAATTTTATTTTTTCCCTCCTTTCTTTCTTTCTTTCTTTCTTTCTCTCTTTTCTTTCTTTCTTTCTTCCTTCCTTCTCGTTCTTCACTTCTAAATATAGAATCTCTTACTTAACGGCTTTTTCTGATCTAAGCGTCTCGCCGGCCCTCCATTTCAAAATTCTGTGTACATAGCGTTTCATAACGGTTATAAGTGTTTTTTGAAGAAATTCCATCATTTACTATTTCAGACTATGCTGAAGACGACGGAATCGGGAATTAAACCCGTTTCTTGTCAGAAACCATTGGTCCATGTCTGATTAAAATCTGTATTTAAAAATAAATATATATATATATATATATATATATATATATATATATATATATATATATATATATATATATATATATATATATATAGTCCTAGGGGCAAATGTCTGAGGAGAAGGAATCAACAATTGTCAACTTACTAGCAAGTATCTCGTTCATTTGGGGGTCGGTGTTCTTGGCAATTCATAGTAGGCACGCGTCTCTGCATCATGTCGTTTTCATTTCGTGAACATGTATTTTGGGGATTTCTCAGGAAGGGGGTTTTGTCTCTCACTGAGATTCATACACATTTTTCTCAGGAAAGATGTCCATTTCGTTCGTGTGGATATTTGGGAGTATAACGGGAGAAGCGTATCTCCCGGCTTTCGGGTGCCTCGCGCAAGGTTATAATATCATTTCAAAAGTCACTGCCTCTCTCGCGCGGCTGTAGTTGGCCGTGTTACTCTCTTGACTGTCCTGTCCCTGACTCATCTCTCTCGCGGCTGTTCTCAACGCCCGTTATTCTCCCCTTCCTCGCGGGCGGCTAACTTCCTTTTCTTCTTCTTCTTCTTCTTCTTCTTCTTCTTCTTCTTCTTCTTCTTCTTCTTCTTCTTCTTCTTCTTGTCGGCTAAAAATAGATATGAGCACACTGGACCCTGTTGTTAGTCCAGAATAAAAGTGATGACATCGCCCCTCGACAAAGGAAATGTATACACAAGTGATGAAAAACGAACCTTGCTTGAACATATATGTATATATCCTATCGATGCATTCCGTAATTTCTTACTTTTAATTTTGATCGATCTCCCTTCGTTTGTAAGAATATATATATATATATATATATATATATATATATATATATATATATATATATATATATATATAATTATACAGGGTGGTGCAAAAGTATGAACTCATAGATAAACTACTATTATTGAGATGCTTTTTATTTTTAACATAATTTGCATAATGTATAATTTATACTTTTCTTTATTATCTCGCCAACGTGACACCCCATGAGCAATTTTGTGAGATATGTTGTTTCAAATATGTAAAAGTTTTCCCCCAAATCCAACAAAAGTTGAGATTAATGGCTGTTTACATTATTCAAGTAGTAGTGATTACAGGGGGGAGATAACTCATGCTTAGTTAAGCATGAGTTATCTCATTTAATTTTAACATCCATGGTTTGTCAGTTTGTTTAAATTTTATTTAAAGATTTTATTTAAAACTTTTTTCCTCCATTTTTTATTTCTATTTTTCATTTTGTTTTTCTATTAAAAAATATATTTTTCTATTTTCGAGTTTTTGATTTAAATAAAATTAACATTTCCCCTTTTACCAAATTTTTGTTCTTCATTGAAAATTTTTTTTTCTGCAGGTCTGGGCAGTAAAAAACTTCCGTTTCACCTTCTTGTTGTTCATGGTTCCATAAAAGCAAACTACACTGGTCCAATCATCCGTACGGAACTGATGTCTTGGTTTACCTCAGAACCAAATGGAGCAGTAGAAGGGATTGTGTGGCACTGCCAAGATGGAGCACTTTTTAAAGTAAGGAATAATAAGTCTTATCAGAAACACTACAGACTCCATAACTATTGATTAGAATTGCATCAAATTTTAAACAGTTTTCTACCTGACGAGCAGATTTTTAATTTATGATTAAAAAAACTATAATGTCTGCAAAAAACAGATTTAATTGAATTTCAAAATTAAAAAATACCAAAAAAATGACATAAATGGAAAAACTTAGTTTTAAATAAAAAGCTGGCAATGTTTTGAGTACACAAACTATAATAGAATTGTTTATGTCTAAATCAGTGAATGTCATGAAAAATTGCTAATGTGATAATTCCCTTGCAATGAATAGCTGGCAATTGCCGCTTTGCTTTTAATCATACGAAAATAAGAGCACAAAAATGAAAGACATCCATTTTTAATAGCTTCAAATAGTTATTAATGCTGCACAAGTTCTGTATTTGATTGGTTTATAGATTGATTTGTTTTGTAGGTGTATAGTTTATTAACAATAGATGCTATTTAATCCATAGATAGAACCCTGACAAATATTACAACTCTGAGGTGAGAATTAATCCGAGAGCTCCCAATTTGGGGTCTCACCAAAAGAAGCATTAGAGTCATTCCCAGGTTAGAGAGAAGTTGAGTAGTTAACAGGGTTAGGAATTAGGGTAGGCAGACAAAAAAGAAAGTAGTGAGGTCTGAGTAAGATTAGTTTTGGGATGAAAGAGTAGGAAAAAAACCTTGCCGAAAAGTAGTCAAGACAGTTTAATGTCATGACTTCAACAAAAATTGTTTTGAATTGCTTTAGAAGAAGTAAAATTTCTGTGCTTTTAAAAAATATACTTTTGACTCAACATCAAAAATCTATTTTGTCCTAGACTGAGGAAATTTTAATTTTTGTTTCCTATCTAGAATGCCCATTTTTGGGTAGCTTGATTTTGCTAATATTAAAAACCTCATGCAAGGACAATTAAATAAAGCAAACAGTAGCAGCAAGAAACACATGATGGGGACACAAGTAAATAAGAAAAACCGTAGCAGCAAGAAAAACGTGATGGGGCAGATACAAGTAAATAAGGAGAACCATAGCAGCAAGAAAAACGTGATAGGGATACAAGTAAATAAAAAAAAACGTAGCAGCAAAAAAATGTTATGGGAACACCAGTAAATAAGGAGAACCGTAGCAGCAAGAAAAACGTGATGGGGACACAAGTAAATAATGAGAACCGTAGCAGCAAGAAAAACGTGATGGGGACACAACTAAATAATGAGAACCGTAGCAGCAAGAAAAACGTGATGGTGACACAGGTAAATAAGGAGAACCGTAGCAGCAAGAAAAACGTGATGGTGACACAGGTAAATAAGGAGAACCGTAGCAGCAAGAAAAACGTGATGGTGACACAGGTAAATAAGGATGACCGTAGCAGCAAGAAAAACGTGATGGTGACACAGGTAAATAAGGAGAACCGTAGCAGCAAGAAAAACGTGATGGTGACACAGGTAAATAAGGAGAACCGTAGCAGCAAGAAAAACGTGATGGTGACACAGGTAAATAAGGAGAACCGTAGCAGCAAGAAAAACGTGATGGTGACACAGGTAAATAAAGAGAACGTAGCAGCAAGAAAAACGTGATGGAGAAAACAAGTAAAAAAGGAAAACCATAGAAGCAAGAAAATGTGATGGTGACACAAGTAAATAAAGAGAACCCTAGCAGCAAGAAAAACGTGATGGGGACACAAGTAAATAAGGAGAACCATAGCAGCAAGAGAACGTGATGGGGACACAAGTAAATAAAGAGAATCAAAGCAGCAAGAAAAACGTGATGGGACACATATAAATAAGGAGAACCATAGCAGTAAGAAAAACGTGATGGGGACACAAGTAAATAAGGAGAACCATAGCAGCAAGAAAAATGTGATGTAGACACGAGTAAATAAGGAGAACCATAGCAGCTAGAAAACCGTGATATGAACACAAGTAAAAAATAAGGAGAAGAAAGACAGCAAGAAAAACGTGATGAGGAAACAAGTAAATAAGGAGAACCATAGAAGACAGAAAACCGTGATGGGGACACAAGTAAATAAGGAAAACCATAGAAGCAAGAAAACGCGATGGGAACACAAGTAAATAAGGAGAACCGTAGCAGAAAGAAAAGGTGATTGGGACACAAGTAAATAAGTAGAACCGTAAAAGGAAGAATAATGTGATGGGGACACACGTAAATAAAGAGAACCATACCAGCAAAAAAAATCTGATGGGGACACAAGTAAATAAATAGAACCATAGAAGCAAGAAAAACGTGATAGGGATACAAGTAAATAAGGAGAACCATAGCAGCAAGAAAACGTGTGTAAGACACAAGTAAAAAAAACGGAAAACCATGGCAGCAAGAAAAACGCTAAAGAGACACAAGTAAATAGGGAGAACCATAGAAGCAAGAAAAATCTAATGTAGACACGAGTAAATAAGGAGAACCGTAGCAGCAAGAAAACGTGATGGAGACACAAGTAAATAAGGCGAACCATAGAAGCAAGAAACATGTGATGTAGACACAAGTAAATAAGGAAAACCGTAGCAGCAAGAAAAACATGATGGGGACACAAGTAAATAAAGAGAACCGTAGCCGAAAGAAAAACGTGATAGGGACACAAGTAAATAAGGAGAACTGTAGCAGCTAGAAAAACGTGATGGAGACACAAGTGAATAAGGAGAACCATAGCAGCAAGAAAAATGGGATGGAGACACAAGTAAATAAGGAGAACCATAGTAGCAAGAAAACGTGATGGGGACACAAGTAAATAACGTGATGGAGACACAAGTAAATAAGTAGAAACATAGAAGCAAGAAAACGTGATGGGGACACAAGTAAATAAGGAGAACCATAGCAGCAAGAAAAATGTGATAAGGGCACAAGTAAATAAATAGAACCGTAGCAGCTTGAAAAACGTGATTGGGACACAAGTAAATAAGGAGAAACGTAGTAGCTAGAAAAACGTGATGGAGACACCAGTAAATAAGGAGTACCATAGCAGTAAGAAAAACGTGATTGGGACATAAGTGAATAAGGAGAACCATACCAGCAAGAAAACGTGATGGAGACACAAGTAAATAATGAGAACCGTAGCAGCAAGAAAAAGGGGATGGAGACACAAGTAAATAAGGAGAACCATAGAAGCAAGAAAAATGTGATGTAGATACAAGTAAATAAGGAGAACCGTAGCTGCTAAGAAAATTGTGATGGGGACTCAAGTAAATAAGGAGATTCATAGCAGCAAGAAAAAGGTGATGGAGACACAAGTAAATAAGGATAACCATAGAAGCAAGAAAAATGCGATAATGACACAAGTAAATAAGGCGAACCATAGAAGTAAGAAAAACGTTATTAGGACATAAGTAAATAAGGATAACCATAGAAGCAAGAAAAATGCGATAATGACACAAGTAAATAAGGAGAACCATAGAAGCAAGAAAAATGGGATGGAGACACAAGTAAATAAGGAGAACTATAGAAGCAAGAAAAACGTGATGGAGACACAAGTAAATAAAGAGAACCATAGCAGCAAGAAAACGTGATTGAGACACAAGTAAATAAGGAGAACCATAGCAGCAAGAAAAATGGGATGGAGACACAAGTAAAAAAAGAGAACGATAGACGCAAGAAAAATGTGTTGTAGATACAAGTAAATCAGGAGAACCGTAGCTGCTAGAAAAATGTAATGGGGACACAAGTAAATAAGGAGAACCATAGAAGCAAGAAAAACGTTATTAGGACATAAGTAAATAAGGATAACCATAGAAGCAAGAAAAATGCGATAATGACACAAGTAAATAAAGAGAACCATAGCAGCAAGAAAATGTGATTGAGACACAAGTAAATAAGGAGAACCATAGCAGCAAGAAAAATGGGATGGAGACACAAGTAAAAAAAGAGAACGATAGAAGCAAGAAAAATGTGTTGTAGATACAAGTAAATCAGGAGAACCGTAGCTGCTAGAAAAATGTAATGGGGACACAAGTAAATAAGGAGAACCATAGAAGCAAGAAAAACGTGATGGAGAGACAAGTAAATAGGGAGAACCATAGCAGCGAGAAAACGTGATGGGGACACAAGTAAAAAATAAGGAGAACTATAGAAGCAAGAAAAACGTGATGGAGAGACAAGTAAATAAGGAGAACCATAGCAGCAAAAAAACGTGATAGGGACACAAGTAAATAAGGCGAACCATAGAAGCAAGAAAAATATGATGGGGACACTAGTAAATCAGGAGAACCGTAACAGCAAGAAAATGTTAGTGGGACACAAGTGAATAAGGAGAACAGTAGCAGCAAGAAAAACGTGATAGGGACACAAGTAAATAAGGCGACCCGTAGCAGCAAGAGAACGTGATGGGGACACAAGTAAATAAGGATAACCATAGAAGCAAAAAAAATGTGATGTAGACACAAGTAAATAAGGAGAACCATAGCAGCAAGAAAAATGGGATGGACATACAAGTAAATAAGGAGTACCATAGCAGTAAGAAAAACGTGATAGGGACACAAGTAAATAAGGAGAACAATAGCAGTTAGAAAAATGTGATGTAGACACGAGTAAATAAGGAGAACCATAGAAGCAAGCAAAATGTGATGTAGACATGAGTAAATAAAGAGAACGGTAGCAGCTAAAAAAATGTGATGGGGACACAAGTAAATAAGGAGAATCATAGCAGCAAGAAAAACGTGATGGAGTCACAAGTAAATAAGGAGAACAATAGCAGCAAGAAAAACGTGATGGGACACATATAAATAAGGAGAACCATAGCAGCAAGAAAAACGTTATTAGGACATAAGTAAATAAGGATAACCATAGCAGCAAGAAAAATGTGATGGGGACACAAGTACATAAGGAGAACCAAAGCAGCAAGAAAAACAGGATAGGGACACAAGTAAATAAAGAGAAGCGTAGCAGCTAGAAAAACGTGATAGGGACACAAGTAAAAAATAAGGAGAACCATAGCAGCGAGAAAAACGTGATAGGGACACAAGTAAAAAATAAGGAGAACCATAGCAGCTAGAAAAACGTGATGGAGACAGAAGTAAATAAGGAGAACCATAGAAGCAAGAAAAATGTAATGTAGACACAAGTAAATAATGAGAACCATAGCAGCAAGAAAACGTGATGTGGACACAACTAAAAAATAAGGAGAACCATAGAAGCAAGAAAAACGTGATGTAGACACAAGTAAATAAGGAGAACCATAGCAGCTAGAAAAACGTGATGGAGACAGAAGTAAATAAGGAGAACCATAGAAGCAAGAAAAATGTAATGTAGACACAAGTAAATAATGAGAACCATAGCAGCAAGAAAACGTGATGTGAACACAATTAAAAAATAAGGAGAACCATAGAAGCAAGAAAAACGTGATTGTAGACGCAAGTAAATAAGGAGAACCATAGCAGCTAGAAAAACGTGATGGAGACAGAAGTAAATAAGGAGAACCATAGAAGCAAGAAAAATGTAATGTAGACACAAGTAAATAATGAGAACCATAGCAGCAAGAAAACGTGATGTGGACACAATTAAAAAATAAGGAGAACCATAGAAGCAAGAAAAACGTGATGTAGACACAAGTAAATAAGGAGAACCATAGCAGCTAGAAAAACGTGATGGAGACAGAAGTAAATAAGGAGAACCATAGAAGCAAGAAAAATGTAATGTAGACACAAGTAAATAATGAGAACCATAGCAGCAAGAAAACTTGATGTGGACACAATTAAAAAATAAGGAGAACACTAGAAGCAAGAAAAACGTGATGTAGACACAAGTAAATAACGAGAACCATAGCAGCTAGAAAAACGTGATGAGGACACAAGTAAATAAGGTGAACCATAGCAGCTAGAAAACCGTGATATGAACACAAGTAAAAAATAAGGAGAAGAAAGACAGCAAGAAAAACGTGATGAGGAAACAAGTAAATAAGGAGAACCATAGAAGACAGAAAACCGTGATGGGGACACAAGTAAATAAGGAAAACCATAGAAGCAAGAAAACGCGATGGGAACACAAGTAAATAAGGAGAACCGTAGCAGAAAGAAAAGGTGATTGGGACACAAGTAAATAAGTAGAACCGTAAAAGGAAGAATAATGTGATGGGGACACACGTAAATAAAGAGAACCATACCAGCAAAAAAAATCTGATGGGGACACAAGTAAATAAATAGAACCATAGAAGCAAGAAAAACGTGATAGGGATACAAGTAAATAAGGAGAACCATAGCAGCAAGAAAACGTGTGTAAGACACAAGTAAAAAAAACGGAAAACCATGGCAGCAAGAAAAACGCTAAAGAGACACAAGTAAATAGGGAGAACCATAGAAGCAAGAAAAATCTAATGTAGACACGAGTAAATAAGGAGAACCGTAGCAGCAAGAAAACGTGATGGAGACACAAGTAAATAAGGCGAACCATAGAAGCAAGAAACATGTGATGTAGACACAAGTAAATAAGGAAAACCGTAGCAGCAAGAAAAACATGATGGGGACACAAGTAAATAAAGAGAACCGTAGCCGAAAGAAAAACGTGATAGGGACACAAGTAAATAAGGAGAACTGTAGCAGCTAGAAAAACGTGATGGAGACACAAGTGAATAAGGAGAACCATAGCAGCAAGAAAAATGGGATGGAGACACAAGTAAATAAGGAGAACCATAGTAGCAAGAAAACGTGATGGGGACACAAGTAAATAACGTGATGGAGACACAAGTAAATAAGTAGAAACATAGAAGCAAGAAAACGTGATGGGGACACAAGTAAATAAGGAGAACCATAGCAGCAAGAAAAATGTGATAAGGGCACAAGTAAATAAATAGAACCGTAGCAGCTTGAAAAACGTGATTGGGACACAAGTAAATAAGGAGAAACGTAGTAGCTAGAAAAACGTGATGGAGACACCAGTAAATAAGGAGTACCATAGCAGTAAGAAAAACGTGATTGGGACATAAGTGAATAAGGAGAACCATACCAGCAAGAAAACGTGATGGAGACACAAGTAAATAATGAGAACCGTAGCAGCAAGAAAAAGGGGATGGAGACACAAGTAAATAAGGAGAACCATAGAAGCAAGAAAAATGTGATGTAGATACAAGTAAATAAGGAGAACCGTAGCTGCTAAGAAAATTGTGATGGGGACTCAAGTAAATAAGGAGATTCATAGCAGCAAGAAAAAGGTGATGGAGACACAAGTAAATAAGGATAACCATAGAAGCAAGAAAAATGCGATAATGACACAAGTAAATAAGGCGAACCATAGAAGTAAGAAAAACGTTATTAGGACATAAGTAAATAAGGATAACCATAGAAGCAAGAAAAATGCGATAATGACACAAGTAAATAAGGAGAACCATAGAAGCAAGAAAAATGGGATGGAGACACAAGTAAATAAGGAGAACTATAGAAGCAAGAAAAACGTGATGGAGACACAAGTAAATAAAGAGAACCATAGCAGCAAGAAAACGTGATTGAGACACAAGTAAATAAGGAGAACCATAGCAGCAAGAAAAATGGGATGGAGACACAAGTAAAAAAAGAGAACGATAGACGCAAGAAAAATGTGTTGTAGATACAAGTAAATCAGGAGAACCGTAGCTGCTAGAAAAATGTAATGGGGACACAAGTAAATAAGGAGAACCATAGAAGCAAGAAAAACGTTATTAGGACATAAGTAAATAAGGATAACCATAGAAGCAAGAAAAATGCGATAATGACACAAGTAAATAAAGAGAACCATAGCAGCAAGAAAATGTGATTGAGACACAAGTAAATAAGGAGAACCATAGCAGCAAGAAAAATGGGATGGAGACACAAGTAAAAAAAGAGAACGATAGAAGCAAGAAAAATGTGTTGTAGATACAAGTAAATCAGGAGAACCGTAGCTGCTAGAAAAATGTAATGGGGACACAAGTAAATAAGGAGAACCATAGAAGCAAGAAAAACGTGATGGAGAGACAAGTAAATAGGGAGAACCATAGCAGCGAGAAAACGTGATGGGGACACAAGTAAAAAATAAGGAGAACTATAGAAGCAAGAAAAACGTGATGGAGAGACAAGTAAATAAGGAGAACCATAGCAGCAAAAAAACGTGATAGGGACACAAGTAAATAAGGCGAACCATAGAAGCAAGAAAAATATGATGGGGACACTAGTAAATCAGGAGAACCGTAACAGCAAGAAAATGTTAGTGGGACACAAGTGAATAAGGAGAACAGTAGCAGCAAGAAAAACGTGATAGGGACACAAGTAAATAAGGCGACCCGTAGCAGCAAGAGAACGTGATGGGGACACAAGTAAATAAGGATAACCATAGAAGCAAAAAAAATGTGATGTAGACACAAGTAAATAAGGAGAACCATAGCAGCAAGAAAAATGGGATGGACATACAAGTAAATAAGGAGTACCATAGCAGTAAGAAAAACGTGATAGGGACACAAGTAAATAAGGAGAACAATAGCAGTTAGAAAAATGTGATGTAGACACGAGTAAATAAGGAGAACCATAGAAGCAAGCAAAATGTGATGTAGACATGAGTAAATAAAGAGAACGGTAGCAGCTAAAAAAATGTGATGGGGACACAAGTAAATAAGGAGAATCATAGCAGCAAGAAAAACGTGATGGAGTCACAAGTAAATAAGGAGAACAATAGCAGCAAGAAAAACGTGATGGGACACATATAAATAAGGAGAACCATAGCAGCAAGAAAAACGTTATTAGGACATAAGTAAATAAGGATAACCATAGCAGCAAGAAAAATGTGATGGGGACACAAGTACATAAGGAGAACCAAAGCAGCAAGAAAAACAGGATAGGGACACAAGTAAATAAAGAGAAGCGTAGCAGCTAGAAAAACGTGATAGGGACACAAGTAAAAAATAAGGAGAACCATAGCAGCGAGAAAAACGTGATAGGGACACAAGTAAAAAATAAGGAGAACCATAGCAGCTAGAAAAACGTGATGGAGACAGAAGTAAATAAGGAGAACCATAGAAGCAAGAAAAATGTAATGTAGACACAAGTAAATAATGAGAACCATAGCAGCAAGAAAACGTGATGTGGACACAACTAAAAAATAAGGAGAACCATAGAAGCAAGAAAAACGTGATGTAGACACAAGTAAATAAGGAGAACCATAGCAGCTAGAAAAACGTGATGGAGA
>OY744552.1:29413444-29415944 GCA_963556195.1 Sepiola atlantica | reverse complement strand
ATGGGGGAGGGGTGTCTGGGGGATTACTATGGTTGCTATACTTGAATTTACATTTATGCCTGCAACTGGAGATAAGTTCATTCTTAGAATTAATAATATTTTTAGATTTAGTAGCAGTAGCTATCATAAAAGTTTCCAATGTGCAAAGTTGGCAGTGGGATGCACCCGGGGTATATGATTTGGACTTTTTAAGTATTGACCAGTGAAGTGAATAGGGAGTATTTTTAAGATTGAGGTTTCTAATTAAATTGGAAAGTGAAGTGCCAGTGCTAATATCGTTGCTATTTTTAAAGAAATAGATATGCTTAGAGATCCGGGTCTTAATAGGGAAAGAGGACGCTCCAATATATGTGTGTATCTTGAAGGGTGGTGCTATAGTTGCATTGAGATTGCTAGTGGTATTAGATGAGATTTGGGTTTGGAGATTCAAGTTATGTGAGGGAGGTTGGTGTAAGAAGTAGGGCGGAGCGGATATGGGGGAAATGTCAGTTAGCCCATGGGCACTATCTATTATTGGGGGTGCTTGGTTAGAGGTATGGCTGTATATGTGGGGGTCTTGAGGAGAAACGGATTGGGGTTGTGGGGAGATGCGGAATTCGGGTGGAGTATGGGAACTATGATTGCTCACAATATTGGTGGAGCGGGGGAATTGTTTCACAGTACAAGCGTATATTACGTCCTTCTGTACACAATTGTTGTTTAAGGGACAATCTCTAGGTTTACGGCAGTTACAAGTGGTGAGGGGTGCGGTGGGGGGTTGTTGTTGGATATGTTTGATTTTCCTATTGTTAGAGGTTATGATAGTTTGTTCAATATTGGGCATAGTAGAGTAAGATATTTTAATAGAATTTTTGTTAAGAATAGTGCTATATCTGTGGGGGTGCTTAAAAGATCTGTCTAAAATTTGGAAAAATTCCTTAGGTATATTGGTTTTAACATTACCGCTGAAAGGCGGATTGAACCAAATGTTATTCTTTCTTCTAAGTTTTTTCTTTGTCTGTGCGCCTGTGGGTCTGCCCGATTATCAATATTGTTAATTCCTATGGGCTTATTAGCGTGTGTTTTGATTTTCTTAGGTGCAGATGTGTTAAACTTTTCACTTCTGTGTGTGGTCATGTTGTGCGTAATAATGCCTGAGGGTTTGTTAACTTGAGTAAGGGGGTTGCAGTTATATTTAATTTTGTGATTGTAGCCTGAGTTTAGCAAGGCATTATTGTAGAAGCTAGAATTTTGATCGAAGATAGATTTATTCGCAGATAGCTTAGAGATTTTGTTAGATATTGAAGGGACTATTGAGTTTATGATGGAATTAGGGTGGTTAGATAGGCTATGTACGTAGAAGAGAGTTAAGTTAGGTTTATGGTATGGGCTGAAGGTTTCCGAGTTAAGATCTAATGTAAGGTCCAGAAAGTTGGTTATTCTTTTCTCAGGTTCCACTGTAATGGTCAAACCAAAGTTTTTGAAGAAGTTATGGAAGTTTTTGATAGTGTTATTATATTGTCTCGATCTCTCCCCAGATACAAACAAGGCATCGTCCCTATACAACCCACCCTGTAAATGCCCAAAATTAAACCCCAATTCTCTCATCAAGTACAAACCTACCAGGTTAGTGACCTGGGCAGAGTCTGAGGCCCCCATAGAAATATCAAAGTTATTAGCGGTGTCCTTCCTGGTCCAAAGCTTATTATCAAATTCTAGTAGGGATCTTCTGGCTAATATTATTAGTTTAATCTCTATGTCTGTAATGTCAGAATTATTTTTAGCAGAGATTTTCCCTCCCTACATCTCGAATCTCCTTTCAGATTGTTCTAATTCCTGTTGCTCTATAATCTCTGCATATATCCCCCTCATCCCTTTAGCCGCCTCTTAACTTAAAAAATTTCCCATAAACTCTGTTAGCTTCACAATTCCCTCAACTTTAATACCTTTCTCCCACTAACCCCTAAATCATTTTACTTAATCTCCTTAACCGTATAATTTTTATATGACTTCCATTTCTTTCCCCTTTAACTTCTTTTAATACATTCTTCCGCTTCCCATCAACACTTCCAAACTTCCATCCTTCCCTCTCACCCTGATAACTAACCCACCTTTTTCTTATTATACCCTAGTCCTTTTTTCACTTGTTGATTCGCCTTATCTACTCTTAATCCCCTTTGCACACTCCGATATCGATCTCCTTACTGTTCTCTCTGTGCACTCTAAATTTTTTCCCCCTCCTGCTTTTACTTTTGAATAATTCTTCTCACTCTTTTAATAGCCTCGATTATTCCCCCCTTGTTTACCTCGCCCTTCGTTCACTTCTCTCAGACCATGTTCAACCCCTAACCCACCCTCACTCTACATCTTTTAACCCCCATAATATTTACTTTTAACTGCGATCTCCATTCTCACTCTGGTTTAATCTGTCACTACTTTAACTTCGTATGTCTCTTGCTTCTTTCTGCCATCATTAACCTAATTAATAATTTTCTTAATCAACCTCCTTATACCTTTTTTT
>OY744552.1:29045944-29403444 GCA_963556195.1 Sepiola atlantica | reverse complement strand
TTTTCTTTTGGGATCCCACCATCATTTCTTGTCCCCATTTTTGATAAGCAATTTAACAAGGGAGCAGGAGGGGATCTTTTCTTTACTTCCTATTTCAATCACCTAAATTATTTATAGTGCCTTTTTTGTTAATTAAAGAATAATGATGAAATTAGGCGTAGTGGGATGATAAATGCCAGCTACAGAAAAGACTTCTCAAATGCAAGACCAAGAGGACACCCACTAAAAAAAATGGTCCAACAGCATTAGGGAACAGTGCGGCGTTCCTCTTCAAATAGCTGAGAAATATGCAATTCGGAGACAGAATTTTATGTTCAATACAGAGCGGGGACGTTAAGTTCTGTGCGATTAAAGAAGAAATAAAGAAGATGAAATTAAAGTTTTTTTGTGAAACAAAATGAAAACATGCCGGTTATAAACTAGAATCACCATTTTTTTTATTGTTAATGAAAATATTTGAAAAGAAATTCAACTTTTTCAGTGCAAACAGTCTAGCTCTACATGGCTTGGCCAATCACCACCAAACTTGGTGAAAATGTCGGTCATAATCTAACTTAGAACTGATTTAATTTTGGGATATCAAGGTAAAATGTCAAGGTCACAAAAAAGGTGAAAGTCACATGTTTGGCTATAACTTCAGTTCTGTTCATTGTAAAGACTCACTATTTGGCCCATACTGTAGCCAATGAAGTCCAACATAGAATATGTAGAAGTTAGTCTCAGATAAGACTTTGGCCCATCCTTACGTTGTCAGGTGGAGATATGCAGTCTCATGTCTGACTTATGTTCGTGTTACATTTGGAATTGAAATGTAATATTGAGATTGGAAGATTTACAAAAAAGAGTTACACAACTATTAAAAAAGAGATTGGAAAATTTACTAGATATAAAAGTAGAATATTTGATATTCCAAGTAATATGTTTGTGTAGTAAACGGGAAAATAAAAGATTGATGAAGAATGTTTATTCTCTGTAAATGCCCTGAACATAATCAAAATGCATGCATTACAGAGAATGCATGGCCTATGTAAAGTAAATGCAACTAACTTTGATATTATCTAGGAATTATTTTGCCAAGAATGCTGCAACCAGTGCTAAAATGGTTTAAAGTACTAGGTTTAATATCTGTGAACAATAGTTGTAACGTATAAATAAGATATCTGACAGTAAATACATCAGTTGTGAAAACCATGTCAAAATGCAAAGCTAAGTGAAATGCATCCACCAAGCCCACAATAATATATTTAAGACTAAATTTTTAGATAAGATTAAGAATAATAATAGTGTAGAATATTTCGAGATGAAATTAGATGAATGCAAAAATAATAGAAAAAAAAGGAAAGAAAACATTTTTGAGAACTATCAGATGGAATATTTAACAGAATCTTATCTGGATATTTATATTGTGTTAATAGTGTAAATATTGTGTGAAATTAAAAAAAAAGATTTTTTAAAGGTTGAAATATTGTTGGCAAAGTAAATTCAGAGTTATTTCCCTTGAATGCTATTCAAGTTATTTCTGCTGAATCATTACTTGCATAAAGTAAGAATGAACTCTTCAAGTTTGAAGTATAAAACAGACTTGTATATGTGTAGTGAGAGAGCCGAAATCGATGCCTGACCTTTCTGATGTGGGCTATTAGATGAGTGAATGTGTTCCACTTAACTCTACGTTTTGACATGGTTTTCAATACTCTAACGTGTTTACAATAGGTTTTCCTATTTACAGATCACATGCCCCTTTTTCTACTGATCGCAGCATTTCTATCAAGAATATTTCCTAGACAATATAAAATAAGTCGTATTTACTCTAATCTGTTTACCCTGGCAATTAATGTTTATTTCGATTGTCTGTAGGGACGTTAGTAATTACATCTATAAATTCACCCCCCTTTTACATACCATGTTGTATAATGTCGCTCTTACATTTGTCCTTAAATAACCTTCACCGTGAAAAAAAATGCATGTATGTATATAAATATAACTGCCTCTTTATTATTACCTTTTCTTCATAGTTGTTATTTTCCTGTTTACTTCCTACCCTTGTGTATTCTTAACAAAACACATATTCAATATGTCGGCCACATGTTGGAGTAGGGGTTCCAACACGTGCATCGCTACAAAAATCTATAAAATTTATAACACATTTTGATTTTTATCATTTCACTTCTATTCATTCATTTAGTTTACGTCGGCCTTTTTCTAATGTCGGACATTTTGAATTTGCTATCAACCAATATTCTTGTGGAATTATGAATGTCAAGTTAGAATAAAATAAAAATCAAAGACAAGAATAAATTTGATTGAATTATTTAGTCTTGACTGTTTATTTTTTATTTTTATTTTTTTTATTTGCCTGCAGACAAATTTGTATCCAAATTTTTTTTACCTTCCAATTACGACTGATTCAGGATTTGACTATAGAAATGCTTGCACGTGCATGAAAAACCAGATATTCTTAAGTTGCGTCCTTATAATCTGTGCATTTAGCAATGAAAATGTCATTGCAAAATTAAATGTGGCAGACCAATTCAAAAGCTATTTAAAATTTAAGCGTGAGAGATTGCTGAGAGTTCTCTTTCAAACTTAAGTGTGACAGACCAAAGAAATGTCATTTCAAACTTAAACATGACAGACCAGAGAAAATCCTATTTTCTAAACTTAGCTAAATAAAATTCTTTTTGCAACCTTTGGCAGATCAAGAAAGAATTATTTTAAACTTAAGCATGACAGACCAGAGAAAAACTATTTAAACATTTAGCTAGACAGACCAATGAAAAATAAGATCTATTCAAACTGTGCTTTTAGTGGTGAAAATGCTATTTCCAACTTAAGCGTCACGGACCAACAGACATTTTATTTCAAACTGAAGTGTGATTGACAGACGTAGCCACTCATAGAGGGACATATCTAAAAATGCCTGCTAAAAATTCTAAAAACCTTATTGCCATCTTTGATTGCTAAAAAATGAAATCAAAAGTCTCTGCGTGATCGAGAAGTTATTGGGTTCATTTTTTTTGTAAATTTTTATTAAAATTAAAAAAAAAAATGAAACTAAAAAATCTTGATTTAATTTCATCCCCCCCCCCGCGACTGACGATAATTTCCAGATTTATTTGAATATAAAAAAATATGATTTTTTTGTAGAATTTAATTAAAGGTTTTCAAGAGGATTAAAGAAAAAAGTTTTATTTTAATAATCCTAATTCTATTTTGAAGATTATTTATGTTTTTATGAAATAAAAATTTTTAATCTTCCATTTTATATGTTTGTATAGTAACACATGTGTTAGGGTATTTTCTCGAAGCAGGTAGTTGTCATCTTGAATAGTTGTTTTCTGCAGTAAGTAAACAGAAAATAACAATACTGAAGAAAGAGTAAAAATAAAGAGACAGTTGCATTTACTCACTAGTTTATATGTTTATTCATGAAAAATGTACATAAAAAATTACTGAACGTAATTTCTGAATTTAAATGTCCCAAACATAATCAAAATGGATGGATAAGCACATTATTGAGAAAGTAAATGACATTTTGTATTGTCTAGGAACTATTTTCGCTAGAAATGCTACAACTAATAGAAAAATGGCCATGCTGAGATGGCTAGCTGTCTGGAAGTCCCGTCAACTACCACACAAGTGAGATATGACAACACAGCGTCAGTGGTGTAAAAAACAAGTAATAATGTGGAGCTAGGTCAAAACACGTCTAACTAACTTCAAGTCCAAGCCAGAAAAAGACTAAGACTCGATTTCTCATCTCACACTACACATGTGGGAGTCTTTTTTGTACTTCAAAATTGAAGAGTTAATTCTCACTTGTTGACAGTATGATTCAGGAGAGATAACTTGAATATGGTTCAAGGGATATAACTCTAAATATACTGAACCAACAGTTTGGATGAATGAATAGAAGTGCTGTCACATTGGGAAACTGAATGGATGAAAAGAGAGAGGCATTTATGGACAAAGAGACTAACTATTTTTCTCTTAATTTTATTTTTTATTTCAGCCATAATAATCATTTTTAATGTCTATAAAAATAGCCTTTTTAAACATAAGATCATGTAAAATTAAAGGTATAAAATAAACGCTATAAAAAGTAAATAAAAACTCTATATAAAAGAAAAGATACACACTATAAAAAGTAAAGAAAAACTATTAAAAGAAAAGAAAACTATAAAAAAAAGATTAACGCTATAAAAAAGTAAAGAACAACTATAAAAAAGAAAAGATTAACACTATAAGAAAGTAAAAAACTATAAAAAAGATAAACGCTATAAAAAGTAATAAAAAACTATAGAATAAAAATAAACGCTATAAAAAGTAATAAAAAAACTATAAAATAAAAATAAACGCTATAAAAAGAAAAGATAAACGCTATAAACAAGTAAACAAAAACTATAAAAGAAGATAAACGCTATATAAAAATAATAAAAAAATTGTAAAAAGAAAAGATAAACGCTATAAAAATAAAAAAAAACTATAAAAAATGAAAAGAAAAACTATAAAAAAGAAAAGATAAACAACAACATTATCTCACAAAAAAGTAAAGAAAAATTATAGAAAACGATAAGATAAACGTTATAAAAAAGTAAGGAAAAATATAAAAACAGAAAAGGCAAACGCTACAAAAAAGAAAAGAAAAACTATAAAAAATAAAATAAACGCTATATAAAAATAAAAAAAACTCTAAAAAAGAAAAGATAAATTCTATGAAAAAGAAAAGAAAAACTATAAAAAATGAAAAACTATAAAAAAAAAAAGAAAAACGCTATAAAAAAGTAAAGAAATACTTTATAAAAAAGAAAAGCTAAACGCTATGAAAAGTAAAGAAAAAAACTATAAAAAAGGAAAGATAAACGCTATAAAAAGTTAAGAAAAACTATAAAAAAGAAAAGTAAAACGCTATCAAAAGAAAACAAAAACGCTATAAAGAAAAAAACGCTATAAAAGAAAAACGCTATGAAAGAAAAACGCTATAAAAAGTAAAGGAAAACTCTATAAAAAAGTGATAAACGCAATAAAAAGTAAAAAAAAAACCTATAAAACAAGAAAAAATAAACGCTATTAAATGTAAAGAGTAATGCTATAAAAAGTAAAGAAATACTCTATGAAAAAGTAAAAGATAAACGCTATAAAAAGTTAAGAAAAACTATAAAAAGAAAAGATAAACGCTATAAAAAAGTATAGAAAAAATCTATAAAAATTAAAAGATAAACGCTATAAAAAAGTATAGAAAAAATCTATAAAAATTAAAAGATAAACACTATAAAAAGTATAGAAAAAATCTATACAAATTAAAAGATAAACGCTATAAAAAAGTATAGAAAAAATCTATAAAAATGAAAAGATAAACGCTATAAAAAAGTATAGAAAAAATCTATAAAAATTAAAAGATAAACGCTATAAAAAGTACGGCAAAAATCTATAAAAATTAAAAGATAAACGCTATAAAAAAGTATAGAAAAAATCTATAAAAAAAGAAAATATAAACGCTATAAAATAATATAGAGAAAATCTATAAAAAAAGAAAAGATAAACGCTATAAAAAAAGTATAGAAAAAATCTATAAAAAAAGAAAAGATAAACGTTATAAAAAAGTATTAAAAAAATCTATAAAAAAAGAAAAGATAAACGCTATAAAAAAGTATGGAAATAATCTATAAAAAAAGAAAAGATAAACGCTATAAAAAAAAGTATAGAAAAAATCTATAAAAATTAAAAGATAAACGCTATAAAAAAGTATAGAAAAAATCTATAAAAATTAAAAGATAAACGCTATAAAAAAGTAATTTGCTTGTTAATTCCATAGTTCACATCATTATACATTCGACCTCTCCTGCCATCCTTCTTCTTCTTCTTCTTCTTCTTCTTCTTCTTCTTCTTCTTCTTCTTCTTCTTCTTCTTCTTCTTCTTCTTCTTATTATTATTATTATTATTATTACTATTATTATTAGTATTATTATTATTATTATTTTATTTTTTAAAATTTTTTTTTAATTTTTTAATTTTTTTATTTTTTATTTATTTATTTTTTTATTTTTTATTTTTTATTTACCCAGCCTGTGTAAATGGATTAGTGACTATTTTTGTATCAGTGTGACAAGTACGATCGCCGAACCCTGAATTTTGACTGGACGAACATTGAAAAAGAAAAGAGATTTTTACAACAATTTTTACAGCGACTGAAAGCAGCAGAATAACTAATGATTTTGTAGATTGCTTATCTGCAAGCATTAAAGAATTTGTCTATGAACCTCAAGGAATTACTTTTACTTCATGGTTTACATGTTGGAAAGACATTTTCTTAAATGAATTTTCCCATAAGGATGATGCTTGGAAAATGCGTCTATTACTAAGAAAACTAGGATCAGATGAGCATACTCATTACATTATTTTTATTCTTCCAAAGGAAGCAAAGGATTTAAGCTTCACTGAAACAGTGGAACAGCTTACAAACAGTTTTAGTGTCAGCAATCGCTTTTCAACGTCCGTTATAATTGCCTAGAACTTACAAAGAACGATACTGATGACTATATTACCTTTGCTGGTCATGTAAATCATGAATGCGACAAATTTCAAATGAAATGCCTCACAGAGGATCAGTTTAAATATCTGATATTCATTGCAAGACTACAATCTCCACAGGATTTGGACATTCGTATGTGTTTACTTTTAAAACAGGACCAGGATAAAAACATCAGTCAAAGCTCTCACTACGGAGTACCAATGCTTATTAAGTCTTAAACGTGACACAATGATGGTACAGCAGCCCAGTAATCCATCTTCAACAAGCAGTGTCCAAGTGCTTGCTGGCATTGTGGTGAGATGCATTTTTCATGCTTTTGTTCATTTAAGTATAATTGTCAGGAATGCTTCAATTATAGACATAAAGAAGAATTTTGTAATCCTCAGAAAGGCAAAACGTCCAATGCACACACAGATCATTCAAATTTCACACACAAGAAATTCAAGAAAAAAGTCAGACTGGATGAAATCAAATTCAAATTCTGTGTCTGCAACATTCAAAATTGATTTTGAATCTTTAAAAAAAATTATTACTCTTATTGTAAATAGCAATCTAGTTCGTTTTCAGTTCGACACAGCTTCAGACATTATCATTATCTCACACTCCACATGGGAACATACTAGGAAGCTGGCATTGATAGAAACGCATGATATAGCTGAAAGTGCATCAGCTGATGGGTGAGTTAGATTGCAATATGTCTTTTAAAGAAACAAAATTTTCTAGAACATGTTATCTCTCAGATAATTCTGATTTAAATTTGCTTCTTTTTTTTTTTTTCGATATTCCTCTCAAGCATGTTTTTAACACTTTAAATCTTTCTTCTATTTCTCATATTGAAAAATAATTCACAGAAATTCTCGAGGCTTAATCTAGCAATGTTTTTCAGGTGAGTCTAGGATTCTGCACCAAATCAAAGGGAACTCTCAATTAAAATCTGATGCAAAACCACTTTTCAGACTCTAACATCTGGTACCCTATGCTACACTTGACATAGTGAACAAGTTGGAGTGTCTTCAACAAGAACTACAGCGAACCAATTAACTCTTCATGGGCAGCTTCCATTGTTGTTAAGAAAGCGAATGGAAGAGTAAGAATATCCACTGATTATTCCACTGGATTGAACAATTCCTTAGATGCACATCAGTACCCATTTTTTTTGGCAAAATTAAATGGTTAAAAGTCTTTTGCAAAAATTGATTTTTCTGATGCTTTTCTTACAGTTGGAGGTTGATGATCAGTCAAAAGAGCTTCTTACAATCAACACACACACGATTCAACTGCCTTTCTTTTGGAGTCAAACCAGCTCCAACCATATTCTAGCAAACAATGGATGCTGATACTCCTGTCAATCCGGCTAACGTTAACCGGATTGACAGCATTCATCGATATCATCAGGTGCTACACAAGATGATCAGCTCCTACGGCATTTGATTTCAACATTTGAGTGAATTCAGCAGAAATATGGATTCCATGTAACAGCTGAAAAATGTTAATTTTTTCAAACACAAATGAAATATCTGTGATTCATTTTTGACAAAAATGATCAACAGCCACACCCAGAAAATATTTCAGCCATTAAAAAAAATGCTGACACAGGCAAACATCAAAACTTTACACTCTTTTCTTGGCATGGTTAGCCCCTACAGTGCATTATTGCCAGAACTTCATTGAGTTTGTGCACCTCTCAGCAATCTTTAAAAAAGGAGATGCACCATGGAAATGGTCCACTGAGTTTATTTTCTTCAGATATGTTGTCCACACACTGCAACCGATCCATGGATATTGTTGTTGCTTCTGATGCATCTGATTAAGGTGTTGGAGCTGTCATTTCACATAGCTTTCCTGAAGGCAGTCAAAAAGCAATAGCTCATGCATCCAGGTCACTGACACCTGCCAAGTGAAATTCTAGTTAGATAGAGAAGGAAGCATTGGCAATAATTTTGCCACAAAAATATTTCATATAATGTTATATGGACGTCACTTTACATTTAGCACGTAGCTATGTCTACTAGCCAAACATGGACAAGCAAATAGAAGATCTGAGCCATAACTGTACAAAATGTCAGCTCCAAGAAAAAAACAACTTTTTTCTTGGCCTATTCTCATCACGTCTTCACATTTATTTTGCCGGATCCATTGATGGAAAATGTTTCCTATTACCAATAGATGCTTACAATAAATGGCCTAAGAGTTTCCCAATGTGCTGCATCACCTCTGAGGAAATGATTTTAAAATTACAACATATTTTCAGCTGACTTGGAGTCCCAGAAATCATAGTGTCTGACAATTGTACTGCTTTCGCTTCAGTGAAATTTTCAGATTTCTGCAAGCAGAATGACATCAACCACATACAAATACCACCATTTCATCCTCAATCGAACAGACAGGTTGAGTGTTTTGTGGATACATTTAAGAGAGTACTCTTAAAACTACACCAGAAATCCTAGAGATATTTCTTGGAAGTTATACTAAAGCTACACTAAACTCAAATGCCCCTAACTATAGTTAACCAGCTGATGCTCTATTGAACCGGAAAGTCCATTTACCAATAGAATGTCATTTATCCAGATGCACAAACTTCTCACAAGAGAAATATATAAGTGAAATAGCAGTTCACTCGTCATCATGGTGCAGTAAGTCTCACTTCTAAACAGGGATGGAAAGTCTTAGCAAAAGACTATCGGAATGGCAAAGAGAAGTGTGCCAAAGAAAAAATATTATTTATGACGTCAGTGTGCAGTCTTCTGTTTGGGTTCGACATCCAAAATGATACTTTCTCACTGGAGATACTATTGGGCACATTTGATTAGCCTCAATGATGCACTCCAGTCATGCCGAATGAACAACCTAAGACTCAACTGAAGAAGGCATCCAAAACCATGCAAATCCAATGCAGATCAGGCAACAACAAAAACATTAATAGCTCATACATATCACTACAAAATAATAATAGAAAATAATAATTAAATATTTAAAATAGAAATTGAATGTTTTATAAAGGAATAAATTTTAATCCAAAAGTTGTCTCCCTTGTCTCAAAGAGATTTTGAGCAGAGTTATTGCCCTTACATTCAGACTAGCCGATATTTGGGATAACATTCAATGTATGTGTCACACAGCGACTACAAATGATTATGTCCGCATTATTAACTAATTCTTTTTAAGTTGTAAATATATAATAAATAATTATATTTGTTGATCTATACAGAAGCATTTTCATCCAATTTATTCGTCATATTGGTGTCGTACCATGCATAGAGATCACATTATTTCATATTAATATATTTTCATGAAAGGTAAAATCTCAAAACTTGGTGAAGGTTGACAGAGGTCAGATAGACGACTGGAGTTGACCTGATGGAACAGACCACATGTAAATCACTCATCAATGTTCATTTCTAAGGTGAATTGGTGAGGAGACACACATAGTTTCCTGAGAAAGATATACACAGCTATGGATAAGTTATGGGAGAAATGTTACTGTTCGGATAAAGTAAGGTGAAGGAAATTGCTATACACTATTTTCAGCCTGCTTCATTCTACTAGAAATTTATTTTAATAAAACCACACTCCAAAAATTGAATTCATAAAATGTAAAACATAAAAAAGGTAATCTGGTGTTATGGGCTGGGTGCAAAAGAATATAAGGTTTGTCATTCAATCCTGGGCAACATCGGGTATTCCTGCTAGTCTGAGGCTAATTTAATGTTTGGAAATTCAAACATCTTTCTGAAATGAAAAAAATCAGACTCTTCTTGCTACATTAAAGTTTACGGTTGTTCTTTTTTCTCTCGTTTCAGCTTCACCGTTTTCATTTAAGTACTCAACTTCCCTGGCCGATTCCAGAACCTTCCCTGTCAACTCGACGGAGTGTGACTGTCAATTTGGATGTTGACCTCTACAGTCAACTGGACAGAAAGGACGGTGTGTTCGAACGTCTGTTTAGTAACAATGGCAATACCTTTCATTCATTGCACCATCTCAACAAAAAACTGTGTGGCGAATTGGAATCTGAGACAAACAGCTTTTGACGACTAGAAACTCATGAAATGATTGTGAACAACAAAATTGTGAACTGGGGTTTCCAATGTTGATCTCTCTTTTAGGGAACAAGCAATAAATAATTATGGCGAATTTATTAAAAGAAAAATAAATTTATATGTACAGGAGGGGCCAGATATGTTGCTCTGATTTCACAGTTTAATAAAAAAAACAAACACAAGCATAAGAGAACAAATATATATTTATATTAAGTACATAACACTCTTACCTGGTCAACGCCGGGTAACCCTGCTAGTTTATAATAAATACATGAGATGTCTGAGTGGTTTTGAAAATTGTTTCGCTTAAGTGACAACCTCCAATGTTGATGCAGTTTTGAAGTCTCTCCTGAAAGTTCACCATAGCACTACATTTTCTTTCGCTTAGTTGTTCTAGAATGGCCAGGACTTTTCTTATTTAAAGCAAATAGGGTTTGTCTTAAGTTAGAAATACACAGGTGAATTGTTTTTACATCCGGTATGGGATCATGACAACAGAGGAAAAGTGCATTCTGAAAAAACTCGAGCACTTTCTGAACGATGCTCCAGGCGATGAAACAGAAAATAAATGGCATTTAATATACAGCATGAAGATGATATTTGTTCGTAAGAAAAAATACGAAAAAATAAGAAAGAAGTTTCATTTTTTGACATTTATTCATCAAATTTGTGTTTTCAGTTTGTCTTCATGACTTGTTCTGTCCATTTCTCTCGATGAACCCACCTTTAGCTTTAATGACAATCTTGAGGCAGGTTTAGAACCACGCACAGGCCTTCATCACTGTCTCTCAACTTAGGCCCCCGAAAGCTCTAGTTCTTCTGACCTTTAGCTTGTTCTTCGTGTTGTAGCTGGATCTGCACTCCATACAAAGAAGTTAAGGGGGTGTCAGTGAGGCAAGCTGAAAGGCCATATGTTCTCTGGGTCTTCCAGATGGTATGGTAGGGCACCGAGTCTTGCTCCCACATGACATACGACCTATTTGCAGCTACTTGGTTGATCCAGGGTTTCACTACCTTGCTCAGAATGTAGATGTAACCATCGTGTTCAGCCTGACCCCCCTTGCTGGATTCATTGTGCCAAAATTGTTGATCAGGCGTTTTTCTCTCGTTTGATGTTGAATCCCGAATCTTCCAATTCCTTTCTGATTTTGTCTACCATCCTCCTTCTGATGCTGAGGAGGTCTGAAATCGCCTTAATATTCCTTCCAGCACAGATTCCAAGAAGAACTGTGTCTCTTCCACAAATATAGAGGGTCAAAATTGTCCATAATCAACTGTTTTCATGAAAACATGATTGATAACGAAAGTAAAAAAATATATATAAAATTAGTAGGTGAAAATTGCGAACAAATATCGTCCGCACTCTGTACTTTATAGTGATACAAAGTTTTTTCTTTTTTCTTCATACGTTTGTTTCAATTTGAAATCGAGGCAACATTTCTGCTTCATCTAAAAAAAGTACTTACCTTTACTAAATTATAATCCAAAATAAACGTATTAAAAAAATTCCATATTAAAAATCGTGTTGATTACTTTGAATGAATTGTATCTTACACTTCATTCTTTTCTTGAGGATTCTAATATTGTCTATATAGTAATATTTAAATGCGGGTAAGAAAAATAAAATAAAAATCGGAAAGGGAAAAATTCCATTAGAAGTTTAAAGTTTACAATTAGGACTCTGGCAGGATATAACATCACAGGGAGGAAGTAGCTAGTGATATGTGGTGAATAAACTGATCAAATCTTCCTCTTTATTTCTGGATCGTGGGAGAGCAGGGTCAGTTTTGTGACAGCACTCCCATTCCTTTATGGTGGATGGGTGGGGAATGATATTTATTGTATAATTGAGAAGAACAATAAAATCCTCAAAAGCTTTGTTATTTTGTGCTGGAATTTTTTTACAAAGAAGATAAGAACAAATGAATTGCTGTTGCGTGATTCCAACGAGATTCCAACTTACTATGTGATGAACCACCATTCAGATAATCTGCTGGATTGAAGAATTGGTCGTCCCTGTAATGTTACATGACTACTATTATTACTAATAATAATCACTAATAGGTTCAACATTTTACCAGGTTTGGAATGAAGAACCTTTTACATTTTTAGGCTCCAAAACTATTATTCTGAATTCCACTAACCCTTAGGATGGCAAATAGACGATCAACATTATAGTTTCAGTTCGTTTGAACAACAATGGATACCCTCTGTAAGGGAGCCTGTGCGGGGAGTCAACCACACCTCTTCTTGAGGCCAGTAGCAAGGAGGAGTCTGGGACGACTGAAAACAATGCACGGATAAGCAGAGAGCCCTCTCATATAGAGCACCTGATATTCTCAAATGGTCACCCATTTTAGCTGCGGTGTCTAACAAGAACCAGTGTGTCAACGTGAGTGCGCTGTATTACAGTGCAATCTGCTATTATTTATGATATTACTACTATTCTATTAAACGCTTAGAAACTAGTGATGGGACGATTCCAATATTTTTCCCGATTCCGATACAATTATGCGATACACTTTTCCAATTCTTTTGAAATTTCTAAATGTTCAGTTATGGAGTTGTTGTTTTTTAATTTTTTAATTATCATAAAAACCCATGTGCATATAATTTTGGAAAAGTAAAAAAACACAAGTAGATCTTTGTAAGTATTTTTTTTCAAATGTTTTCCTCGTAATTGATTGAACATTTTTCAAACAAAACCGATTTACATGAGTTCGTTGTTGGTTGATAAATTTTTTTTATATAATTAATTGAACATATTCGACCAGAACCTTTTTAGTAAAAAATAATTTTAAAAATAGACTAGTAAGTAACTTATTTTCAAAATGAAAATCCTTTTTTTTCTCTTTGAGGATTACAAAATATAGCACTTTGTTCATTTCTAACAACTTGTGGAAGTGATGTGGTGTCCACATTAACGACACATCTAACCCCCACATCCGTGTCATACCTTTTAAGAAAATATTGAAATGTATGTCGCACAAAATTAATTCATCACTCAATAAGTCTGAGTCAAATTAATAAAAAAACAACTTTTAGGCATCAACATCAACATAGGCTGATACACTTCGATGCCTATTTTGTAGAACGATTTGTCTTTGGTCTCAAAATACGCCTCAGTCTCCGATAGGAAGGATCTTCATTGGAGTAAAATCTCTTTCCTTTGAGCATTCTTCTGAGGTCTGCAAACAACCAGTAGTTGGTGCGGACCAGATCTAGAGAATAGGGTTGGTGCAGAAACAATTCGAAGTGATATTCATGTAGTTTTGACATTGTTGCGAGTGACTTGTGACACGGTGCACTTTTTTCAACTTCAGTTGTGGTCGTTTTTTTTTCCAATTTCTTCCTTCAAACGTACCAATAATGTCATATAATATTTGCTATTGATGGTTCTTCCTTTCTTAAGGTAATCGCTGAACAAAATACGGAAGCCAAAACCTTGCCTGCTGATGTTTGCATCTTTGATTGCTTTCGCCTGTGCTGTCCACTCAGATGAATGCAGATTTGACTGCGGAGTGAAGTGGTGAATCTATGTTTCATCCATTGTCACATTTTGATGAAGACATCGTTTTTGTTGTGTTGAAACAGTTGCAAAAAACTCTAAATCGTCGTTGTGTTGCTATTTTTGATCGACTGTGGGCAAACGTAGCACCCACTTTGAACATAACTTTCTCATTGATAAACGTTCATGTAAAAAATAGGCAGTATGCCTATTGATATCGTCAAATTTCTCAGCTATCTTACATAACTTCAATTTACGATCAGCCCAAACGAGTTTGTGGACATTTTTGATGTTTTCTGAATTTGGGCAATCTGAGTATTCAGCATCATTTGCTTCTGTACGACTGCATTTAAAGTCAGCATATCACCTCCTACCCATTGTTTCTGACAATGAGTAGAGTTCAAATAACACTTATCAAGCCATTGCTTAGCTTGAACAGTATTTTTCCCATCAGAAAGCAATGCACGAAATTCAGATTTTTCTGTTGTTTTGAAAATTTTCACTTAAATAATTGTTACTTGTAAACTAATAATCCGATTTTGACACGTGCCATTTAAAGGTTAGTACTTCAAAAAAATTATAGTAGTGGCATCTATATGTCAGGCCCGGGACTTATTGAGTGATGTGTTAAATTTAAAAAATTGAACCATTATATTTACTGGGTAGATGAAAATGTAATTGTAAGTTCATAACTAATGAAATGCTAAATACAACTAAACTGAAAACTACTTAGAAATGTTTAAGGTGTCAATTTTATATGGGTAGCCGCTTTTTCTAAAAACATTTATGCCGGAAATCACTTGCATACATACATTACTGATGGGACGATTCCAAACTTTTTCCCAATTCTGATACAATTACCGATTCTGTTCTAAATTCCTGATTCCGATTCTTTTTAAATTTCTAAATATTTAATTAGTCATTTGTTGCTTTACTGTAAAACACTTGTGTAATGTATACTTTTGCAAACATAAACAATGCATTTAGGGAAGAGTAGATCTTTCTGAATATTTTTTCTCAAATGTTTTCCTTGTAATTTATTGAAAATAGTGAGGCAACTAAAAGTTTATTTCTCTTTTAAAACAAAGCCAATTTGCATTAGTTCACAGTTGGTTGACAACATGTTATTTGAATTTTATCATAAACAATTGAAAATAGTCAACGATTCATATGAAAAATAAGACGCTGTAGGAACAGAATAGTTAAGAAGCACCATCCCCATGTTAAGAATGAGTTTCTAAATAATAATGTTAGTATTTAGAAAAACATTTTTAACATGAGGAGGGCGTGGGGGGCTTTGTTAACTATTCTGTGCCTTCCCTTTATCAAAGAATGTTCATATTTTCATCCTAATTATAAAGATTTGGTCGGTCATTGCTACTGTCAATATAACAGATATGTAGTAGATTGATTAGTTTTACTGTAAAAAGAAAAACAATATACAGATAATAATAATAGTAATACTACTACTAATAATAATGGCAAATTTGTAGATTAACACCCTCAGCTAAATCACCCCTCAAAAATGCGATTTTACTTCTTTTAGGTGATTACGTGTGAACACCCCTGTAAAAACTTTGTGGAAAGAAAAGAAAAACAATTAATTTAGAATTTAGAGTGGGAGATCAGTTTTGTATATAAATTTAATGTAAAATGATCATCATTTCCGGGCTATTCTAACTTAAGGGATGTTTACTAAATTTTTTAGCACTAATCATAAGTCCGACTGACAAGGGCGTAAAGCCATGTGTAATCACTTAAAAAAGTAGACCCTTCCCCCCAAAATAAATAACGGACATGATTTATCTCCCAGACCAAGATAATTTTTTTTAGTTAACTGCTCTAAAATGCTAGAATGTCTCGGAAATGAGAGCTCATTTTACCTTAAATTTATGTGTGAAACTGATCCCTGACTCTAAATTCTAAATTAATTGTTTTTATTTTCAAGGTGTTCACAAAAAAAGTAGAATCTCATTTTTTAGGGGAGCGGGTAGCGGTGACAAAAAACCACCAAAATAAAAAGACAACAACGAAAACAATTATTATTTTTTTAAATTAAAAAAAATTGTTTTATATTTAATTTTTATATAATTATGTTTATCAGTAATTTTTTTTCTTGTTTCATTTTTAAACATTTTTCTGGTACTTTGTAAATACTACATTATTATGAAATTATCGATGCTTGTTTTTATTGTTTTTTTTAGCCAATTCGCAATTATAACATTTTGTTGCAAAAGAAAATAAGGTATTATTAGAGCTCTGCACCCTATGCTAATTCACCTAAAAATAAAAATGCAATTCTCTATTTGTTAGACGATTACATGTAAACAGCTTGAACAACTTAGTGGTAAAAATAAATAAAACAACAAAAAATCAGTTTCGCATATAAATTTAACATTTTAAGGACATAACCAATTTTGTTTGGTTTAAATCTTGGCAATAGATGATCAAACTTAGTATAAAATATAATGAAATATTTAAAAGTCATAAAAAACACGGCTCCTTCCCACTACTAATCCTAAGTCCGGGTGGTAATACAAAAAATAAAGCGATTACGTATGGTTTTATGACTTTGTTAGTAGTAAAAACTTTAGTTACTGCCCTAAAAAGTTAAAATGACCCAGAAATGGGGGATCATTTCATGTCAAATATTATATATGCAACTAAGCCCCCACTTTAAATTCTAAATTAATTTTTATTTTTCAGTGTGTTCACACGTAATCTAAAAAAAGTAGAATCTCATTTTTTGGGTGTAAATATAATTTCTTTTTTAATTTGACAAACTTCTAAATGTTTTCCATTTATTTATTGTTTCCAAGATGTTGATAAACTTATTGTGAGATTTTCATCTATATTTTTCACTTGTGCCATTTTTTTCTATTAATTCACTTGTGCCATTTAATTAATTAACCGGTGCCATTTTTATCTAAATTCAGTGAAAATAGCTATTTAAAAGACACGTTTTTAAATTTTTGAAAATTGATTTAATAAATTTTAATGGGAAATAAGCATTAGGTATGAAGAATTTCAAACCGAAAAAAATACAATAAAACATTATTTCAAAGGATATATATGCTGTGACCAAACAATGGCTAGGGTCAGGGCGGCGCCAGCAAAATAAAATAAACTTATCACGGGTATTTTAATACTCAACTGTGAACTCTCTGAGAGGCGTCATCATATAGACGTTTAGCAAATAAGTTTGAAAAGAAATTTGAACATTTCAAAAGGTTTGATAAGCGAATAGGTGTAAGTGAACTCTAGAATGTTTACTTTGTTTACCATAATTTACCGGTAAAAACATTAAATTAGACTCAGAGAGTCAATGCTAAATTTGGGAATGGGATTCCTAACCTGCGGTTCTGTGGCCCTTAGTCTTATGTTGTAAATAAACAATCTTCTAATATATAAATACATTGTGTTTGTTTTATTTTTATTGTCAGGAAAAAAATGAAAAGAATCGTTTTTGGAATCGGAAATAAGACTAAACTTTTTGCGATTCCCGATTCTGATTTCGATTAATCACCCCAACACTAGTGCACATTGAATGTTTTTTATGCTACACTCAATGCAGCATCAACTTTAATGATTCTAAAAGAGTTTTCTTAAAAAACTTACCTGTTAAATTTTTAGAAGGGGTCACGGGTGGGTTTTATTCGCTATGTTAGTCTAACATAAATTGATCACCTACACAAACGAATGTCACGTCATACAACCTGAATTTCTGTCAGACTTACCTCTCCTCTCCATCTATATATTAATCAGGGAAGTTTTTCAATTGTTTTATAATCTTAAAATTTGTGATGTCTGGAAAATTCTGTAATTTTGACATGGTAGGATAATTCCGAATTCGGTAACTATGACATGGTAGAATTGCAATTGAATCACGCAAATGATTTACAATGAAATTATAAATACAATTCTAATTTTATGTTATAAATAAAGATGTGTGTGTAAAAATACACAGTGATTCATCTGAAAGCTGTACTAATAATATCTTTTAAATTCTAGTTAAAATGGTTGCAACAGAAATCTGTTCAAGCATCATTCTCTCCAGAAATAAGATTTTTATGAGATAAAATACACAATAAATGCTCAAGCACCTAACATTATCTGTTGCGGACACTGAATCACTTTACCCAAATCAACATTAAAAATATTTAAAATTCTATTAACATTTACTAAATATGTCTAGCACAAGTGGCACGCCATGGTGGATGTTTAAAAGTTCTAATAACACTTCAAAAACGGAAGAATACAGGTATAGTAATGCAAAATAAAAAGATGGTGTAGGAACGTATAGTTAACAAAGCGTCTACTCCTTATGTTAAACAATTATCTAAATAATAATGTTACTATTTAGATAGTAGCATTATTATTTAGATAATTGCTGACATGATTCGAAACAGGACTATGTTTAGTATCGAGTCACAGAATATGAGACTGGGTGGTGCCTGACCAAGATCGATCTTTGATATCATCCATTGCATGACACATTTGAAGAAAAGAAAGTAGTGACCCTAAGAGATCACCGCGGTGCATCTGAAGCAAAAGAAGAAACGACCATGAAAAATATTCACGTTGTATTTGCAACCGGAAAAAGCGAGTGATCTCCATGAACAACAAAAATAAATCAAAGAATACATAAATAAAGGCACCGTCAACTCAAGAAATATGTGACTATTTTCCTCTACTTCGTTTCATTCTTCAAGCAATTTGCTGATTCATATATTTTTTCATAAATTATTGTTAGATGAATTGCTACTGAACAAATATAAACAACCCCATAACCCCCTTAAATAGAGTAGTCTCAGACCAATCACTGATCCCAATCTTTACTGGAAAGCTGCCCGATTTAAGACTAAGATCTAGTTGCTTTGAAGAAGAAAGAATAAAGATATTCGAAGCTCATAAATCTAGTTTATGATTTGCAGATTGTCTGGCATTGGAAATGATCAGACGATGATCCCAGTAAAGAGTTATTTGATCAATTATCTGCACAGTATGATGAGTTTACAAATTCCACTGATGCCAAAGATGAATTAAAATAAAGTAAGATTGAAGAGAGGTACTCGCAGAACTAGCTAATCGAATCAATCGACTTGCTAGGTTTGCCTAGTTGAGAGAAGGTTTATCAGTGCCGGTGTAACTAAAACTATATATAATAAGAAGTATACTTCAGTGAAATTGAAGAAAACCAAACGAAAGAATGTTAACCAACAGGATTGCGGATGGTTATCCGAGGAAGAAACAAATTACTTCACCCAGAAAAAAGAAAGACCAGGGTACCCACAAAATCTACTTAATGTCACCGGCTTGTAACCATGTGAAAGTCCACTGAAGGTCCACTGAAGACAGAGCAGTAAAACTCCTAAAAGGAGAGAAGCTCAGAGATACGAACTCCCTAACCAAGGCTCAGACATGGAATGTAAGGTAGAGATTAGGGGAAGGCTGATAAAAGGCACTTAGCAATACTAGATCAGAAGTCTCACTCCTTAAAACAATAGTATTTGAGAAATTAAGGATTACCACAGAAGGGATCTAACAGTGTACTTAGATAAAAGAAAAGCGATAAAATGTGATCTGCCAGCTCAATAGAATAAGAAATGAAATAGTTATTTAAATGGGTCAGCCACATTTATGGGTAGCAGGGGTTTTAGGCTGTCGTTAGCCGGTTTTCCTTTTGTAAAACACATGAATTGTTTTAATAATGAGTTACCACTCAGAGATAAAGGTTAATGAGATGGATGGATTGTCGGTTGAATAATGAAGAATATTATGAGAGGATTGAAAATGATGGATGGAATAAACAAAGTATCAAACTTTGTTCTCAATACTTAATAAACAAAGTATCAAACTTTGTTCTCAATACTTAATAAACAAAGTATCAAACTTTGTTCTCAAACTCATGAGGACGGTTTATGACAAGTATTTGCTGACATTGTATTTGAAGACGACCATGTTGTAGCTCTACAGAAAACAATCCCGAGGCAACGGCTTTCACAGATGGGAAGTTCTTGAAAATAAACTGTTCGTGGAAATTTTGTTTGATACTAGGCACACGAAAGGAGAGGGAAAGTTCGGTTCAGTTGTGGTAGGAAGACAAGTTCTTGCTGTAACTGTCTTATCAGGAGGTTCATCATTTTTTATCCTCTCATAATATTCTTCATCATTCAACTAACAATCCATCCATCTCATTAACCCTTATCTCCGAGTGGGGACTTAATAAAAAACATGAGAGATTAAAGTTCAGTCGAGCACCTTCCATGGGCATAATGATAGAGTAGAGAGAGACTAGCAATGTTTCTTCAGTTAGAAAGGGCCGTAAAGAACAGACAAGATAATCCCCACTAGATTGCCAAGTCGATTTTCAACTCTAATCTAATCAAAGCTCTGTGTCAAGACATGATGTTAATTAAAATGAACAGAAGTGTATGCTATTTACTTGCCCCTCTTTTGAGCGTTTTAATGTGGTAAATCCAGCTCCCTCAAAAAGGGATACACTGGATTGGAAAGAAAAATTAAAAAGTTGATTCAGTCTCCTTGTATATATATATATATATATATATATATATATATATATATATATATATATATATATAATACACACTATTGCCTAGGAAAATTGAGGAACCAATACATGTATCAACGAGAACTAAAAAAAGGCTTGGTGAACATAAAAGAGATATAAAAAATAACAATTCTCTGAACGCAGTTTTCTGGCATGCATTAGAACACGATAATTCTTTTAATTTGGGGCGGGCTAAAATCGTTAAATTATATATATATATATATATATATATATATATATATATATATATATATATATATTAATACATTACTTTCTCCTCTCTATATCTTATTTTCCTTCTCTCCCCATCCCACACCATTCCCTTATGCGACCTCCTTTTCTCCTGCTTCGATAACCACCTATCGGACCTCAATAAAAATGGCACACGCTTCCACCCCCTCTTTCATGGTTTACATAACTCCGATCGCTACCAAATTTTTTCTTCCTTCACCTTATCTTTTCCCACTGCTATCATCTTTTTGAGGCCATAATTTATCTTTTAATAAGGGAGGAGGAGGGAGCGTGTGTGATGTAAGCACATCACACACGCTCCCTCCTCCCTAATGATTTTAATAACTCCGACCACTACCAACACCACCACACACACTTTCCACAGTTAACTCGACTTCTCCCAGTCCTACCATCTATTTGTAGTTCATAATTTATCTTTTCATGAGCGGCCTTTCTGTGACTACTGTTTTAAATATGTGTACTTGCGTGTTATTTGTTCAGACCAATCATCATGAGGAAGTCTTGAAATAAAGACGAAACGTTGATGAATACAAAAAATGATTTTTATTTTCCATATATATATGTATATATATATATATATATATATATATATATATATATATATATATATATATATATATATATGATAAAGAATGAAAATAGTGTTCCGGCATAATGGAAATTGAAAAAAAGAAAACCAGAAAATATTATTTATGTATTCATTAACCTTTCGTCTTTATTTCAAGACTTCCTCAGGATGATTGTCTGAAGAAAATAACACACAAATACAAAATGTTTGAAATAAAAGCAGTAGTGGGCCTGAAGGGCCGCTTGTGAAAAAAGAAACTATGAGATATAAATAGATGGTGTCAGTGGGAAATTTAGTTAACAGTGGAGAGTGTGGGGGAATTGTGGCAGTTTGATTTATAAGATTGTTAAGGAGGGAGAGTGAGCTAGTGTTATGTAAGCCAAGAGAGGTCGCTTATGATAAGATCAGTTATGGGCTCATCGAGATAGTGGGAGACATTACAATAACAGTGGAAGGTGTGGGGTCAAACATTGGTAGCGGTCCGAGTTAATTTAAACCACGAATGAGGAGGAAGGGTCATGGGACATGTTTATTGAACCTTTTTAAATTTAGCCTTGAGGTAAAAGAGCGGAAGGGTGAAAATCAGGGTTGCATAATAGGACGATGTAGGAGGGAAGGGGGCGAGAACATGATGTAGGTAATGTGTCCACATGTGATACCTACATATATATATATATATATATATATATATATATATATATATATATAAAGAACACATACATATACACAATTAAACATATACATATATTGCAAAAATACGTACACAACACGCACATAAAATCACACCCTACATCCTTAAAAAGGGGAATAATATTATTTATGTCATGTTGTCGTACGAATATGAAAAAGTGTTGTTTTGTCCATTATTTTAAAATAAGTCATCGCTGTTGGCTGATAAGATGAGTTTAAGAAAAAAGACGAATATATTTATTCATTTATTTATTGATGCGTTGATGTATTTATTTATTTATTTGATTATTTATATATATGTGTGAAAAGATGACAGAGGAAAACAAGTCAAAATGCAGGAGAAAAACAAAAACAAGAGATTTTTTTGACCGGTTTCGTTCGTGGGGAACGTCTTCAGAAAATGAAGACTACAGAAAATAATTTTATTTTATATTGAAGGCACACACATGGGATGAGGGGGAAAAATGATCTAAAGTCAACGCTAAAATTGGAGACACATGGAGAGGCTATTTATGAAATGATTTACATATAAAAGATAGGTATGTTTATATGTTTTTTGCATGTACAGGATTCACTTAAACTAATTAACCGGTATTACGAATTTTGGAAAACTTTTAGGCGTAAGGAGTATAAAAGTCGGCTACATTTAATTTAATTTAGTTCATGCAAAAGGGGGAAGCCCTTCGTGAAAAATCACTTACCTCTGATTTTTGTGAAATTTTAACAATACTTATTAGACGTCAATTAATAAATATTTTCCAAATTTCAGTTTCTATCGAATAGTTTAAAAGGTTTTAAGGGGGATAATATGGGCTTAATCTTAATTTCAGGTATGATTCATTAGAAACCAATAAATCAATATTCACTGAATGTCAATTTTTATTAAGACCTCTTAAGTTTTAGACATTTTCTAGAATAAGATAATCAAATAGATTTTGCTAAACATTAGAATAAGGATTTTTGACATTATATCTTCGTAAGGGGCCATGAAAGTGCTCAAAAACTATTCTGTTTGGCGAATTAATTTTACCCGTTTGACTAAGATCAAAGTGTAGTATTTTTTTTTGCCTGAAGTTTTTACGTAATTTTCTCCCTTGAGTCTAAATATGCTACGTAAACTGGCATGAATTTTGTCTAAAAGGTCTTTAATTAATTATATTACTAATTTTTTATAGATTAAAAAAATGTTTCTTGTCATTTTTTTGTTGTTTTTTGTTGTTTTTTTGTCATTTTAAACAGGGCGCCGGATCGAGACGCGCCAGACGATATCCTTCCTTTCCTTCCTTCCTTCCTTCCTTCCTTTTTTCTCTCCCTCCCTCCCCCATCCCTCTCTTCCTTCCTTCTGTAAAAACGTTAGATAATTAGCGTCAATTATATTTCTGAAAGTACATTAATATCAGTAAGGTATGGTTGTGCTTGAACAAAGTTTGTACAATACTATCGTGGAGTCTGCGTTTGCGCCGAACCATCATATCATATAAATATGTCACAAACTCTTACAAGGGTTTTGGAGATAAAGGTTCTTCTTCTTTTTTCTTTTTCCTTTTCTGTTATGATAGTGACGCTACATAACTGACTATTATTTTTTGTCTTTGATAGGACAGGGCCGCATTAATATGAGTTCTATTTTTATGATAGTGACGCTACATGAATGAACATGATTTTAGTTCTTTGATAGGACAGGGGCGCATTAATATGAGTTTTCAGGGGCTTGTGCAGTATAGCGCCCCTATGGTAAACGCTTATTTGGGTGTTGTGTTGTTTAGCGCCCATATGGATTACGTTTTAAGGGAGCTTGTGCAGTATAGCGCCTCTATAGAATACGTTTTAGAGGGGGTTGTGCAGTTTGACACCCATATACTAAACGCTTTCTAGGGGCTTGTGCAGTATATCACCCTATAGAATACATTTTTAGAGGGGTTTGTGCAGTTTAGCACTCCTATGCTAAACGCTTTCTAGGGGGCTTGTGCAGTATAGCGGTCCTATGTAAACACTTTTTGGGGTTGTGTAGTATAGCGTCCTTAAGGAAATAACTTTCCAGGATCTTGTGCAGTATATCACCCTTATAGAAAACGCTTTTTGGGGGCTTGTGCAGTGGTAGCACCCTTATGGAAAATGTTTTTGAGGGGCTTGTGCAGTATAGTGCCCCTATGGAAAACGCTTATTTGGGGCTTGTGCAGTTTAGTGCCCCCATTAAATACGTTTTTAAGGGGCCTGTGCAGTATAGCGCCTCTATGGTAAACGCTTTCTTGGGCCTTGTGCAGTATAGTGTCCCTATGGAAAGCAATTTTAGGGGCTTGTGCAGTATAGTGCCCTTAAGAAAACCACTTTTGAGGTGATTGTGCAGTATAGTACACTTATGGAAAACGCTTTTCAAGCGCTTGTGCATAAATAGAGCAGGTAGTCAACCAAAAGTGCTCACAACAAGCTCAATATCCTAGATGGAGCAGATGTGTTTAAATGCAGTGTTGACCAGGATGGTAGAACTTTTACGATGCTGGTGCTGCTATTACTACAAATAATATAAGGCTTAGAGGCTCCAAAATTATTGGACACCATTTCACCATATTTGACGTTAATAACCATTGGCATGTTCGATAATTCGATGAACTAATTTGATGAAACTCACAATTAATAATACTTCTTGAATATATGATAATCAATAAATTTAATAAAATCTAGAATATTTAAAATGAGAGATTAATTACTTTACTTTATATTAAAATTCTTAAAATACGGGGGAAAAAAACGAAAATAAAAAAACACCGAAAATAAAAAGTAAATAATTAAAATATATATATAAAAAAAAATTATTAAAACTAACAGTAAATCGATCACCATACATTTATCCAATATTACACACATATTTTTAAACACCACATTTATATACATAACATAGCTTTAAAACTTATTAATTTCTATTCTCTGCGGGACTGGTTTGCTGCTACACTGTCTCTGTCTTCTGGCATCCATTTTGGCAGATTCTCTGCACGGACGGAATTTTCCTCTGGTGTTTATTATTTTTGATAAAGGGAAGTGTTTTTTCCCGAAATATTAAATACATGATTTTTATAATCATCCAGACATCACACAAACTGCTAACACCACACTTGCTGGTATGTAAGATTTTAAAGAAAAATAAATAGTAAGTCCCATTTCGTATTCGATTTATTATTTTTGTTCCTTCCAGCTTACATCTTACCCGGAATTTGCATTGTCCACAGCCTTTTAAAAACATACTACTACTATTCCCAGCAATTCTTCAAGCAAACAACCATTCTCTGTCTCTCTCTCTTATATATATATATATATATATATATATATATATATATATATATATATATATATATATATATATATATATACATCATTTGCTGTAATATTCATATTCATATAATACAACGTTTTAATATCAAATTATGTCTCAATCAATGAGTTAAATCAATAAATAATCATGCTTTGCCATTGTTTGCCTTAATATTTATATTCATATAGAATAACGTCTCAATCAGTGAAGTTAAATCAATAAATAATCATGCTTTGCCATTGTTTGCCTTAATATTTATATTCATATAGAATAACGTCTCAATCAGTGAAGTTAAATCAATAAATAATTATGCTTCATCATTGTTTTCACTAATATTTATATTCATATGAAATAACGTCTCAATCAGTAAAGTTTAATCAATAAATAATTATTCTTCATCATTGTTTTCACTAATATTTATATTTATATAAAATAACGTCTCAATCAGTGAAGTTAAATCAATAAATAATTATGTTTCATCCAATGATGAAGCATAATTTTTATATTCATATAAAATAACGTCTAAATCAGTGAAGTTAAATCAATAAATAATTATTCTTCATCATTGTTTTCACTTATATTGTCTGCAGATCGTAGCATTAACACAGCGCTCCTGTTTCAGTGGGGTAAGGGTAACCTTAGATATGGTATAAGGGGTGATTCGACATCACTGGAAACCATTTCATGTGAAAGATTGACCCTGAAAACATGCAAGATTTATTGGTTTATCATGAAAACTGACCGAGTTAGTGTTTTAAAACGTAAAGGAAAATGACTTGTAAGTCGAAAATGTTCAACTTCGAAATTTGAAACTTTTCCATACTCAAATCTTGTCTAACTACTCTAATGTAGAGTAGACCCAACCTGACATAAAACCATAAATACATTTTTTTCTGTCAGTTCGTGCATTGCCCCCTCTATAATGTATGAACTCAAAATATTTGATGAGAAAGAAAGACCAAGAAGTTTCAGGGTCGATTTCTCCTCAAGCGCAGAGTTATCCATGAGGATCTTATGTAGAAAAGGGGCACGCCTATAATTGAAAGACACGAGCTGAGTCTTAACATGATTAAATGAAACAAGCCATTTCGTACCCCAATCCCCAACTTAACCCAGGTCAACTTCTAGATCAGCTGCATATTTCGACTGATCCGAAGGAGATGGGCGAAAAGATCGTTTATATAGAGAAGAAACAGTGTTGGGCCTAGAATAGAGCCCTGAGGGACACTGGCATTGATAGAAAAAGAGAATGAAGTGACACTGTTTAAAGTTATTCGCAAGTTTCGATCAGAAAGAAAACCATATAATGTCAAGAACCTCACCACCAATACCATAACCCTGAAGTTTGTGTAGGAGACCAGAATGCCAGACTCTGTCGAATGCCTTCGAAATGTTAAGCCCAATGGCTCTACCCTCTCCCGAATTATCCATAAACTGACAGATCTGCTCAGTTACAACAGTTTAAAAGATCAGCAGCTGAACGAAAACCATTAAAGCTATACTGAACATCACTAAAAAAGCCCAGACTTCACAGAAAATGAACAAGCTTGCCGTTGACCAACCTTTCAAAAACCTTCCTAATAACAGAGAGGAGACTAATTGGACAATACTTAGTTGGGTTAGACCGATCACTAGCATTTTTAAAGATAGGGACAACAGAGGACTCCTTCCAACAAGATGGGAAACAGGACTTAAACAAGCAGAGATTTAATAAATTAGAAAGGATAGAAGAAAGTTCAGGAGCACAACGTTTGAGAACGACAACAGGAATTGAATCAAGACCAGAAATAACCCTAGAAACCATCTTTGGAGTGATAATAACAGAATCAAGAGACTGACCAGTTTTCAAAAGAAAATCACCAAGAGAAGAATTGTCAGCAATAAGATGATCAAAGAAATCAGCTTAGAAGATGAAATAACCTATAGACCATTAAAAAGAGGGGGAATAGCAGACTTGCCACCATTAATAACACTATTGTAGATTCTCCAAAAACACGAGAGTCAACCCTTTGAGATGAGATAGAGTCCCAAATCCTTTAAGAATATCTAGACTTAGCCTTAGAGATTGCTCTCTTACAGGCATTGCTAGCGCTTCTGTAGGGTTGTCTAGAATTCTCAGAACCACCTCGATGATACTGATTAAAGTAATGGCTACGATGGGCAATGGCAGAAGCACGAACAGATGAAAACCATGGAGGAGCATGAGGTTTGGTTTGAAACTTACGATAAGGAATGAAGGTGTCAATTCCAACAAGAAGCCAGTCAGTAGCTCCCGAGCAGCATCATTCGGAGACATACAAAGGTGTGTCACAAGGCGTGGCCTTTTGGGGAGCTCAGCACTTCCCGTTATATTCGTAATCCTTATGCCAGACTTATTTTAAAAACAGTAATTCTCTGCGTTTTCAGATCACTGAGTGCACCTGCGCCTCAGTCGTATTTTGGAAGACTGAAGGTCGGTGTCAAACTAATTCAATGACAAGTGCATTTGATGGGTTCAGAGATCAGACCAGTCGTCGTTCGAGAAAATCAGTTATCAAACTCAAAACAAAACATTTGACAAAACGTACAACGATGACGGCTGTATTCCTTCTCTCTCTTTCTCTCTCTTTCTCTCTCTTTCTCTCTATCACTCTCCCCCTCTCTCTCTCTGGTAAAGAGATTGAAAAGACTTGTCTGAAATCTGAATGAGGAAGACGCGCGTTTGTCGCGCTCTGAGATGTTTTTTTTCGATATATGATAAATTATATGTTTATATAATAAGTAAAATGGTTTGTTCCATTATTACATAATGTTTGATTTGCAGCACGATGGTCCCGACCAAACAGCCAGCCAGTCAGCCAGTCCCAGAAGCAGACGACAGTGACTATCGTCAAACGATGATTGCTCATAGCCATAACAAGACGAGACATTGCACATACGTGCACATGTTGTCACATATCGTTCCAAAGATCGCCCTCGGTAAACGATGTTGTCACATTGGTGCCGTGACCAAGACCACGGACCAAAAATACCACGGCAAACAAACAAATCGACGATCAAAACGACATTTGAAAACAACAATCCAAAGAAAAACCCACGGACACAATCCCAAAACCAGCCACTTCTAACCGGAACGATCATCACAGCATCAAAAGAAAAAAGACAACACACCGTAAAACCCCACAAGCTAAGGTAAGTGACCATTTTCTTTCTGCTCTCATTTACTCTGTGAATTTGTTGGTAAATAATTTTTTTATAAATTATTTATCAACAAATTCGTGTATAAAGCTTTTTGTTTAACGTCACCGAAATCTCAACCTCAACAGCATGATCAGAATAACCCAATGTAGGAGAAGAAATAGAACATATGTCAGGAACAGAAGTGAGAAAAAGATCAAGTAAGGATGGTTCATTATAAGGAAAACGTGTGGGGAAGGTGGCAATTTGGGACAAGTCATGAGACAGAGAAAAGTTAAGACAGGTTTAACCAGCTAGATCTGTAAGGGAGCCAGTCAGAATGATGAGCATTGAAGTCACAAAACCAAAGATGGAGCTTGACGGATGAATTTGCAATGCATTAGATTATGATTTAATATTTTATTATTATGTTTTTTTTTGTAATTTATCACTACAATTGTAGCTTAATTTAAGAGTGTTTTTTATTAAAGATTTTATGGCGGATATTATAAGGATCGAAATAAAGGTTGATTAAGTTTAGAGATAGTTTAGCTAGTTTGGTTTTAAGCATGCAATTAAATTGAGGTGTAAACCAAATAATCTTCCTATTTCTTACCTTTTCACGTTTCAAGTTATGTTGCTTAAATATATTTGATTTGGGTATTTTTATAGCCGCGATCTTTTAATGCTTTGTTATAAAATGCCTTATACGCATTATTTTGTATCCTTGGCACTCATGGATTTCAATCTCAACGTTTCCGAAGAAGCAAACATAATTACTAAATTCTACAGGAAGCACGCCTGTAGAAGCATCTTCATACATTATAAATCGGTCCTCCCTCGTAAGGTTGTGCTGAGAATGAGTTAACTCGCATCCGTAATAAATGCAGAAGGAGGCTAGCAAAACCGCCTGCAACAAGAAATTCCAGCAAGTACTGGAGATGGATGGATACAACACCCACCATTGAGCACCTCGGGAAACCCTGAAGACGATCCTTAGCATTTTTGGTCGAAACAATAATAAAAAACTGAAATTTCTAATTAAAAATTCTATGAAAACAGTTCCAATATGATATCGACAAATGATTAATACGTTTTAGTAAAGTGTTATTCCTCTTGGATTGTAATACATACATATAATTATTATTTAATTATTAATCTATTCTATTAAACCCAAGTAAATTTTATTCTTAAAATATTTTCTACTCTATGGACTGAAATATAAAATATATTAAAATATCTTTTATACAAATATTAATTAAATGTAATAATTAAATGTCATAAGATTATTAAAAAAATTAAAGAATAAGTATATTGAATGAAAAAAAATACATGTATATATATGGGTGGATAAAAGGATAAAACAATCCGACGGGATGAAATTAATAATGGAACAGTGGAAGATCCATAAGCTCAACATTTCGCCCGATGTGATGTGGGCTTTTTCAAGAGCGAATGAAAAGTGTGCTAAAAATGATAGCACACTTTACATCCGTTCTTGAAAAAAACCACATCACATTAGGCGAAACGTTGAGCTTATGGGTCTTCCACCGTTCCATTTTTAATTTCATATATATATATATATATATATATATATATATATATATATATATATATAATTTTTAAATATTTTTAATATAAAACTAAAAATACATAAAAAGTAGTGTAATGGATTCGCCCGAACACTTTAAAATACAGCAACATTTTTGTAAATAACGGATACATTTTATTAGACACAGACGAACAACACAGGTAAGGAGGACAGTTTTTAATAACTAATATAAGTTAGCAAAACATTTATCTGAAACAAAACTTAGATCTAATATACGGAACGTTTATGTTCTTGTTTTTTTTAAGGGAAGTGGGGTCTGATCAACTCTGCTGGGAAGCCATGAGATAAAATACGGTTTTGTTTTTAAATTCCCGAAACAGTTTTTCATGGTAAACAACAGATGATCCCTTAAATAATGTAAAGATTAGCGTAAATTCTTGGAAGCAAACTAATATAGTAACTGCAAAAAGTAAATTGTTTTTTTTAAGGGAAGTGGGGTCTGATCAACTCTGCTGGGAAGCCATGAGATAAAATACGGTTTTGTTTTTAAATTCCCGAAACAGTTTTTCATGGTAAACAACAGATGATCCCTTAAATAATGTTAAGACTAGCGTAAATTCTTGGAAGCAAACTAATATAGTAACTGTAAAAAGTAAATTGACTGACAAAAAGTGATTTTCCACCGAACGACTTGGGACTAACATTTTTTTTTACTGTATATAGTTTTAATGGTTGAGAAACTTCCGAGACATCCCGAAACAGTTTTTCATGGTAAACAACTGATGATCCCTTAAAATAGTGTTAGAAACAAACTAATATAATAACTGTAAAAAATAAATTGACTTACATGAGTGATTTTCCACTGAAAGACTATTATTTTTTGTTTTTTTTGTTTTTTGTTTTAATATAGTTTTAATGGTTGAGAAACTTCCGAGACTATATATATATATTTATTTAATTGTATTTTGATCGATTTATAATTAATGGTTCCCATATTGTATTATATTCTATACGAAGTCTACTTAGTTTATTTTCGCACAACATATGCGCTGTTTCTTTGAAACGTCTTATTCGCTACTGTTCTTCTCCATCTATAATTTTACCTTGCACAAGATGGTTTCTCTTTTCCTTACATATGTGGTCAGTTAAACCCGCCTTTTCAATATCTTCACGTTTTGTGACTTTCTGATGTCATTCTAGCTTTACTTTTCAAAAGCGGTATCTCTCACCTTTGTATATTATTCCACATTTTTTTATCTTTACATTTTACTTTTGACATTGGATTTGTGAATCTCGATTTTGAAACCTGGGTTTGCGATTCGGACTTATTTACTCGTTACGCACTCTTGACACTTTTTTAACAGACACAATTTAACAGACACAAGCCTTTTTTCACTGCGATATCTCATCCGTTCAAATATGTTAATTGCATTTCCGTTGATTTACAATTTTCTGTTAAATAATTCTGATAATTGCTCTGTAAAAGTTGCATCTTGCGAATCTTGCAATTTTCACAAAGCAATTTTCACAGAACAATGTTCACACATCCATAGTTGAGTCAGGTAATTGTGGCCTGTTTCCTCCGATGGTTGTGTCATCATACTAGATTTACGAGACTCGAAAACTTGAAGTAGGCATTCCCGGTCTTTATCATTACTTCATCCGTCGCTTCAACCGATGAGGACTACAGTAATTAAGGCTTTTATTGCAAAGACGTTTCGTGTTAGATTAGTTAGCGCTGAGTTTAATGTGACACTAATATTACGGCTGAATCGAATGATTGCTTTTAAAGGGTCAGTTCATCATTGCCATTGTTGCAAACATTGTGTAACGCCGATTCTAGATTGCCTTATCGAAGTATTAAAAGGGGCGAATGTTTCTGCAATATGGAAACAATGATTGGATACTTTTAATTAAAATGTATTATATAAAGAACTAGCGGGGCGACTTGACGTTGCAGATGGGGATGAATTCCGTAAATAACGTGGACTACAGAAGAAGACGAAGAAAAAGTAAACTAAAACAATGTGCTTGTCTTTGAAATGGAAAAGTTTATTTTGGAACAAAATCAGAGTAAAAATAATTATGCCTCGGACTCACAAAGTCTGTCTCTAAATACAGGGAACAAATCGATTGACCCACAGCGGCAGGTACGAAATTTTGATGCTATAAACAAGACTGCTCTTCGGACTTTTCCTTTCTCTCTCTCTAGAGTCGAGAGACGGTCAGCGAAAGGTAACGAAAAACTGGAAAGAAGAAAGCGCCCTCTTTTTAACTGTGAATATCGAAGAAATTATCTGTTATTTAATTAGTACCTGAGACGTAGGACGGTGCGACACTTAGCTCCTTCGACTCCCTTATAATATAAGTGATTAAAGAATCTGTTGATTGGATAAAATATAAAATTCGCTGAAAATCCATTAGAAATAATATTTTTGTTTTCAACAACACGGACAACTATTTGCCTTAAACTGACTAAACTGATTTCTATAGTAGCTTGTAGTAAAAATGCTATTGATTACAAAGAAGGGGGGGGGGGCTCATTTTACTTTATATATAAGATTTAGATTATTTGATACAACAGAGACGCTTGCGAATATTAATACTTTCTTTTAATAGCACAAATAAATAATAATACTTGACATTTGCCGTTTAATTTTTAATTGCTTTCAATTCGTTTATTTAAAGGCGTCAAAATTAGTTTTGGATTTCGAATTATCACGATAGTAAACAAATATTTAACATGACATTGGCGCGTGAGAGAATTAATATTTTTGTTTCGTCTAGAAGCACAACTGAATAACAATACTTGAAATTAGCCGTAACAGTAATGTTTACATTTTTTTAGTTGAAGAAAATAAAGTAATTTCTGGCTTAAACAACCATTTGAATTTGTGCTGATCACGAAAAACCTTCTAATTTGTAACGCGCACTTGTCATGTTGCAAGCTAAACAACACAATATTATTATCCTTCTAATTTGTAACGCACACTTTAAAAATAGCAAGCTAAACAACACAACATTATTAATCCTGCTAATTTGTAACGCACACTTTTAATAAAGCATGCTAAACAACACAACATTATTAATCCTGCTAATTTTTAACGCGCAATTGTCATATTGCAAGCAAAACAACACAACATTATTAATCCTTCTAATTTGTAACGCCCACATGTCATATTGCAAGCTTAACAACACAACATTATTAATCCTGCTAATTTGTAACGCTCACTTGTCATATTGCAAGCTTAACAACAAAACATTATTAATCCTTCTAATTTGTAACGCGCACTTGTTACATTGCAAGCAAAACAACACTACCTTATTAATCCTTCTAATTTGTAACGCTCACTTGTTATATTGCAAGATAAACAACACAACATTATTAATCCTTCGAATTTGTAACGTGCACTTGTCATATTGCAAGCTAAACAACACAACATTATTAATCCTGCTAATATATATCGCGCACTTGTCATATTGCAAGCTAAACAACACAACATTATTAATCCTGCTAATTTGAAACGCGCACTTGTCATATTGTAAGCTAAACAACACAACCTTATTGATCCTTCGAATTTGTAACGCACACTTGCTACATTGCAAGCTTAACAACACAACATAATTAATCCTTCTAATATATAACGCTCACTTGTCATATTGCAAGCTACACAACACAACATTATTAATCCTGCCAATTTGTAACGCGCACTTGTTATATTGCAAGCTAAACAACACTTTATTAATCCTTCTAATTTGTAACGCTCACTTGTCATATTGGAAGATAAACAACACAACCTTATTAATCCTGCTAATTTGTAACGCGCACATGTAATATTGCCAGCTGAACAACACAACATAATTACTCCTGCTAATTTGTAACGCACACTAGTCATATTGCAAGCTAAACAACACAGCATTATTGATCCTGCTAATTTGTAACGCTCACTTGTCATATTGCAAGCTAAACAACACAACATAATTAATCTTTCTAATTTGTTACGCTCACTTGTTATATTGCAAGCGAAACAACACAACATTATTAATCCTGCTAATTTGTAACGCGAACTTGTCATATTGTCAGCTAAACAACACAACATTATTAATCCTGCTAATTTGTAACGCACACTTGTCATATTGCAAGCTAAACAACACATCTTATTGATCCTTCGAATTTGTAACGTGCACTTGTTATATTGTAAGCTAAACAACACAACATTATTAATCCTGCTAATTTGTAACACGCACTTGTTATATTGCAAGCTAAACAACACAACATTATTGATCCTGCTAATATATATCGCGCACTTGTCATATTGCAAGCTAAACAACACAACATTATTAATCCTGCTAATTTATAACGCGCACTTGTTATATTGCAAGCTAAACAACACAACATTATTGATCCTGCTAATATATATCGCGCACTTGTCATATTGCAAGCTAAACAACACAACATTATTGATCCTGCTAATATATATCGCGCACTTGTCATATTGCAAGCTTAACAACACAACATTATTAATCCTGCTAATTTATAACGCACACTTGTTATATTGTAAGCTAAAACACACAACATTATTAATCCTGCTAATATATATCGCGCACTTGTCATATTCCCAGCTAAACATCAGATCATTATTAATCCTGCTTATTTGAAACGCGCACTTGTCATATTGTAAGCTAAACAACACAACCTTATTGATCCTTCGAATTTGTAACGGTCACTTGCTACATTGCAAGCTAAACAACACAACATTATTAATCCTGCTAATTTGTAACGCTCACTTGTCATATTGCAAGCTAAACAACACTACCTTATTAATCCTTCTAATTTGTAACGCTCACTTGTCATATTGCAAGCTAAACAACACAGCATTATTGATTCTGCTAATTTGTAACGCTCACTTGTCATATTGCAAGCTAAACAACACAACATTATTAATCCTGCTAATATATATCGCGCACTTGTCATATTGCAAGCTAAACAACACAACATTATTAATCCTGCTAATTTGAAACGCGCACTTGTCATATTGTAAGCTAAACAACACAACCTTATTGATCCTTCGAATTTGTAACGCACACTTGCTACATTGCAAGCTTAACAACACAACATAATTAATCCTTCTAATATATAACGCTCACTTGTCATATTGCAAGCTACACAACACAACATTATTAATCCTGCCAATTTGTAACGCGCACTTGTTATATTGCAAGCTAAACAACACTTTATTAATCCTTCTAATTTGTAACGCTCACTTGTCATATTGGAAGATAAACAACACAACCTTATTAATCCTGCTAATTTGTAACGCGCACATGTAATATTGCCAGCTGAACAACACAACATAATTACTCCTGCTAATTTGTAACGCACACTAGTCATATTGCAAGCTAAACAACACAGCATTATTGATCCTGCTAATTTGTAACGCTCACTTGTCATATTGCAAGCTAAACAACACAACATAATTAATCTTTCTAATTTGTTACGCTCACTTGTTATATTGCAAGCGAAACAACACAACATTATTAATCCTGCTAATTTGTAACGCGAACTTGTCATATTGTCAGCTAAACAACACAACATTATTAATCCTGCTAATTTGTAACGCACACTTGTCATATTGCAAGCTAAACAACACATCTTATTGATCCTTCGAATTTGTAACGTGCACTTGTTATATTGTAAGCTAAACAACACAACATTATTAATCCTGCTAATTTGTAACACGCACTTGTTATATTGCAAGCTAAACAACACAACATTATTGATCCTGCTAATATATATCGCGCACTTGTCATATTGCAAGCTAAACAACACAACATTATTAATCCTGCTAATTTATAACGCGCACTTGTTATATTGCAAGCTAAACAACACAACATTATTGATCCTGCTAATATATATCGCGCACTTGTCATATTCCAAGCTAAACAACACAACATTATTGATCCTGCTAATATATATCGCGCACTTGTCATATTGCAAGCTTAACAACACAACATTATTAATCCTGCTAATTTATAACGCGCACTTGTCATATTGCAAGCTAAACAACACAACATTATTAATCCTGCTAATTTATAACGCGCACTTGTTATATTGTAAGCTAAAACACACAACATTATTAATCCTGCTAATATATATCGCGCACTTGTCATATTCCAAGCTAAACATCAGATCATTATTAATCCTGCTTATTTGAAACGCGCACTTGTCATATTGTAAGCTAAACAACACAACCTTATTGATCCTTCGAATTTGTAACGGTCACTTGCTACATTGCAAGCTAAACAACACAACATTATTAATCCTGCTAATTTGTAACGCTCACTTGTCATATTGCAAGCTAAACAACACTACCTTATTAATCCTTCTAATTTGTAACGCTCACTTGTCATATTGCAAGCTAAACAACACAGCATTATTGATTCTGCTAATTTGTAACGCTCACTTGTTATATTGCAAGCTAAACAACACAACATTATTAATCCTGCTAATTTACAACGCGCACTTGTCATATTGCAAACTAAACAACACACCCTTATTAATCCTCCTAATTTGTAACGTGCACTTGTCATATTGAAGCTAAACAACACAACATTATTAATCCTGCTAATTTGTAACGCACACTTGTCATATTACAAGCTAAACAACACAGCATTATTGATCCTGCTAATTTGTAACACTCACTTGTCATCTTGTAAGATAAGCAACACAACATTATTAATCCTGCTAATTTGTAATGCTCACTTGTTATATTGCAAGCTAAACAACACAACATTATTAATCCTTCTGATTTATAACGCACACTTTTCATATTGTAAGCTAAACAACACAACATTATTAATCCTTCTAATTTATAACGCTCACTTGTCATATTGCAAGCTAAACAACACAACATTATTACTCCTGATAATTTATATCGCGCATTTGCTATATTGCAAGCTAAACAACACATTATTGATCCTGCTAATTTAAAACCGCACTTGTCATATTGCAAGCTAAACAACACAACATTATTAATTCTTTTTAATTTGTAACGCGCACTTTTCAGATTGCAATCTAAACAACACAACATTATTAATCATTCTAATTTGTAACGCTCAGGAAAAATTACAATTTAAGTGTTCTACTTAACAGCAATTGGCAATTAACTCATCAAGTATTACTAACTTACTATTTATTACGCTCACCCTGTTTGTCCCCTCCGCCCTTATTTTATACGGTATCTATCATTATCGCTTCATCCTCTCTCTAGTACTATTAACAATCGAAAGTATTAAAAGAAAGGAAAGAATAAATAGATTAAACTAGTCCATTATAAACAAAAGGGAATACCATCACTATGCTATTTTACCTTTAATTTGAGATGAAAGAGAGATCTCTGTCTATCTTTCAGAGAGAGAGAGAGAGAGAAGGATATATGGGGACATAAAACAATATAGGGAGCAGAAATAGACTACATTTGTATTTTGTCTTTTTATTTATTTATATTTAACTGACTTTTCAACTCTCTTTTCCCGACGACAATCTAACCGTAGCTCAATTGGTGACCCAACGGTACACGTTTTTTTTTCATATTAATGAAATATGAATCGCTCGCCATAAGTGAGTAGTTCTGTTTCTCTCATTTTACAACTCGAAAGTTTCCACTTCTGGTTTGGCCCGATGCTTTTGTCATCTCTACCCAAACGACTTCCGGTTACTCTTTTGTTCATTCGTTCTTTGTTAACTTTCAGTTTAGACACTAGTTCTTCTAGCATCCAACATGACCGACTCTTAATACTTCTGCCCGTCTGTGTAGAATTGGGGACGTTACTTGGCATTGCAACCGTTGGAGTTGGTGCCAACCATTCTCAGAGTGTCTTGCGTATTCAGCCAGTTAAGAATCACCTCCGCCCTTGAGAAATAGCGAACTGTCGCCGCGCCACAAAAACTGGTATTCGAACCGACTTAATGTGTAGACGGTGAAGGAAAAGTCAGTTAAATATAAATAAATAAAAATACAAAATACAAATGTAGTCTATTTCTGCTCCCTATATCCTCCTATATCTTCTCTCTGAAAGAGAGATAGAGATCTCTCTTTCATCTCCAATTAAAGGTGAAAGAAAGACAAAGAGAAAGAACGAAACGGCTTAAAGAAAGAGAAAGGAAGAAACATGGAAAGCAAATATTTTCTCATAAAAAAGTAAGACAAAGAAGAAAATAGTAAAAGAAAGAACAAGAGGGGAAAAAGAATGAAAATTTGGATAATTCGATAATAACCCAGAGTGGAGCTAGCCAAATAATGAGGTTGCGAAAAAAAACTTAGGTCTAGCAACTTTTAATAGTTAACTATTAGTTAATGAATCGACATAACTAGGTAAGTCTCCAGTAATGAGGAAGTAAGACTTTATCACCATTGAATGCCTTCTCAACTAGCATAAATTCGCCTTCGGTAATTTGAGAACATCCACACTCAACCGGAGCTACACTCCGGTAAGTCTCTCTAATAATGAAAGTAAAATAACAACTAGAAAATGAATAAAAACGAAAAAGGAAGAGCGAAAAAAGAAAGAAAAGAAAAACGCACACAAAAAACGAAAATGAAATATATATATATATATATATATATATATATATATATATATATATATATATATATATATATGCATTAGGGGAGATGTGGAAGGAAAGGATTGAAGAAGTGGTACTCTGATTGACGCGTAAGTTGAAATGGATACCTCATTCAATCTTTTGAAGCCGCCACATAAACATTTAAACACTCGCGGATGTGCTGGTTTTAGGTTTCTACTTGAATTTCTACAATATTTTGGACTCAAATCCTTAAAAAGTTCTTTACTGAGGTCCATGGAAGATCAAAGATGGCCTTAAATCCCCAGCCTACAACCTAACCAACCTCTTCTACGATAGATCCACCAATTATCCTGATAAATTAATTCCTCCTGAATTTACAGTTTTTGACTCTATTGATGCTTTCTCCATGAATACTCCAACGGTGAATTTTTGTCTTTCTATTCTCAACTATTTTTCATTGGACATTTTTTACTGGACATTTTTTACTAGACATTTTTTACTAGACATATTTCGCATTTTCCACACTCTTCTCACACACTTACATCTACATTTTATAACTATTTAAACATTTTCAAATGATGACTATTTTGTTTATTCTCTGCCAACTTATCTATCTATTGAATTGCTCTGATGATGTAAAACCGTTATTTGAGGGGTGTGGCTCCAGGAAAGGAAAAAACAAAACATTTCTTCTATTGAATACACCTTGTCTTGAATAACTGCGGACGAAATAGATTTGTTATCCTTACATTTTTCATTTCTCTTCTTTCATTTCTCTCTCTCTTCTCTCTCTCTCTCCTCTGTCTGTCTGTCTGTCTGTCTGTCTGTCTGTCTGTCTCTCTCTCTCTCTCTCTCTCTCTCTCTCTCTATATATATATATATATATATATATATATATAGAGAGAGATGAAGTTAATCCAACAAAAGATATAAGAGGCAACTAATATCTTTTAATTAGTGAAACATCCGGATAAAGACTGAAGCTCAATATACTGGATAGCATAATATGAAATGAAATAATAAAATAAGGTGCGAATCAAATTTTATAAGAATTCAAAATTCAGGCAAAGTATCTCAACGTCCTTAACTCATGAGTTTTCAAAGATAATTCTTCTCCTCAGAGGACCATTACCGCAGTGACGTTACTGCAGGTGATAAAATTACACTTTGAAAATATATAAAAATATATACAAAAATACATAAAAGTACATAACACATCAAATATATCAAGCCAAAAACATACTTATTTGTTAAAGTTATAAAATCCATGAATTTTGAATTCTAATAAAATTTGATTCGCACCTTATTTTATTATTTAATTTTATATATATATATATATATATAAATATATATATATATATATATATATATATATATATATATATATATATATATATATATATATATATATATATATATATATATATATATATGCTAGAAAATGATGGTTTCCACTTGGGCATAAAGTGAGATTCTATATAATAAACTGACTCCTTTAGGTTCTCCATATCGAAAAAATTAATCTAAAAGCAATCTAAATGTCTTAAAAGCATCAGGCGTATTAGCTCAGACGGTAAAGTGTTGGCTTGTTACGAAACAATCGAAATAGAAGTAGTAAGCAAAAATAACAAACGCTGCAATCACCAATAAAAACAATTACATAAAAATACATTAAATATTTAGGTGATAAAAATCGTACATATTTCTAGGTAGGTATCGGTAAGACGCTGGACTATAGACATCAATATCGAAGGTTCGATCCTTGTCTAAGTTAGCCATGCTGATGACACGTGTCCATCGATTACTTTTATGTACGTATAAAATTAATAAATAAATATATATATATTAACGACAAATACGCACTATAAAATTAAGGGCTACTAATAATGCAATTTTCTGCTGGTACTTTTATGGTTTGTATGGGCTGCAGCGCTGTCTGATTGTGGAAATAATTATATATATATATATATATATATACCATCAAAACCTACCCGCTCTCTGGGCAGTAATTAATTGGGGCGTATAGTTAACTAATATATTTGTAACACTAACCCTAAGTCCGACTGGCACATAATCGCAAAAAAGAGTTGACCCTCTCCCACACGAAAAAAGTAACGCACAGAATAACGTACAAATTATGTTAAATATATATGAAACTGATCCATCACTCTAAATTCTAAAACATGTTTTTCTTTTTTTCCATTTTCCACGATGTCTACACGTAATCGCCTAAAAAAACCAGAATATATTTATTTTGGTGGGGTTAGCGGAGTGTGTTAATTTGCAAATTTACCCATATTTTATTTTTTAAATCTTATATTTTTTAACTGTATGTCCCTTTTTATTTTAATTTTAGGCAATTGAGTTTACCTAAATTAGCCTTGCGGAAAGGGGTCAACGGGCGCCATCTTTAAAATACAACTTATCAATATTAAAATTTCGAAACATAAAATTCCTGACATTTCCTGACAAGTATGTCGATTATTCCTGACAATTACTGACAAAAATAAATGTTTTTCCTGACCAAAAAACTTTATTAAATTAGAAATAAATTTTTTTTTTTTTGCATGAAAACCCACACAGGGCCACCCAAGCCAGCTTGACATTTTCTTGGTGTTTTAAATTGTAATGATAGGTAGCTATATGCTTAATAATAAACTAACACCAGAAAATGACTAGCCCCTGCTATTGTTTTCATGTTTTTTAAAACCATTTTTATACAAATATGAATATAAAAGGTACAAAAACAGACTAAGTAACCTTTTTCAAGGCAACAATTGTCACATTAATTCCTGACATTTCATAAAAATAGTTACAAAATAAGTACAATAAAGGAATGGTCAGTTGGTCGAATGCTAAGGCAAGGCTCTTGCATAATCACCACAGAACAAGTTCATGTCAGCATCCATAATTATCGGTACTTCACTTTGGCCAACCTGAAATTAGAATATGACAGAATATTAAGCTCCTGCAGTAATACATCAAAAGAGACAAAAATAAGGCATAAGAAGTTATAATTATATATTTTACTTTATGAAAACTGTTGGTTTTATCCAATTTCACATTGCTACATTTGATATTTTTGAAAATGAATTTACAGAAATTGAGCTGAGAAAATGGAGGCTAGAATCGGCGACAATCTTTAAAAATGGCGCCCGTTGACCCCCTTCCACAAGGCTAATTTTGGTAAACTTTTTGTTATCTGAAAGAAAGGTTATTCATGCCGAATATCCAAGTTAAAAGCCTTTGTTAGCAATTTGTTTGAGGTTCAGCCAAAAAAATCAGCTAGATTGACTGGACTATATATCTAAAGAAAAACTTTGTTAGTTATTGCATTCAATGCAGAGTGTAATTTAAAAAAATACATTATTCCAGGTAATCTAAGTTATTGATTCGTGTAAACACAAGCATACTTAAAATGTGACCGGAAGTAATTCGAATTTAAAAATAATCATTTCGAACGTTAAATGTTTTTCAAAAAATCGTTGAAATTAATATTACTACTACTAATAATAATAGCATTAATATTAACAAAACTTTTGAATATATATAAGAAAACTGTAAAACGAAAACAGAAATGAATTGTTCAGAATATTCATTTATTAGAAGGTGTTTTTAAAATTATTATGCTAATGAAGCATCGGGATGAGTGTTTTGACGCAGTGTTCTGTTGGCTATATATAATGTATTTGAAAATACCTAAATGTCTAATTTAATTAATTTATAAATTGTTAGGATAAATGAAAAAATATTTCGCATTTATACATTATATATATATATATATATATATATATATATATATATATGAATTCATACAACTCCTACTGCATTTCTTTCAAGAAAGTCTTCATCAGATGATTACTCGTTCGTTTGTCAATTGTAAGCCGAGAAATATTCCTAATTTCTTTTTGTAACGAACCATTTCTTCGCCAATCAAGTTGAATCTTTGCCATAATATAAAAATGATGCAATTCAAAATAATAAACGAGGCACCATTTATGTAATTTCCCGCCAAATATCGTTTAGCGTACATGTTTTCTCGCCATGAATCACCAACAAATTATGCTGCCGTTAGAACTGACATTCGAATTATTAGGAAATATTCATACGGACATTTTTATTCAATTTTCTTTTTATTTTCATGCGTCGTTTTTGATCGCGATGAAATAATGTCGATCATTGCCGTTCGATTTGAAATGAGGAACCTGTTACTAATGCAAATTATTATTCAATTGTCAGCTCTTATTGAGTGAGTTACAATCATAAGCTATTCTATCAGCGAGATGCAGTTCGCCGCAGATGCAATTCCAAACAACGCTCTTTTTTCTTGTGGTTCTCGAGCAAACACATCTTTCTCTCAGGTAACATTTTACAAAAACTCCAATAGTGTAATTAATTTTTTGTTTGAAAAATAATATTGTGATTGCGCAAATGACATACATTTTAGTCATAACTTTAAAATTGAAAATTACAGAATTAAAAAAATTAGACTAAAAATGGTGACTGGGCATCAATTACGCCAAATTTGGCAGGTGGTATTATTGGAACACCGGACATGTCACCAGGATGTTAAAATTGCTGCTGCTGTTACTACTACTACTACTACTACTACTACTACTACTACTACTACTAAAACAATAAATACTTATTGGCACCAAGTTTGGCATGAAGAACTGTAGAGATGCAGTGTGTGTCATAGAGAATAAACAATATACTACTACTACTACTACTACTACTACTACTAATTATCATATTACCACTCCAATTGTAAGGCCTAATTGCACTAAATAAAGTATAGAGCCATCGTGTGCCATAGATAATCAAGATTAACATACTCTTGTATATTGGTGGAGAGTAAACCATTGAAGAAAACCTGTAGCAAGTGGTTGTCTGTCGATGTCAAGTTTTACAAACGTTTGAATGAAAAGAGTGGAAGCTGGGTTACGTGAGGAGTGACGTCATCGATGAGGTTAGGAAATATTTTTGTACAAGAAATCGCCTGGGGGCAGGTCGAACACAAAATGTGTTGTAAAAATTATTAGTTAGAGCCAACTGAGGTTGTCTCTATCCTTTTCCCCGTGACAACGACGAAGAATACGAAAAACAGTACAATCACAAGCCTCTCTACAAACTATACAAGTTGTCGTAATCATTCGTCTGTGTTGGTTTATTAGTAGGGACGAACAATTGAAGTGAAAATACTTTGTTTTTTGTTCACGAAAAACTGAATTGAACACCTGATTGAAAGAAATCCACAAAAAAGCAGGAAATTATCAGATCGTAATGAAATTTGAAGTATTTAATAATTCATAAATAAATTTTAATATAAAATAGTTATTTAATTTAAAATAAAACATATTTAATGGTAACTTAAATTACTTCATCTTCTCTCCGCCCGTCATTTCAAGGACGAAATACGTCTTATAGCAATAGTTGAAGCTAAGTGACCAGCCTGAAGGTGTGAATGAAAACAAAATTATTCAACGCAGTTCTCGGTAAAAAATGATATAAAAAATAGGAAATTTATGTATAAATTATAAATCCCTTGAGAACTTTTTTAAACAGCCTTAATTTTGTTTTCTTTCTGAAGCATAACTGTTGCCAGGTTCTCCAGATGCCATTCAGTGTCTTCTACAATAGTTGTGATATGGTTTTCTATCAGATGTTTTGTCGATTCCATATGAGGATGCCACTAGTTCTGACTAACTTCTCTAGGAGTGAACAGCAAGACGAGTTTTTCCTCTCTCTTAGTCAGACTGAGATAAGAAGGTGTCACTATAAGTAGAATAATTGTTTTGTATTCCGTGAAGTGATGCTTTTGCTGTTTCGTCAGTATCCAAGCTGTTTATCCCTAGAGCAAGACTGACTCCACTGTGACTTAACATATCCCTGTTGAGGCTGTCAGTTGATACGCAGTCCATCAAGGACAGCCCAGGTAATGTCTTTGCAGATTTTAATGTCTCTTTCTACTGACTGGCGGATTTAATGTTGTTGCCATATTTCAGCTAAATTTCCCCTTCATAGTCGTAGCTGAACATTTCTGTTTTGAAAGCATTAATGTGGAGGCCAATCTCTTAGATGAGATGGAGAAGTTTGCTAATTATATCAGTCGTATCTGACAACAAGGACAATTTGGATTATTTGTCCTAATATGATTGTTATATTCACAACGTTTCGACAGATATAACCTCCGACCTTCTCCAGGTGAATTTGTTTGCACTTGGGAACCTAATAATCGCATTTGGGAATCTTTATGTCGAACACGAAACCCTGTTCGAAATTTCGAAACGGGGGTAGATTGTTCTCATTCCGTCATGACTTGGTAAAAGTGATAATTTTTTATGCTATTTTTAGTTATTATCGGCTGTAGTAAGGATTACACCTTCAACCCCCAGAATACCTCCTGTAGAATGACATAATAATAATACTTCTCCCTGGTCACGGCTGACAGAATAAGAACAATCAACAAAATAAAGGGTTCAGTTCGAAATTTTGCGCAGGTTCATTAGGTTGACATAAATATTCTAAATTTCTACTATTAGGTTCCTAAGTTCGAAAATATTTACCCGAGGTAACCTCGACCGAAACGTTATGAATATAACAACTTTCGAACAGACAGACTGAGAATTGATATTAAGTTGCTAAGAAACATATCAGTTATTACGATAATAAAGAACTGATGCGAGCTTACTAACAGCCAAACACACACCCGACTAATAGTTATTAGGTGAACTGCCTCATAGACACACAATAAAGCAATAATTGGTTATTATGTGGCCAATGAGAGGGTCAGTTTGTGTCATGTGAAGTTATTAACAGACAGACGAAGTTTAGATCCGTAGTTATTATGTGAGGTTGTTAATTGACAGACAAATATCTGATTAGAAGTTGTTATATCAAGTTTCTGATAGACAGACAAATGTATCAGTAGTTGCGATGTGAAGTTTAAAATTACAACGCTATTATGTGAAGTCGTTAATAGACAGACACGGAAGCCATGCGAATTTCCTAATAGAAGACAATCTAACCGAATATAAAGAAACTGATCAGTAGACAAATTTTGATCAGTAGTTGTGATGTGAAGTTGCTAACAGTAATTCTTACGGGAATTTATTAACGAGCATATAAGCAGTCGTTAAATAGATATTATGCGGGGTTTATAACATACAAGGGATTGATTATGAGTTACGATCAGGGCTACCCGGCGTCGCCCGGGGTTCGAATTTCCATAAATTACTAATCAGATTGCAAAATAAATTAAAGTAAAGGCAAACAATCTGCTAAATATTGCAATTTCAAATGCCTAATTTCATTTTGTGACAAAATCAGAGTAAAAAGAATAATTCCTCGAACTCACAAAGTCTGTTTCTAAGTACAGCGCGCTAACCGATTGACGCAATTAAATACATAAACCAGACTGTCTATTCTCTCGAGTCAAATATAGGTCATATCACAAAGGGATGCGAAATGGAGTAATGACCAACGAAACGGTGAATAGGGAACATTGTATCTTTAAATGTTTTCCCGGTTGCCATGGGGACGGTGCGGTAGATGGAAGGATATAATAAACACAAACAATCTCGTTATGGAAATCTGTATGTTAGAAACGTCACATTAAAAGTGACGTCATCATGTTAGCAATTTCACATAATTTCAGACTACGTTCTTCATGATGTCGAGAATTGATTCGTTTTCAGACAAATTCGAGAAAGAAAAAATGAAAAGAAAAGTCGATAATTTGACCCAAATAAACGATTTTTCCTTTTTCGAATAAAAAAAAGTTGTAAAGGGTTAGGGGTAGGGGTAGGAGTAGGGGTAGTGTTAGGGGTAGTGTTAGGGTTAGGGGCAGGGTTAGGGGTAGGGGTAAGGGTAGTGTTAGGCGTAGGGTTAGGGTTAGGATTAGACGTAAGGTTAGGGTTAGGGTTAGGCAACCTCAGTCCGCTCCCTTAAAATACTCAGTTGAAATTTTGTAAATCTGTCTTAATTGGTCTCTAATACTTATGGTTCAAATTCCATGCGAATTTGAGATATTCCAATTTCCATTTCTTTTTTCCTTTCATAATTCCTCCCAATATATGAAAACTAAAACTGAAATATCCTAAATAATCTGCTGATAACAAATAGGTAATTGGCTTTCCTAAAGGATCAACTGTTCAAAACTAATGCCAAGACGCAGAGTCACACAGAAACATTTTTGCACTAACAAAAGTTTTCGCCCGGCATATTGGTAAGGTGTCACATAACACTGGTGTTCCCAAATAATACCAACAACTCTAGAGTTAATCGCAGAAATGCAGTATTATTTGGCTGAAGTTTTAACCCATTGTATTTACATGAGTATACACCAGTTCTTAGTTTTGTGTGGCGATTCAGTTAGGAGAAAATGGTTAAAGAATCCTATAAAGCTTTGCTAGTGGCATGCAGAAAACATATCTGCTATCTTGAAAAGAGAATTATCAACAGCGGTTGCTTGTTTGTGGGAGTGGCTAAAACCCAACGCTGACGTTTGCACTTTTCTAGGGGCAGATGTTTTGTAAACAAGGTACCGCGACAGACTAACGAACACTCTAGTAAAAATTTAAAGTGTGACAGGTAACCGACGAAAATTCTATTTTTAATTTAAAGCGTGGCACACAGAAGAAAGTTATATTTTAAATTAAAAGCAGGACACAAAATTCTATTTTAAATTTAAAGCGTGACAGACCGAGGAAAATTCTATTTTAAATTTAAAGCGTGACACACATAAGAAAATTCTATTATAAATTTAATACGTGAACAGTCTATTTAAAATTTATAGCGTGACCCAACGACAATAAATCTAATTTAAATTTAAAGCCTTAAACAAAATTCTATTTGTAATTTAAAGCGTGACATATCGTAGAAAATTCTTTTTAAAAATTAAAAGCGTGACACACAAACAAAATTTTATTTTAAATTTAAGGAATAAGATTATTTTTTAACAATTTAAAGCGTAAGAGACAAACGAAAATTCTAATTAAATTTAAAAGTGACATTTTGAAGAAAATTTGATTTTACATTTAAAGCGTGACACACTGAGGAAAATTCTATTTTAAATTGAAAACCGACGAAAATTTTATTTTAAACTAAAGCGTGACACCGAAAGAAAATTCTAGTTTTAATTTAAAGTATGACACACAAATTATATTTAAAATTTAAAGCTTGACACACCGAAGACAATTTTATTTTGAATTTAAAGCGTGACATACCGAAAAAAATTCTATTTTAAATTTACAGCGTGACACAAAATTTTATTTTAAATTTAAAGCGTGACACACCGAAGTAAATTCTATTTTAAAGTTAAAGCGTGACAGGTAACCGACGGATAGAACTTCTTAGTCGCATCTAAAAATAACAAATCATTTTGAGAACGAAAGAAAGATAGAAAAAAAGAGAGAAACGTAAAAAAGTAAAGGAAAGAAAAAAATAAAATAAAAAAATAAAAATAAACGAAGAAAGTAGAAATTGATTTACATTTATTCATTCTTCAAAAACTTTGTGGATCTTGTCACTATGCACATTGGATGAGGTCAGAAAAAGGCGTATAACGTAAATAATGGGTGAATGATAAGAACAGTAGTCAGAGGAGGCGAATACCGTAAATAATTAAAAGAGAGGAGAGGGAGGAATAGGAGGGAGAAAGAAAAGAGAGAGAGAGTGAGAGAGAGAGAGAGAGAGAGAGAGAAGAGAGGGAGGTAAAAGCGGATAAAAACGAATTAGTATGAGCAAGAAAAAGAATAAATATATCTTATATAAATGATACTGATTCAAGGAAATATAAAAAAGAAAGAAGTAAAGAAATAAAACTCCGTCTTATCGACCTCATTAACATCGAACTTCCCGTTGGCTTGATCGATATCAAGCGCTAATTTATCGATCTTGGCAATGGCCGTCACCGCCGTCGAAAATTTATGAATTGGCTTCTAAAAAAATGATTTGCAATTTCCACCACTCGATTGACACTTCACTCCCCTCTCCTCCGCCCATCCACCCGTGGACGTAGGGGTAATGGCAGTTCTAACCAGAACAATCATCATATTTTGATTAAATGATTGAACCATGATCTGGTCCAGCCTCCAATTTACATATACGGTTTGAACAATGTCCAAAATCAAAAATAAAAAAGCTTAATGAATTCACATTGCATAACGATTCTTTCCCATTCATTCAAACACAGACACAATTATATAGCACTTTTGGTTACATGTTTTTAAAAAAGTCATTGCCAATAGTTTCACGCCGCTAGCAATCGTCAGACGCACGAAAACACAACCTAAGTTTGCTTACTTCCGACTTTTTGTGTAACCATACTGCAGATATAAACTACTGATCACCACAGATTATCCCAATTTCGTAACCAAACTTTGACTTATCTGTTAAATCCTAAAAACATTCTTTTTTGCTCTTTATATATATATATATATATATATATATATATATATATATATATATATATATATATATATGTTATGGGGTACAAATCACCTCTATTGAAGAACTAATGGAAGCAACCATCTATAATAAATACCATGGTTGCAAAGACTCAAACAGAGCACACTCCTATCATGTGAGTGTCCACGTGTGGTATCTGTTCCGATGGATACTACACCCTATAGACCGGTGTTGTCTTGGCCTTCGGGGCATGATTCCGCCGGTCTATGGGTCTGTCCTGTGCAGTTCTAGGAGGTCCACCCTCCCAGGCTTTGCCTCTCCTCTTTGGGGAGGAGTAAGTTGATAGCTTACTGCCTGAGGCGCCCCTACCGGGGAATGCCGACGGGGCTGTCCAGGCAATTTTTAATGGCTAAAGCGCTCACGTTCTCGGGCGCTGGCTTTTCAAATCCCACTTTCCGACCTTGTGTCACATACTCCTAACGTGGGTAGGTGTTAAATATCGAGGACATTCCTATCATGTGAGAGTCCTCGTACCACGTGTGGTATCTGTTCCGATGGATACTACACCCTATAGACCGGTGTTGTCTTGGCCTTCGGGGCATGATTCCGCCGGTCTATGGGTCTGTCCTGTGCAGTTCTAGGAGGTCCACCCTCCCAGGCTTTGCCTCTCCTCTTTGGGGAGGAGTAAGTTTATAGCTTACTGCCTGAGGCGCCCCTACCGGGGAATGCCGACGGGGCTGCCCAGGCAATTTTTAGTGGCTAAAGCGCTCATCTCTCGGGCGCTGGCTTTTCAAATCCCACTTTCCGACCTTATGTCACATACTCCTATAGTGGGTAGGTGTTAAATATAGAGGACATTCCTATTCATGTTTTACCGCATGGTAGGAATCCGGTCATCTCCTACCACATTTAGTGGCGTTACTGTATTGCTATGAATAAATACATTGTATATTTTAACCTGTCACAATTTGTGGTTGTTATCTTTGTGACCCCTAGCACGGGTCTACAACACTGGCGACGAGAAATTTAGTAAAGAACATACGTTAGGATTTTGATTTTATACCAGTCACGACAAACTGGCTACCAGGATTACTCAAGAAAGTTACCGGATCATTCGACAAAAAACTGAATAACGAAGATTCGGGCAAGGATTTACTTGAAAAAAAAAAAAAAAACCCGTCAAACAACAAAAGACGTCGTCAAAAAAGTCTTATCTTGCTGTTGGAAAAAAAGCCACAAGAAGCCTAAACTACGAGTTAAAACGGAACTCATAAATGGCGTGGATTTTCGACAACTGAAAAAAAAAAAAAACGACTCAAAGTTTCAGTAAAAAAAAAAAAAAAAAAAAAAATTGTTCGTTCTAAAAAGATTGTCTTAAAAAGGCATTAGCATTGAAAAACAAAATGAAAAAGTTACGTCGGATTTTACCGATTAAAATAAATTTTTCTCTGACTGACTGGCACGTTGAAAAAAAAAACACTTTCGACAAGCAGGTACGGCATAACACTTTGTGTTAATGAGAAAATATGATATTCTGTTACGCACTTAAAGCGGAAATTATGGCCAATATTTAAATAAATGCTATGAACTCGTTTTTTTTTCACAAAAAAAACTAATTCTTTGTAAAAGAAAAAAAAAGTGTACGTTCAACAAAGATTTGAACTAAATACTTACACGTTACGAAAAGAAAATTGGAGAGAAAAAAAAAAAAGGTCAAACTTTTTTCTGTATAAACACAAACGCTGAATTATTTTCTAGTGGAAAATTGCTACACAAGGAAAAAATAAATTAAGGAAATACTCGTCAATATAACCAGATACAAAAATTGTAAAAGTTTTTTTTGTAGACTTGGTACTATAGAAAAAGAATTGGTTTGTTTCTGAAAACGCTTTTTTTTTGTCATAAAAAAAAAATGGAGAATTTTTAAAAACAGATTTTGGAAATTATAAAACTTCAACAAAATCAACAATTAGAACTTGAAAAAAGGTTTCGAGAAGAACAATTGATAGTACAGAAACAAAATGACGAGAAGCAGTTAAGTTTAATGAAATACTTCGAGGAAAAACAGGGAAGAGAAAGAAAAGAAATGATGAAATACGCCGCGGAAGAAAAGAAAGAAATGAACGAACAAATATTGGAATTGAAAAAATTACATTTAGAGCATCAAAACCAATCAGATAAAAAAATGGATTTGTTAACGCAAGTTTTAATGAATAAGGACAACGAACAGGAAAACAGTACGGCTTTTTCGCAAAATGCGATCTGGTCAGCCATTGATACTTTTCGCTATGCTCCTGAGGAAGACCTAACGTTTGAAACATACTTCAGAAGATTTGAAGACTTATTCAAGATTGATTGTGGTTCAGGGACGGATCAAAAGAAGGTTCGTTTATTACTACGGAAGTTGGGTGCATCCGAACATAACAAATTCGTGGATTATATTTTGCCAAGAAAAACCAACGAATTGTCGTTTGACGAGGCAGTCAAACTGTTAATGGAGTTATACTATCCAAAGACAAGCCTTTTCCATAAAAGATGGAAATGTATGAATATTACACATAAGGAAAATCAGGATTATACGACTTTTGCGTCTATAGTTAATAAAAACTGTGACGACTTCAAGTTGTCATCATTAACGGCAGATAATTTTAGATGCCTAATATTCACACAAGGTTTGATAGCCACAAAAGACGCCGATATAAGACGTCGTGCTCTAAATAAACTGGAATTAGAACCTGATTTAACGCTTCAGAAACTGGCTGAAGATTGTCAACGGTTCGTGGCAGTGAAACAAGATTCTCGAAACATAGAGGAAGCAGGTATCGCTCACATTAAAAAGTACGCTCCAAAAATAAAGGACACTCACCAGCCAGCTATTACCAACCAAGAGGCAAAAAGAACCCTTCACAAAATTATCAGAATAGACAAAAGCCTAGGACCCCTTGTAGTAAATGTGGAGGACCTCATGAGTACAATGCATGTTGGTACCATAAGAAAATAACGTGTGACCTATGCAAACGAGCAGGGCACAAGGCCTCATATTGCAGAGCAAAAGTAGGAAAAAAGAACTACATAAAAACTGCAAAAAGGGACCCATCACCAACAGAGAACATAAGGAAATATGTTACGGTGAGAATCGGAAATAGAGAAGTAAATCTGCAACTCGATTCAGGGTCGGATATATCGATTATAAATGTTCACACGTGGAAGAAATTAGGTAAGCCCACGATGATGAAGACGAATAAAATCGCAAGATCGGTAACTGGTGAAAAGATACATTTTGAAGGTGAATTAATTATTAATGTTTCACTAAAAAGAAAGACAAAAAAGTTAAAAGTATTCGTTCTTAGGAACACATCAAATTTATTTGGATCTGACTGGATCCAAGAATTTGAATTATGGAACTCGCCAATGAGTGATTTTTTTCAAAAAATCGAAAATTTAACGGCCGAAGCCGACAAACTAAAAAGAGATCCAAAAAAATTTTGTCCAAGTGTTTTTTCTGAAAAGCTTGGATGCTGCACGAAAATAAAAGCGGAATTCGAATTGCTAGATTAAGCAAAACCAATATTCAAAAAACCGCCGAATACTACAGTTCCTAAAAAGAGGTATTTACCTGGGGAAAAGGTATTTTTCCAGGTACACAAAAATAATAGTATGATGTGGGAACTAGGAAAGGTCAAGCAAAGGATCGGGCGGATGGTTTACATAATCGAAGGTCCAAAATTCACTCATAAGAAGCATTTAAACCAAATTCGGAAACGTGTCACTGATGATGACAGACAACCTCCTGTTGAAAAAGAAGTAATGAACCATATATATGACACGTTCGACCTGGTAAAACCACAAGCAGCCGGACAACGCCGATCTTCCAGAGAAAGAATAAGGATCGATCCCATAGAGATCAATCCCAGAAAAAAGAGCTATACGATCATTCCAGGGGAATGAAAAGCTCGGGAGGGGGGTGTTGTGGGGTAGAAATCACCCCTATTGAAGAACTAATAGAAGCAACCATCTATAATAAATACCATGGTTGCAAAGACTCAAACAGAGCACACTCCTATCAAGACAAGCACAGTTTTCAAATTGACGTCGTTATTTTTTACCCCAGGATTTTTACTTTGGATTTTTACTTTGAAGTTTTACTTTGGATTTTTACTTTGAAGTTTTACTTTGGATTTTTACGTTGGATTTTTACGTTGGATTTTTACTTTGGATTTTTACTTGGGAGTGACACGCTACTTGGCCTCTTGTGCACCTTTTTTGACCGGGGACTCTCTCTGTCCCCTGGGCAAGCCCCTTTTGGGCACCATTGTTCTTCTCACCCCTTTTGGGTGATCACCCCTCTTGGGTGATTCGTATAGCCCCTTTTGGGCACTAACGGAGATTAGTTTCTTCTTGTTTTTAGGTTTGTTCTGAACCCAGGTACAACTTAAGCAGCTGGCCGGATTTGGTTGAACAGCTAGAGTAACATTTAGCAAACGTTCTTCCATCTCCAAATCGGCGGGTTAGCGCCGGGTTCAGATCTGGTTTTATTTATTTTCGATAATTTTTTTTTTTTTATTTTTTTTTTTTTTTCACACCTAAAAAAAAAAAAAATAATATTACGCGTTTTGTTTTTATTCTGCCGTTGTGCAGGGCAAAACGGAAGAGGGGAGGACTGGACCGAGCTCCGGTGGAGGCTTAGTGCCTAGCTCGGGCTCTGGTTCCCAGATGCCTAAAAAACATCTGGGGGCCGGAGTAGGCCAAGACTTAACGTACGGGTTCTTTGACGACTTAGGCGACATGCCCAGTACCTACGGCAGTGCTGTCCCCCGCACTGAAAGTAATTCGGAGTTTGCCGCATGCTACGGTAACTCTGCTAATGATTTCAACGCTGCTGACCCCGGCAGCGTAGGTTTTAGCTCAGCTGGGAGAGGTGATCTGGGTCGGTGGGAGAGACTCCCCATCACACCAGTTGGTCGACGGGCTTTAACCGTCAGTCCGCCTGCTCGCAGGAGGAAAAGTCTCCTGCCTGTAGGATTGAGGCCAGCCAGGTCGGTGGAGCTCCAACAGGAAGGAGCCACCGATCCAGATCAGCCGCCAGGGCCAAGCGACCGGGAGGCTGCTCAGATGGAAATGTCTGAAATGGAATACGAGCTGTTTGGACCTCTAGGAAACTACAGTGGCAGTAGTAGCCGCAGCAGCAGCAGCAACAGTGTGAGGGCACCAAACAAAAGCCCTACGAAAAGCGGTACAAGAAAATCCAGACCGAGAACGAAGGGGGTCGCTGGACCAGAAATGAAATCTGGAGCAGTTGGTGCCGCCAGCAAAAGGGGAGGTGGGACCAAGTTGGCCACTCCAAAGGTGTCCAATCCTGTGGCATCTCCGAAAGAGTGGCCGTCCCTCCCTCCTACTCAAAGTTTGTCCAGCCAGGACAGGACCATCCCTCCCGGGCAGAAGACGCCGCCTGTATCACCACCATCACCTACAGTATCAGCATCTCCTGCCCTCTCAGCAACTCAAGACAAGTGGGGACCCCAGTCCCAGCTAAGCCCCGAAGAGTACCGTCGGTTGTTTGACGAAAAATACAAACAATTGACCGACGGTAACAACATCAAAGCAGCTCCAGGTGCGGTGGATCGACTAGCGAAAAGAATAGTATCGCTAGTCACCATCGACACCAAAACCAAGGGGTTGGCTGGGGTCGAAGTGAATCAAATGGCGGACCTTCTGTACGGGCTTAAAGTCCCAGCATCCTATGTGTGCCGCAGAGGGTTCGCCACATGGGATATTCTGCTGCCAAGTGAACAGGAAGCAGAAAAAGTGTCCAGGGCCGACCTGAGATTTAAAAATCTCATTCTCAGGCCGGAGTACTTGAGTAGGAGAAGGACTTTAGTCACCGTCCTTGGCGTCCCCTGCTATATTAGCTCAGAACAGCTTGGTGCTGTCCTAAGTCAGTATGGGGACGTCGAAGCTATAGTCCCGGTCCGTGGTCCCCGTAACCTTATGGTAGGGGACTACAAAATAAATATGAGAGTCGACCGGGACGGCTTCAATAATATCCCACCCCTACTCAAGTGCGACACCTGGACAATGAGTGTCATCGTCGAGGGTAGGAGGCCACATTGTTGGCATTGTGAGCAGAAGGGGCATATGGCGAAAGCCTGCCCGAAAAAATTTCCACCTAAAAAGACCCCTTCTGCTCAAGCCCCGGGAGTGAAAGCGGCGTCAGTGGCACCAGCAGCTCCTCCACCAACGACCGGAGGGGGCACTGCAACAACAACAACAACAAAAGACTGGAGCAAGGTGGTGAAAGGTGGAAAGACCATCCCCACCGAAGAACCAAGTTCCAGTCCGGAGCAGTCCCCCTCCAAAAAGGTGCAGCCCCCGGGTGAAAAAGGGGGGCGGCTACCCACAGTGTCGCGAAATCTAGATATTCCCACCGAGGAGCCGCAGCCTTCAACATCTGGATTGGCAGTGGCAACTAAGAGGAAGCAGACGGTCCCCTTGACAACATCAGACTCGGAAGGGGAGAAACAAGACGAAAACAAAATGGAAGATGACGCTGGGCCGGCTCCAGAGACAGAGAAAAAGGAATCTCGGGATTTGAAAAGAGCCACAAAAAAGGCTAAGAAAGATAAAGAGGCTGGACCCCAATCCCCTGCCCCAACGTCTGAAGAGATGACCGTCTCTTCTGCTCAGACTCCTGAATCCCAACCCCCTACCCCTAATACTGAGCAGAAATCCCCCTCCCCTGTTGATTCTACCCCAGCTAGCTCCCGCTCTCTGTCTCAAAACAAAAAGCCGGAGCCCAAAATTAGCAGCAGGTCTGCTTCTCGTTCCCCAGTAAGGAAGGAAAAAACCCGAAGGCTCCCCTTCCTGCCAGGGGACCATATCTGCGAAGCAGATTTTCACCTTGTCGCTGCCAATCTCAACTCGAGACAGTTAAAAATCGTGCGGCCGCTGCAGCTCCTCACTCAGACCCAGGGGCTAGATATCACCAAGCCCCAAAATTTTCCAGATGCCCCCTTGATCATCACTTTCATCCGAAAGACCAGGGAAGGCAGGACGAGAAGCCTTTGGAAAATGGTTGAGGCCGCCAAGGGGGCAATTCCGGGTCTGAAACTGGTGGATGATACCCATGACTCCCTCAAACAGCTGAGAAAAGATAGCGAAGGGAGGGTCCCTATGTACGTCCACCCTTGTTTTTATAGGGCCCTAAAACTCACCTTTCCATTGGATGTCGGGGGCATTACCCGAGACGGACGGGTTACGTCCGACTTACTAACGGGTAATATGGCTAATGCCTGCGGCATCCTCGTCCCGAAAGACTTCAGACCGGTGGTTGACACTGATTAGTGCAGATGGCCGCGAACTTAGTTTTAGGAAGCCTGAACACAAGGGGCATGAGGTCTTTAAGCAAAGCTAAACGCATACTGGGGGACCTCATGTCTTTTGACATAGATGTGGCTGCGTTACAGGAAACTCACTATGATTCGATCGACGATCACCGACTGCTGTCGAAGCATTTCGATGTTTTTTCAGCTTTCGGTGACCGTTGTGCTAGGGGAGTTTCATTGTTAGTAAGACGCACCCTGTCCGCAAGTGTAAACGTTGTTCACGCGGATGCTGATGGCAGACTGGTCGTGGCCGATGTTGCCGTAAAAAGTGCTGCATTTCGAATCGTCGCGGTTTATGCGCCCAATATCGCTCGGGAGAGGGCTCTCTTTTTCCGGGGGTTGGAGGGGTTCCTCGGGGGTTCAAAGCGGTTAATTTTACTGGGGGATTGGAATGCCATCCTTGATCCCAAAATAGATAAGGTCGGTGGGCCTAGAGGGTCTGGTGGGTGTGAGACCAGCCTTTCTGATCTGATGACTGAATGTGATCTGGTCGATAGGTTTCGTGTCGATCACCCGGGGCGGGAGTGGTGGACGTGGCTTTCTAATAGGCCTTCCGTTTCAAGTACTTACTTGGATCGGTTGTTAGTGAGAAGAGGCAAAGTAGATTATATCTCTTGTCCCACGTTCCACTGGTTAGCCCATTCTGACCACAAATTACTTGTGGCCAGTATGGAAATAGAACCTAAAACCCATAAGTTAGCTGGGTACTGGAAGTTAAATACCTCCTTACTGGAGATACGTGACTTCCGGGACAGGCTAACACTTAATTTTCAAAAGGGATTAGTGGGGGCGGTAACCGGGAGTAAGTGGTGGGTTAACGCCAAATGTGACATTAGGAGCTTTTCTGTCAAATATAGCCAACGCCTCGCCTTAAATAAGGCTGAGACAGAAAAGCGTTTAGAAAATAAGCTGGCCCGGGCGGTGGAAGGGGGGGATTCCCTAGCCATAAACTTAGCTAAGGGGGACCTGAAACGTTCGGCTAACGAGCGGTATGAAGGTCAAGTAGTCAGGGCTAGGTTAGAAAGAGTGTCCAACGAAGCCGTGAATGTTGACGCTGCAGAGCGTAGAGCTCCACTATGTCGCAACTCGGACGGCTATATTCGTCAAATTCAAAGCCCGGAAGGACACACCCTTGTGTCGGCTCGGGAGATTTGTGAGGGGTTTCGGGAGCATTTCGCGGATCGCTTCACCCAACTGTCCAGACTCCGCTTCGAGGAGTTTGGCAACTATTTGGCCGGTTCGCCCCGCCTGGAGGCGGCTCGAGCGGCTAGTTGTGATGGGCGCATTACAGAATGTGAGGTCCTGACTGCGTTGAAGCAGGTCGGCTACGACAAATCTCCGGGACTTGATGGTTTGCCCTATGAATTGTTCTTGAGGCTGTCGCACATGTTCGTACCTATTCTGACGGATGTGTTCAACCACTGGTTTGCACAGGGTTCTATCCCTGGTCAAGTCACCAGGGGAGTGATCACATTGCTTAAGAAAAAGGGCGAGCATGTTGGGGGTTTAGATGACTATAGGCCCATAACTCTGTTAAATACAGATTTAAAGATTTTGGCCAAAGTTCTTGCAAATCGGTTGCAGGCTGTTATTGGTGAATTGATTGAACCTGATCAGAATTATGCTGTGAAGGGGAGATCGATTCAGAACAACTTGCATCTGATACGCACGATCTTAGAGGGGTTAGAAGACGACACCGAAGCCGCGCTGATCAATTTAGATCAGTCCAAAGCTTTTGATAGGGTTGACCATCGGTTCTTGGGATCTGTTTTAGAAACCGCCGGTTTTACACCGGACTTCCGCAGATGGATTTCCATGCTGTATCACAGCCCGACGGCAGTGGTGCAGGTAAACGGGATGCGATCGGAATCGTTTGCTGTTTCTCGGTCGGTACGTCAGGGGTGTCCGTTGTCTCCTCTCCTCTACGTTCTTGCGTTGGAACCCTTCCTGCGCAAGCTGAGGCAAGGGGAGGCTGGACCCGCCCTACGCGGTATCGCTCTACCTGGTGGTGCGCGAGCCAGGGTCTCCGCGTATGCCGATGATGTTACCGTGTTCGTCTCGTGCCGTCGAGACATCTCCACGGTAACTAAGGCACTCAAAAGGTATGAAGATGTTACAGGGGCCGTGGTCAACCTTAGCAAATCCAATGGCCTAAGGTTGGCTGCCTGGAGTGGCGCGGATGCGCTGCCGGGCCTTTTCAACTGGTCCGATGGCCCGGTTCGAATCCTCGGCGTGTGGTTCGGACCGGGTCTCCAGCTTGATAAGAATTGGTCGGAAGTACAGTCTAAGGTCGAAGCGTCTGTAAGGATTTGGCTTCGAAGGGGGCTTTCCCTTAAAGGTCGAGCTGAGGCGTGCGCCATGTACGTCTTTCCGCTTATCCTTTACCGATTGGCTGTACTACCTCTGCCTGCAGACCGCTTGGCGGCTTTAACGCGTACGCTTTTCTCGCTTTTGTGGAACAAGAGAAAGCCGCTAGTCTGTAGACAGGTCTGTACTCAACGTCCTGATGTTGGGGGCTTGGGAATGCCCGACTTGGCGAGCCATTTATATGCCGAGAGGTTAACATTCCTGAGTAGAACTTTGACAGAGGAGTCCGCGTGGGGCCCTGCGGTTGAGAAGGCTTTTCCCAACCTCACCCCTGACCACTTGGCTGAATGCCGTCGTAGGCCAAGGGGTCAATCGCGGTTCTTCAACGAATGCCGAACTGCGCTCAGAGTGCTGCCGGGGTCCAGTGACCTCGCCCGGTCTAGGAAAACACTATATCGGGAGTTAGTGGTGGGGACCGCTTTGGATCCACTTGGGGAGCGACTTGGATTGTCGGAGGAGGAGGTTCGCTCTCAGTGGAATTGGGCGCCAGGCCGGAGTTATCTTAACAATACTGAGTTTTCTCTAACCTGGCGATTAGTTCGAAATGTAGTACCCCTTAATGGCATACGCTTCAGTATTGGTCTAAGTATGGACCCTTTTTGTCCACGTTGCGAGGATGATGAAATTGAAACGGCCAAGCACGCCTTTTTCAACTGCTCCAAGCTGCGTGAATACTGGACGTATGTCAACGAGGTGACGGCTCGCATCGTTCCCGAGCGGGTGACGTGCCTGGATTTAGAATCCGTTGTTTTCAACATGGACCCATTGTGGCCCAGGGAGAAACGAATGGTGTTACTTGCGATTTTAGCCGTAGCTAGACTCGTAGTGTGGTCTTCACGCTTAGACATAGGGAGCGGTGGGGTGCCGCCTTCTTATTATGATTTAATTTCGTATTTTAAGCATCAACTTAAAATCAAAATTAAATGTGATAGAAGGAGGTTACCCTTCTCGCTATTTAAAAGTAGGTGGATACACACCGCTAGTTTATGTGTGTTCATACGGAATAAAATTGAGTTCGTGTTCCCTGCCTAAGCATGGCACACGCCGACCTTAGGTATTTCTTTTTGACAAGTTTGTCTTAAATATCCAATTGTTGGATCAGTCCCTATAGCTAGTAGTACAAATGAGTCCTGTTTTCCCCATCTTTATTTTAGGTGTCAGAACTCCTCCAGGATGCCCGCTCCCCGATTTACTTTATCCCTGGCCTGCCCTAATGGTATTTATCCTGGAGGACACCGCACATCCCCCCCCCCAAATAAACCCTACCCAATATTTATTTTGTCCCCCTAGGCAACGCCCACTCCCACTTAGGAGCTGACTCTCTTGCTTTCGGTTGTTCCGGAAGACAGTGAGCAGTTCATACCTTAGATAGGATGGGAGGGTCCTACTAACTTACCATAATTAGCATTTTATTTTGTTCTTTATTTTTACATCCATTTTATTTTTATTTATTTTTTGGGGATTTTTTAAGGCTTAGTTTTTGTTGTCCCACTCCCTATCACCATACTCTGTACATATTATTTTTGTAAATAAAAAATCATGAAACAACCTGGGGATATTTTAAGTAGATTAAGTCCATAGAGTAAATGTGGTATTGTGGTGATTGAAGCTAGTTTTTTAGGGCATAGACCAGTGGACGACCCCCGACCCCCACTCCTCCCCCATACCCGTTTTTGGCCTTGTGCCACATCTGTTTTTATATGTAAATATTTAAAGAGATAAATAAACAGAGCACACTCCTATCAAGACAAGCACAGTTTTCAAATTGACGTCGTTATTTTTTACCCCAGGATTTTTACTTTGGATTTTTACTTTGAAGTTTTACTTTGGATTTTTACTTTGAAGTTTTACTTTGGATTTTTACGTTGGATTTTTACTTTGGATTTTTACTTGGGAGTGACACGCTACTTGGCCTCTTGTGCACCTTTTTTGACCGGGGACTCTCTCTGTCCCCTGGGCAAGCCCCTTTTGGGCACCATTGTTCTTCTCACCCCTTTTGGGTGATCACCCCTCTTGGGTGATTCGTATAGCCCCTTTTGGGCACTAACTGAGTTTATTTTCTTCTTGTTTTTAGGTTTGTTCTGAACCCAGGTACAACTTAAGCAGCTGGCCGGATTTGGTTGAACAGCTAGAGTCACATTTAGCAAACGTTCTTCCATCTCCAAATCGGCGGGTTAGCGCCGGGTTCAGATCTGGTTTTATTTTCGAATTTTTTTTTTTTTTTTTTTTTTTTTTTTTCACACCTAAAAAAAAAAAATAATACTACGCGTTTTGTTTTTATTCTGCCGTTGTGCAGGGCAAAACGGAAGAGGGGAGGACTGGACCGAGCTCCGGTGGAGGCTTAGTGCCTAGCTCGGGCTCTGGTTCCCAGATGCCTAAAAAACATCTGGGGGCCGGAGTAGGCCAAGACTTAACGTACGGGTTTTTTGACGACTTAGGCGGCATGCCCAGTACCTACGGCAGTGCTGTCCCCCGCACTGAAAGAAATTCGGAGTTGGCCGCATGCTACGGCAACTCTGCTAGTGATTTCAACGCTGCTGACCCCGGCAGCGTAGGTTTTAGCTCAGCTGGGAGAGGTGATCTGGGTCGGTGGGAGAGACTCCCCATCACACCAGTTGGTCGACGGGCTTTAACCGTCAGCCCGCCTGCTCGCAGGAGGAAAAGTCTCCTGCCTGTAGGATTAAGGCCAGCCAGGTCGGTGGAGCTCCAACAGGAAGGAGCCACCGATCCAGATCAGCCGCCAGGGCCAAGCGACCGGGAGGCTGCTCAGATGCAAATGTCCGAAATAGACTATGAGCTGTTTGGACCTCTAGGAACCTACAGTGGCAGTAGTAGCCGCAGCAGCAGCAGCAACAGTATGAGGGCACCAAACAAAAGCCCTACGAAAAGCGGTATAAGAAAATCCAGACCGAGAACGAAGGGGGTCGCTGGACCAGAAATGAAATCTGGAGCAGTTGGTGCCGCCAGCAAAAGGGGAGGTGGGACCAAGTTGGCCACTCCAAAGGTGTCCAATCCTTTGGCATCTCCGAAAGAGTGGCCGTCCCTCCCTCCTACTCAAAGTTTGTCCAGCCAGGACAGGACCATCCCTCCCGGGCAGAAGACGCCGCCTGTATCACCACCATCACCTACAGTATCAGCATCTCCTGCCCTCTCAGCAACTCAAGACAAGTGGGGACCCCAGTCCCAGCTAAGCCCCGAAGAGTACCGTCGGTTGTTTGACGAAAAATACAAACAATTGACCGACGGTAACAACATCAAAGCAGCTCCAGGTGCGGTGGATCGACTAGCGAAAAGAATAGTATCGCTAGTCACCATCGACACCAAAACCAAGGGGTTGGCTGGGGTCGAAGTGAATCAAATGGCGGACCTTCTGTACGGGCTTAAAGTCCCAGCATCCTATGTGTGCCGCAGAGGGTTCGCCACATGGGATATTCTGCTGCCAAGTGAACAGGAAGCAGAAAAAGTGTCCAGGGCCGACCTGAGATTTAAAAATCTCATTCTCAGGCCGGAGTACTTGAGTAGGAGAAGGACTTTAGTCACCGTCCTTGGCGTCCCCTGCTATATTAGCTCAGAACAGCTTGGTGCTGTCCTGAGTCAGTATGGGGACGTCGAAGCTATAGTCCCGGTCCGTGGTCCCCGTAACCTTATGGTAGGGGACTACAAAATAAATATGAGAGTCGACCGGGACGGCTTCAATAATATCCCACCCCTACTCAAGTGCGACACCTGGACAATGAGTGTCATCGTCGAGGGTAGGAGGCCACATTGTTGGCATTGTGAGCAGAAGGGGCATATGGCGAAAGCCTGCCCGAAAAAATTTCCACCTAAAAAGACCCCTTCTGCTCAAGCCCCGGGAGTGAAAGCGGCGTCAGTGGCACCAGCAGCTCCTCCACCAACGACCGGAGGGGGCACTGCAACAACAACAACAACAACAACAACAAAAGACTGGAGCAAGGTGGTGAAAGGTGGAAAGACCATCCCCACCGAAGAACCAAGTTCCAGTCCGGAGCAGTCCCCCTCCAAAAAGGTGCAGCCCCCGGGTGAAAAAGGGGGGCGGCTACCCACAGTGTCGCGAAATCTAGATATTCCCACCGAGGAGCCGCAGCCTTCAACATCTGGATTGGCAGTGGCAACTAAGAGGAAGCAGACGGTCCCCTTGACAACATCAGACTCGGAAGGGGAGAAACAAGACGAAAACAAAATGGAAGATGACGCTGGGCCGGCTCCAGAGACAGAGAAAAAGGAATCTAGGGATTTGAAAAGAGCCACAAAAAAGGCTAAGAAAGATAAAGAGGCTGGACCCCAATCCCCTGCCCCAACGTCTGAAGAGATGACCGTCTCTTCTGCTCAGACTCCTGAATCCCAACCCCCTACCCCTAATACTGAGCAGAAATCCCCCTCCCCTGTTGATTCTACCCCAGCTAGCTCCCGCTCTCTGTCTCAAAACAAAAAGCCGGAGCCCAAAATTAGCAGCAGGTCTGCTTCTCGTTCCCCAGTAAGGAAGGAAAAAACCCGAAGGCTCCCCTTCCTGCCAGGGGACCATATCTGCGAAGCAGATTTTCACCTTGTCGCTGCCAATCTCAACTCGAGACAGTTAAAAATCGTGCGGCCGCTGCAGCTCCTCACTCAGACCCAGGGGCTAGATATCACCAAGCCCCAAAATTTTCCAGATGCCCCCTTGATCATCACTTTCATCCGAAAGACCAGGGAAGGCAGGACGAGAAGCCTTTGGAAAATGGTTGAGGCCGCCAAGGGGGCAATTCCGGGTCTGAAACTGGTGGATGATACCCATGACTCCCTCAAACAGCTGAGAAAAGATAGCGAAGGGAGGGTCCCTATGTACGTCCACCCTTGTTTTTATAGGGCCCTAAAACTCACCTTTCCATTGGATGTCGGGGGCATTACCCGAGACGGACGGGTTACGTCCGACTTACTAACGGGTAATATGGCTAATGCCTGCGGCATCCTCGTCCCGAAAGACTTCAGACCGGTGGTTGACACTGATTAGTGCAGATGGCCGCGAACTTAGTTTTAGGAAGCCTGAACACAAGGGGCATGAGGTCTTTAAGCAAAGCTAAACGCATACTGGGGGACCTCATGTCTTTTGACATAGATGTGGCTGCGTTACAGGAAACTCACTATGATTCGATCGACGATCACCGACTGCTGTCGAAGCATTTCGATGTTTTTTCAGCTTTCGGTGACCGTTGTGCTAGGGGAGTTTCCTTGTTAGTAAGACGCACCCTGTCCGCAAGTGTAAACGTTGTTCACGCGGATGCTGATGGCAGACTGGTCGTGGCCGATGTTGCCGTAAAAAGTGCTGCATTTCGAATCGTCGCGGTTTATGCGCCCAATATCGCTCGGGAGAGGGCTCTCTTTTTCCGGGGGTTGGAGGGGTTCCTCGGGGGTTCAAAGCGGTTAATTTTACTGGGGGATTGGAATGCCATCCTTGATCCCAAAATAGATAAGGTCGGTGGGCCTAGAGGGTCTGGTGGGTGTGAGACCAGCCTTTCTGATCTGATGACTGAATGTGATCTGGTCGATAGGTTTCGTGTCGATCACCCGGGGCGGGAGTGGTGGACGTGGCTTTCTAATAGGCCTTCCGTTTCAAGTACTTACTTGGATCGGTTGTTAGTGAGAAGAGGCAAAGTAGATTATATCTCTTGTCCCACGTTCCACTGGTTAGCCCATTCTGACCACAAATTACTTGTGGCCAGTATGGAAATAGAACCTAAAACCCATAAGTTAGCTGGGTACTGGAAGTTAAATACCTCCTTACTGGAGATACGTGACTTCCGGGACAGGCTAACACTTAATTTTCAAAAGGGATTAGTGGGGGCGGTAACCGGGAGTAAGTGGTGGGTTAACGCCAAATGTGACATTAGGAGCTTTTCTGTCAAATATAGCCAACGCCTCGCCTTAAATAAGGCTGAGACAGAAAAGCGTTTAGAAAATAAGCTGGCCCGGGCGGTGGAAGGGGGGGATTCCCTAGCCATAAACTTAGCTAAGGGGGACCTGAAACGTTCGGCTAACGAGCGGTATGAAGGTCAAGTAGTCAGGGCTAGGTTAGAAAGAGTGTCCAACGAAGCCGTGAATGTTGACGCTGCAGAGCGTAGAGCTCCACTATGTCGCAACTCGGACGGCTATATTCGTCAAATTCAAAGCCCGGAAGGACACACCCTTGTGTCGGCTCGGGAGATTTGTGAGGGGTTTCGGGAGCATTTCGCGGATCGCTTCACCCAACTGTCCAGACTCCGCGTCGAGGAGTTTGGCAACTATTTGGCCGGTTCGCCCCGCCTGGAGGCGGCTCGAGCGGCTAGTTGTGATGGGCGCATTACAGAATGTGAGGTCCTGACTGCGTTGAAGCAGGTCGGCTACGACAAATCTCCGGGACTTGATGGTTTGCCCTATGAATTGTTCTTGAGGCTGTCGCACATGTTCGTACCTATTCTGACGGATGTGTTCAACCACTGGTTTGCACAGGGTTCTATCCCTGGTCAAGTCACCAGGGGAGTGATCACATTGCTTAAGAAAAAGGGCGAGCATGTTGGGGGTTTAGATGACTATAGGCCCATAACTCTGTTAAATACAGATTTAAAGATTTTGGCCAAAGTTCTTGCAAATCGGTTGCAGGCTGTTATTGGTGAATTGATTGAACCTGATCAGAATTATGCTGTGAAGGGGAGATCGATTCAGAACAACTTGCATCTGATACGCACGATCTTAGAGGGGTTAGAAGACGACACCGAAGCCGCGCTGATCAATTTAGATCAGTCCAAAGCTTTTGATAGGGTTGACCATCGGTTCTTGGGATCTGTTTTAGAAACCGCCGGTTTTACACCGGACTTCCGCAGATGGATTTCCATGCTGTATCACAGCCCGACGGCAGTGGTGCAGGTAAACGGGATGCGATCGGAATCGTTTGCTGTTTCTCGGTCGGTACGTCAGGGGTGTCCGTTGTCTCCTCTCCTCTACGTTCTTGCGTTGGAACCCTTCCTGCGCAAGCTGAGGCAAGGGGAGGCTGGACCCGCCCTACGCGGTATCGCTCTACCTGGTGGTGCGCGAGCCAGGGTCTCCGCGTATGCCGATGATGTTACCGTGTTCGTCTCGTGCCGTCGAGACATCTCCACGGTAACTAAGGCACTCAAAAGGTATGAAGATGTTACAGGGGCCGTGGTCAACCTTAGCAAATCCAATGGCCTAAGGTTGGCTGCCTGGAGTGGCGCGGATGCGCTGCCGGGCCTTTTCAACTGGTCCGATGGCCCGGTTCGAATCCTCGGCGTGTGGTTCGGACCGGGTCTCCAGCTTGATAAGAATTGGTCGGAAGTACAGTCTAAGGTCGAAGCGTCGGTAAGGATTTGGCTTCGAAGGGGGCTTTCCCTTAAAGGTCGAGCTGAGGCGTGCGCCATGTACGTCTTTCCGCTTATCCTTTACCGATTGGCTGTACTACCTCTGCCTGCAGACCGCTTGGCGGCTTTAACGCGTACGCTTTTCTCGCTTTTGTGGAACAAGAGAAAGCCGCTAGTCTGTAGACAGGTCTGTACTCAACGTCCTGATGTTGGGGGCTTGGGAATGCCCGACTTGGCGAGCCATTTATATGCCGAGAGGTTAACATTCCTGAGTAGAACTTTGACAGAGGAGTCCGCGTGGGGCCCTGCGGTTGAGAAGGCTTTTCCCAACCTCACCCCTGACCACTTGGCTGAATGCCGTCGTAGGCCAAGGGGTCAATCGCGGTTCTTCAACGAATGCCGAACTGCGCTCAGAGTGCTGCCGGGGTCCAGTGACCTCGCCCGGTCTAGGAAAACACTATATCGGGAGTTAGTGGTGGGGACCGCTTTGGATCCACTTGGGGAGCGACTTGGATTGTCGGAGGAGGAGGTTCGCTCTCAGTGGAATTGGGCGCCAGGCCGGAGTCATCTTAACAATACTGAGTTTTCTCTAACCTGGCGATTAGTTCGAAATGTAGTACCCCTTAATGGCATACGCTTCAGTATTGGTCTAAGTATGGACCCTTTTTGTCCACGTTGCGAGGATGATGAAATTGAAACGGCCAAGCACGCCTTTTTCAACTGCTCCAAGCTGCGTGAATACTGGACGTATGTCAACGAGGTGACGGCTCGCATCGTTCCCGAGCGGGTGACGTGCCTGGATTTAGAATCCGTTGTTTTCAACATGGACCCATTGTGGCCCAGGGAGAAACGAATGGTGTTACTTGCGATTTTAGCCGTAGCTAGACTCGTAGTGTGGTCTTCACGCTTAGACATAGGGAGCGGTGGGGTGCCGCCTTCTTATTATGATTTAATTTCGTATTTTAAGCATCAACTTAAAATCAAAATTAAATGTGATAGAAGGAGGTTACCCTTCTCGCTATTTAAAAGTAGGTGGATACACACCGCTAGTTTATGTGTGTTCATACGGAATAGAATTGAGTTCGTGTTCCCTGCCTAAGCATGGCACACGCCGACCTTAGGTATTTCTTTTTGACAAGTTTGTCATAAATATCCAATTGTTGGATCAGTCCCTATAGCTAGTAGTACAAATGAGTCCTGTTTTCCCCATCTTTATTTTAGGTGTCAGAACTCCTCCAGGATGCCCGCTCCCCGATTTACTTTATCCCTGGCCTGCCCTAATGGTATTTATCCTGGAGGACACCGCACATCCCCCCCCCCAAATAAACCCTACCCAATATTTATTTTGTCCCCCTAGGAAACGCCCACTCCCACTTAGGAGCTGACTCTCTTGCTTTTGGTTGTTCCGGAAGACAGTGAGCAGTTCATACCTTAGATAGGATGGGAGGGTCCTACTAACTTACCATAATTAGCATTTTATTTTGTTCTTTATTTTTACATCCATTTTATTTTTATTTATTTTTGGGGGATTTTTTTAAGGCTTAGTTTTTGTTCTCCCACTCCCTATCACCATACTCTGTACATATTATTTTTGTAAATAAAAAATCATGAAACAACCTGGGGATATTTTAAGTAGATTAAGTCCATAGAGTAAATGTGGTATTGTGGTGATTGAAGCTAGTTTTTTAGGGCATAGACCAGTGGACGACCCCCGACCCCCACTCCTCCCCCATACCCGTTTTTGGCCTTGTGCCACATCTGTTTTTATATGTAAATATTTAAAGAGATAAATAAACAGAGCACACTCCTATCAAGACAAGCACAGTTTTCAAATTGACCTCGTTATTTTTTACCCCAGGATTTTTACTTTGCATTTTTACTTTGGATTTTTACGTTGGATTTTTACTTTGGAGTTTTACTTTGAAGTTTTACTTTGGATTTTTACTTGGGAGTGACACGCTACTTGGCCTCTTGTGCACCTTTTTGACCGGGGACTCTCTCTGTCCCCTGGGCAAGCCCCTTTTGGGCACCATTGTTCTTCTCACCCCTTTTGGGTGATCACCCCTCTTGGGTGATTCGTATAGCCCCTTTTGGGCACTAACGGAGATTATTTTCTTCTTGTTTTTAGGTTTGTTCTGAACCCAGGTACAACTTAAGCAGCTGGCCGGATTTGGTTGAACAGCTAGAGTAACATTTAGCAAACGTTCTTCCATCTCCAAATCGGCGGGTTAGCGCCGGGTTCAGATCTGGTTTTATTTTCGAATTTTTTTTTTTTTTTTTTTTTTTTTTTTCACACCTAAAAAAAAAAAGTAATACTACGCGTTTTGTTTTTATTCTGCCGTTGTGCAGGGCAAAACGGAAGAGGGGAGGACTGGACCGAGCTCCGGTGGAGGCTTAGTGCCTAGCTCGGGCTCTGGTTCCCAGATGCCTAAAAAACCTCTGGGGGCCGGAGTAGGCCAAGACTTAACGTACGGGTTTTTTGACGACTTAGGCGGCATGCCCAGTACCTACGGCAGTGCTGTCCCCCGCACTGAAAGTAATTCGGAGTTTGCCGCATGCTACGGCAACTCTGCTAGTGATTTCAACGCTGCTGACCCCGGCAGCGTAGGTTTTAGCTCAGCTGGGAGAGGTGATCTGGGTCGGTGGGAGAGACTCCCCATCACACCAGTTGGTCGACGGGCTTTAACCGTCAGCCCGCCTGCTCGCAGGAGGAAAAGTCTCCTGCCTGTAGGATTGAGGCCAGCCAGGTCGGTGGAGCTCCAACAGGAAGGAGCCACCGATCCGGATCAGCCGCCAGGGCCAAGCGACCGGGAGGCTGCTCAGATGCAAATGTCCGAAATAGACTATGAGCTGTTTGGACCTCTAGGAACCTACAGTGGCAGTAGTAGCCGCAGCAGCAGCAGCAACAGTATGAGGACACCAAACAAAAGCCCTACGAAAAGCGGTACAAGAAAATCCAGACCGAGAACGAAGGGGGTCGCTGGACCAGAAATGAAATCTGGAGCAGTTGGTGCCGCCAGCAAAAGGGGAGGTGGGACCAAGTTGGCCACTCCAAAGGTGTCCAATCCTTTGGCATCTCCGAAAGAGTGGCCGTCCCTCCCTCCTACTCAAAGTTTGTTCAGCCAGGACAGGACCATCCCTCCCGGGCAGAAGACGCCGCCTGTATCACCACCATCACCTACAGTATCAGCATCTCCTGCCCTCTCAGCAACTCAAGACAAGTGGGGACCCCAGTCCCAGCTAAGCCCCGAAGAGTACCGTCGGTTGTTTGACGAAAAATACAAACAATTGACCGACGGTAACAACATCAAAGCAGCTCCAGGTGCGGTGGATCGACTAGCGAAAAGAATAGTATCGCTAGTCACCATCGACACTAAAACCAAGGGGTTGGCTGGGGTCGAAGTGAATCAAATGGCGGACCTTCTGTACGGGCTTAAAGTCCCAGCATCCTATGTGTGCCGCAGAGGGTTCGCCACATGGGATATTCTGCTTCCAAGTGAACAGGAAGCCGAAAAAGTGTCCAGGGCCGACCTGAGATTTAAAAATCTCATTCTCAGGCCGGAGTACTTGAGTAGGAGAAGGACTTTAGTCACCGTCCTTGGCGTCCCCTGCTATATCAGCTCAGAACAGCTTGGTGCTGTCCTGAGTCAGTATGGGGACGTCGAAGCTATAGTCCCGGTCCGTGGTCCCCGTAACCTTATGGTAGGGGACTACAAAATAAATATGAGAGTCGACCGGGACGGCTTCAATAATATCCCACCCCTACTCAAGTGCGACACCTGGACAATGAGTGTCATCGTCGAGGGTAGGAGGCCACATTGTTGGCATTGTGAGCAGAAGGGGCATATGGCGAAAGCCTGCCCGAAAAAATTTCCACCTAAAAAGACCCCTTCTGCTCAAGCCCCGGGAGTGAAAGCGGCGTCAGTGGCACCAGCAGCTCCTCCACCAACGACCGGAGGGGGCACTGCAACAACAACAACAACAACAACAACAACAAAAGACTGGAGCAAGGTGGTGAAAGGTGGAAAGACCATCCCCACCGAAGAACCAAGTTCCAGTCCGGAGCAGTCCCCCTCCAAAAAGGTGCAGCCCCCGGGTGAAAAAGGGGGGCGGCTACCCACAGTGTCGCGAAATCTAGATATTCCCACCGAGGAGCCGCAGCCTTCAACATCTGGATTGGCAGTGGCAACTAAGAGGAAGCAGACGGTCCCCTTGACAACATCAGACTCGGAAGGGGAGAAACAAGACGAAAACAAAATGGAAGATGACGCTGGGCCGGCTCCAGAGACAGAGAAAAAGGAATCTCGGGATTTGAAAAGAGCCACAAAAAAGGCTAAGAAAGATAAAGAGGCTGGACCCCAATCCCCTGCCCCAACGTCTGAAGAGATGACCGTCTCTTCTGCTCAGACTCCTGAATCCCAACCCCCTACCCCTAATACTGAGCAGAAATCCCCCTCCCCTGTTGATTCTACCCCAGCTAGCTCCCGCTCTCTGTCTCAAAACAAAAAGCCGGAGCCCAAAATTAGCAGCAGGTCTGCTTCTCATTCCCCAGTAAGGAAGGAAAAAACCCGAAGGCTCCCCTTCCTGCCAGGGGACCATATCTGCGAAGCAGATTTTCACCTTGTCGCTGCCAATCTCAACTCGAGACAGTTAAAAATCGTGCGGCCGCTGCAGCTCCTCACTCAGACCCAGGGGCTAGATATCACCAAGCCCCAAAATTTTCCAGATGCCCCCTTGATCATCACTTTCATCCGAAAGACCAGGGAAGGCAGGACGAGAAGCCTTTGGAAAATGGTTGAGGCCGCCAAGGGGGCAATTCCGGGTCTGAAACTGGTGGATGATACCCATGACTCCCTCAAACAGCTGAGAAAAGATAGCGAAGGGAGGGTCCCTATGTACGTCCACCCTTGTTTTTATAGGGCCCTAAAACTCACCTTTCCATTGGATGTCGGGGGCATTACCCGAGACGGACGGGTTACGTCCGACTTACTAACGGGTAATATGGCTAATGCCTGCGGCATCCTCGTCCCGAAAGACTTCAGACCGGTGGTTGACACTGATTAGTGCAGATGGCCGCGAACTTAGTTTTAGGAAGCCTGAACACAAGGGGCATGAGGTCTTTAAGCAAAGCTAAACGCATACTGGGGGACCTCATGTCTTTTGACATAGATGTGGCTGCGTTACAGGAAACTCACTATGATTCGATCGACGATCACCGACTGCTGTCGAAGCATTTCGATGTTTTTTCAGCTTTCGGTGACCGTTGTGCTAGGGGAGTTTCCTTGTTAGTAAGACGCACCCTGTCCGCAAGTGTAAACGTTGTTCACGCGGATGCTGATGGCAGACTGGTCGTGGCCGATGTTGCCGTAAAAAGTGCTGCATTTCGAATCGTCGCGGTTTATGCGCCCAATATCGCTCGGGAGAGGGCTCTCTTTTTCCGGGGGTTGGAGGGGTTCCTCGGGGGTTCAAAGCGGTTAATTTTACTGGGGGATTGGAATGCCATCCTTGATCCCAAAATAGATAAGGTCGGTGGGCCTAGAGGGTCTGGTGGGTGTGAGACCAGCCTTTCTGATCTGATGACTGAATGTGATCTGGTCGATAGGTTTCGTGTCGATCACCCGGGGCGGGAGTGGTGGACGTGGCTTTCTAATAGGCCTTCCGTTTCAAGTACTTACTTGGATCGGTTGTTAGTGAGAAGAGGCAAAGTAGATTATATCTCTTGTCCCACGTTCCACTGGTTAGCCCATTCTGACCACAAATTACTTGTGGCCAGTATGGAAATAGAACCTAAAACCCATAAGTTAGCTGGGTACTGGAAGTTAAATACCTCCTTACTGGAGATACGTGACTTCCGGGACAGGCTAACACTTAATTTTCAGAAGGGATTAGTGGGGGCGGTAACCGGGAGTAAGTGGTGGGTTAACGCCAAATGTGACATTAGGAGCTTTTCTGTCAAATATAGCCAACGCCTCGCCTTAAATAAGGCTGAGACAGAAAAGCGTTTAGAAAATAAGCTGGCCCGGGCGGTGGAAGGGGGGGATTCCCTAGCCATAAACTTAGCTAAGGGGGACCTGAAACGTTCGGCTAACGAGCGGTATGAAGGTCAAGTAGTCAGGGCTAGGTTAGAAAGAGTGTCCAACGAAGCCGTGAATGTTGACGCTGCAGAGCGTAGAGCTCCACTATGTCGCAACTCGGACGGCTATATTCGTCAAATTCAAAGCCCGGAAGGACACACCCTTGTGTCGGCTCGGGAGATTTGTGAGGGGTTTCGGGAGCATTTCGCGGATCGCTTCACCCAACTGTCCAGACTCCGCGTCGAGGAGTTTGGCAACTATTTGGCCGGTTCGCCCCGCCTGGAGGCGGCTCGAGCGGCTAGTTGTGATGGGCGCATTACAGAATGTGAGGTCCTGACTGCGTTGAAGCAGGTCGGCTACGACAAATCTCCGGGACTTGATGGTTTGCCCTATGAATTGTTCTTGAGGCTGTCGCACATGTTCGTACCTATTCTGACGGATGTGTTCAACCACTGGTTTGCACAGGGTTCTATCCCTGGTCAAGTCACCAGGGGAGTGATCACATTGCTTAAGAAAAAGGGCGAGCATGTTGGGGGTTTAGATGACTATAGGCCCATAACTCTGTTAAATACAGATTTAAAGATTTTGGCCAAAGTTCTTGCAAATCGGTTGCAGGCTGTTATTGGTGAATTGATTGAACCTGATCAGAATTATGCTGTGAAGGGGAGATCGATTCAGAACAACTTGCATCTGATACGCACGATCTTAGAGGGGTTAGAAGACGACACCGAAGCCGCGCTGATCAATTTAGATCAGTCCAAAGCTTTTGATAGGGTTGACCATCGGTTCTTGGGATCTGTTTTAGAAACCGCCGGTTTTACACCGGACTTCCGCAGATGGATTTCCATGCTGTATCACAGCCCGACGGCAGTGGTGCAGGTAAACGGGATGCGATCGGAATCGTTTGCTGTTTCTCGGTCGGTACGTCAGGGGTGTCCGTTGTCTCCTCTCCTCTACGTTCTTGCGTTGGAACCCTTCCTGCGCAAGCTGAGGCAAGGGGAGGCTGGACCCGCCCTACGCGGTATCGCTCTACCTGGTGGTGCGCGAGCCAGGGTCTCCGCGTATGCCGATGATGTTACCGTGTTCGTCTCGTGCCGTCGAGACATCTCCACGGTAACTAAGGCACTCAAAAGGTATGAAGATGTTACAGGGGCCGTGGTCAACCTTAGCAAATCCAATGGCCTAAGGTTGGCTGCCTGGAGTGGCGCGGATGCGCTGCCGGGCCTTTTCAACTGGTCCGATGGCCCGGTTCGAATCCTCGGCGTGTGGTTCGGACCGGGTCTCCAGCTTGATAAGAATTGGTCGGAAGTACAGTCTAAGGTCGAAGCGTCTGTAAGGATTTGGCTTCGAAGGGGGCTTTCCCTTAAAGGTCGAGCTGAGGCGTGCGCCATGTACGTCTTTCCGCTTATCCTTTACCGATTGGCTGTACTACCTCTGCCTGCAGACCGCTTGGCGGCTTTAACGCGTACGCTTTTCTCGCTTTTGTGGAACAAGAGAAAGCCGCTAGTCTGTAGACAGGTCTGTACTCAACGTCCTGATGTTGGGGGCTTGGGAATGCCCGACTTGGCGAGCCATTTATATGCCGAGAGGTTAACATTCCTGAGTAGAACTTTGACAGAGGAGTCCGCGTGGGGCCCTGCGGTTGAGAAGGCTTTTCCCAACCTCACCCCTGACCACTTGGCTGAATGCCGTCGTAGGCCAAGGGGTCAATCGCGGTTCTTCAACGAATGCCGAACTGCGCTCAGAGTGCTGCCGGGGTCCAGTGACCTCGCCCGGTCTAGGAAAACACTATATCGGGAGTTAGTGGTGGGGACCGCTTTGGATCCACTTGGGGAGCGACTTGGATTGTCGGAGGAGGAGGTTCGCTCTCAGTGGAATTGGGCGCCAGGCCGGAGTTATCTTAACAATACTGAGTTTTCTCTAACCTGGCGATTAGTTCGAAATGTAGTACCCCTTAATGGCATACGCTTCAGTATTGGTCTAAGTATGGACCCTTTTTGTCCACGTTGCGAGGATGATGAAATTGAAACGGCCAAGCACGCCTTTTTCAACTGCTCCAAGCTGCGTGAATACTGGACGTATGTCAACGAGGTGACGGCTCGCATCGTTCCCGAGCGGGTGACGTGCCTGGATTTAGAATCCGTTGTTTTCAACATGGACCCATTGTGGCCCAGGGAGAAACGAATGGTGTTACTTGCGATTTTAGCCGTAGCTAGACTCGTAGTGTGGTCTTCACGCTTAGACATAGGGAGCGGTGGGGTGCCGCCTTCTTATTATGATTTAATTTCGTATTTTAAGCATCAACTTAAAATCAAAATTAAATGTGATAGAAGGAGGTTACCCTTCTCGCTATTTAAAAGTAGGTGGATACACACCGCTAGTTTATGTGTGTTCATACGGAATAAAATTGAGTTCGTGTTCCCTGCCTAAGCATGGCACACGCCGACCTTAGGTATTTCTTTTTGACAAGTTTGTCTTAAATATCCAATTGTTGGATCAGTCCCTATAGCTAGTAGTACAAATGAGTCCTGTTTTCCCCATCTTTATTTTAGGTGTCAGAACTCCTCCAGGATGCCCGCTCCCCGATTTACTTTATCCCTGGCCTGCCCTAATGGTATTTATCCTGGAGGACACCGCACATCCCCCCCCCCAAATAAACCCTACCCAATATTTATTTTGTCCCCCTAGGCAACGCCCACTCCCACTTAGGAGCTGACTCTCTTGCTTTCGGTTGTTCCGGAAGACAGTGAGCAGTTCATACCTTAGATAGGATGGGAGGGTCCTACTAACTTACCATAATTAGCATTTTATTTTGTTCTTTATTTTTACATCCATTTTATTTTTATTTATTTTTTGGGGATTTTTTAAGGCTTAGTTTTTGTTGTCCCACTCCCTATCACCATACTCTGTACATATTATTTTTGTAAATAAAAAATCATGAAACAACCTGGGGATATTTTAAGTAGATTAAGTCCATAGAGTAAATGTGGTATTGTGGTGATTGAAGCTAGTTTTTTAGGGCATAGACCAGTGGACGACCCCCGACCCCCACTCCTCCCCCATACCCGTTTTGGCCTTGTGCCACATCTGTTTCTATATTTTTGTAAATATTTAAAGAGATAAATAAACAGAGCACACTCCTATCAAGACAAGCACAGTTTTCAAATTGACGTCGTTATTTTTTACCCCAGGATTTTTACTTTGCATTTTTACTTTGCATTTTTACTTTGGATTTTTACGTTGGATTTTTACTTTGGATTTTTACTTTGAAGTTTTACTTTGGATTTTTACTTGGGAGTGACACGCTACTTGGCCTCTTGTGCACCTTTTTGACCGGGGACTCTCTCTCTCTCTGTCCCCTGGGCAAGCCCCTTTTGGGCACCATTGTTCTTCTCACCCCTTTTGGGTGATCACCCCTCTTGGGTGATTCGTATAGCCCCTTTTGGGCACTAACTGAGTTTATTTTCTTCTTGCTTTTAGGTTTGTTCTGAACCCAGGTACAACTTAAGCAGCTGGCCGGATTTGGTTGAACAGCTAGAGTCACATTTAGCAAACGTTCTTCCATCTCCAAATCGGCGGGTTAGCGCCGGGTTCAGATCTGGTTTTATTTTCGTAATTTTTTTTTTTTTTTTTTTTTTTTTTTTTTTTTTTCACACCTAAAAAAAAAAAGTGATATTACGCGTTTTGTTTTTATTCTGCCGTTGTGCAGGGCAAAACGGAAGAGGGGAGGACTGGACCGAGCTCCGGTGGAGGCTTAGTGCCTAGCTCGGGCTCTGGTTCCCAGATGCCTAAAAAACATCTGGGGGCCGGAGTAGGCCAAGACTTAACGTACGGGTTCTTTGACGACTTAGGCGACATGCCCAGTACCTACGGCAGTGCTGTCCCCCGCACTGAAAGTAATTCGGAGTTTGCCGCATGCTACGGTAACTCTGCTAATGATTTCAACGCTGCTGACCCCGGCAGCGTAGGTTTTAGCTCAGCTGGGAGAGGTGATCTGGGTCGGTGGGAGAGACTCCCCATCACACCAGTTGGTCGACGGGCTTTAACCGTCAGCCCGCCTGCTCGCAGGAGGAAAAGTCTCCTGCCTGTAGGATTAAGGCCAGCCAGGTCGGTGGAGCTCCAAAAGGAAGGAGCCACCGATCCAGATCAGCCGCCAGGGCCAAGCGACCGGGAGGCTGCTCAGATGGAAATGTCTGAAATGGACTACGAGCTGTTTGGACCTCTAGGAACCTACAGTGGCAGTAGTAGCCGCAGCAGCAGCAGCAACAGTGTGAGGGCACCAAACAAAAGCCCTACGAAAACCGGTACAAGAAAATCCAGACCGAGAACGAAGGGGGTCGCTGGACCAGAAATCAAATCTGGAGCAGTTGGTGCCGCCAGCAAAAGGGGAGGTGGGACCAAGTTGGCCACTCCAAAGGTGTCCAATCCTTTGGCATCTCCGAAAGAGTGGCCGTCCCTCCCTCCTACTCAAAGTTTGTCCAGCCAGGACAGGACCATCCCTCCCGGGCAGAAGACGCCGCCTGTATCACCACCATCACCTACAGTATCAGCATCTCCTGCCCTCTCAGCAACTCAAGACAAGTGGGGACCCCAGTCCCAGCTAAGCCCCGAAGAGTACCGTCGGTTGTTTGACGAAAAATACAAACAATTGACCGACGGTAACAACATCAAAGCAGCTCCAGGTGCGGTGGATCGACTAGCGAAAAGAATAGTATCGCTAGTCACCATCGACACCAAAACCAAGGGGTTGGCTGGGGTCGAAGTGAATCAAATGGCGGACCTTCTGTACGGGCTTAAAGTCCCAGCATCCTATGTGTGCCGCAGAGGGTTCGCCACATGGGATATTCTGCTGCCAAGTGAACAGGAAGCAGAAAAAGTGTCCAGGGCCGACCTGAGATTTAAAAATCTCATTCTCAGGCCGGAGTACTTGAGTAGGAGAAGGACTTTAGTCACCGTCCTTGGCGTCCCCTGCTATATTAGCTCAGAACAGCTTGGTGCTGTCCTAAGTCAGTATGGGGACGTCGAAGCTATAGTCCCGGTCCGTGGTCCCCGTAACCTTATGGTAGGGGACTACAAAATAAATATGAGAGTCGACCGGGACGGCTTCAATAATATCCCACCCCTACTCAAGTGCGACACCTGGACAATGAGTGTCATCGTCGAGGGTAGGAGGCCACATTGTTGGCATTGTGAGCAGAAGGGGCATATGGCGAAAGCCTGCCCGAAAAAATTTCCACCTAAAAAGACTCCTTCTGCTCAAGGCCCGGGAGTGAAAGCGGCGTCAGTGGCACCAGCAGCTCCTCCACCAACGACCGGAGGGGGCACTGCAACAACAACAACAACAACAACAACAAAAGACTGGAGCAAGGTGGTGAAAGGTGGAAAGACCATCCCCACCGAAGAACCAAGTTCCAGTCCGGAGCAGTCCCCCTCCAAAAAGGTGCAGCCCCCGGGTGAAAAAGGGGGGCGGCTACCCACAGTGTCGCGAAATCTAGATATTCCCACCGAGGAGCCGCAGCCTTCAACATCTGGATTGGCAGTGGCAACTAAGAGGAAGCAGACGGTCCCCTTGACAACATCAGACTCGGAAGGGGAGAAACAAGACGAAAACAAAATGGAAGATGACGCTGGGCCGGCTCCAGAGACAGAGAAAAAGGAATCTCGGGATTTGAAAAGAGCCACAAAAAAGGCTAAGAAAGATAAAGAGGCTGGACCCCAATCCCCTGCCCCAACGTCTGAAGAGATGACCGTCTCTTCTGCTCAGACTCCTGAATCCCAACCCCCTACCCCTAATACTGAGCAGAAATCCCCCTCCCCTGTTGATTCTACCCCAGCTAGCTCCCGCTCTCTGTCTCAAAACAAAAAGCCGGAGCCCAAAATTAGCAGCAGGTCTGCTTCTCGTTCCCCAGTAAGGAAGGAAAAAACCCGAAGGCTCCCCTTCTTGCCAGGGGACCATATCTGCGAAGCAGATTTTCACCTTGTCGCTGCCAATCTCAACTCGAGACAGTTAAAAATCGTGCGGCCGCTGCAGCTCCTCACTCAGACCCAGGGGCTAGATATCACCAAGCCCCAAAATTTTCCAGATGCCCCCTTGATCATCACTTTCATCCGAAAGACCAGGGAAGGCAGGACGAGAAGCCTTTGGAAAATGGTTGAGGCCGCCAAGGGGGCAATTCCGGGTCTGAAACTGGTGGATGATACCCATGACTCCCTCAAACAGCTGAGAAAAGATAGCGAAGGGAGGGTCCCTATGTACGTCCACCCTTGTTTTTATAGGGCCCTCAAACTCACCTTTCCATTGGATGTCGGGGGCATCACCCGAGACGGACGGGTTACGTCCGACTTACTTACGGGTAACATGGCTAATGCCTGCGGCATCCTCGTCCCGAAAGACTTCAGACCGGTGGTTGACACTGATTAGTGCAGATGGCCACGAACTTAGTTTTAGGAAGCCTGAACACAAGGGGCATGAGGTCTTTAAGCAAAGCTAAACGCATACTGGGGGACCTCATGTCCTTTGACATAGATGTGGCTGCGGTACAGGAAACTCACTATGATTCGATCGACGATCACCGACTGCTGTCGAAGCATTTCGATGTTTTTTCAGCTTTCGGTGACCGTTGTGCTAGGGGAGTTTCCTTGTTAGTAAGACGCACCCTGTCCGCAAGTGTAAACGTTGTTCACGCGGATGCTGATGGCAGACTGGTCGTGGCCGATGTTGCCGTAAAAAGTGCTGCATTTCGAATCGTCGCGGTTTATGCGCCCAATATCGCTCGGGAGAGGGCTCTCTTTTTCCGGGGGTTGGAGGGGTTCCTCGGGGGTTCAAAGCGGTTAATTTTACTGGGGGATTGGAATGCCATCCTTGATCCCAAAATAGATAAGGTCGGTGGGCCTAGAGGGTCTGGTGGGTGTGAGACCAGCCTTTCTGATCTGATGACTGAATGTGATCTGGTCGATAGGTTTCGTGTCGATCACCCGGGGCGGGAGTGGTGGACGTGGCTTTCTAATAGGCCTTCCGTTTCAAGTACTTACTTGGATCGGTTGTTAGTGAGAAGAGGCAAAGTAGATTATATCTCTTGTCCCACGTTCCACTGGTTAGCCCATTCTGACCACAAATTACTTGTGGCCAGTATGAAAATAGAACCTAAAACCCATAAGTTAGCTGGGTACTGGAAGTTAAATACCTCCTTACTGGAGATACGTGACTTCCGGGACAGGCTAACACTTAATTTTCAAAAGGGATTAGTGGGGGCGGTAACCGGGAGTAAGTGGTGGGTTAACGCTAAATGTGACATTAGGAGCTTTTCTGTCAAATATAGCCAACGCCTCGCCTTAAATAAGGCTGAGACAGAAAAGCGTTTAGAAAATAAGCTGGCCCGGGCGGTGGAAGGGGGGGATTCCCTAGCCATAAACTTAGCTAAGGGGGACCTGAAACGTTCGGCTAACGAGCGGTATGAAGGTCAAGTAGTCAGGGCTAGGTTAGAAAGAGTGTCCAACGAAGCCGTGAATGTTGACGCTGCAGAGCGTAGAGCTCCACTATGTCGCAACTCGGACGGCTATATTCGTCAAATTCAAAGCCCGGAAGGACACACCCTTGTGTCGGCTCGGGAGATTTGTGAGGGGTTTCGGGAGCATTTCGCGGATCGCTTCACCCAACTGTCCAGACTCCGCGTCGAGGAGTTTGGCAACTATTTGGCCGGTTCGCCCCGCCTGGAGGCGGCTCGAGCGGCTAGTTGTGATGGGCGCATTACAGAATGTGAGGTCCTCACTGCGTTGAAGCAGGTCGGCTACGACAAATCTCCGGGACTTGATGGTTTGCCCTATGAATTGTTCTTGAGGCTGTCGCACATGTTCGTACCTATTCTGACGGATGTGTTCAACCACTGGTTTGCACAGGGTTCTATCCCTGGTCAAGTCACCAGGGGAGTGATCACATTGCTTAAGAAAAAGGGCGAGCATGTTGGGGGTTTAGATGACTATAGGCCCATAACTCTGTTAAATACAGATTTAAAGATTTTGGCCAAAGTTCTTGCAAATCGGTTGCAGGCTGTTATTGGTGAATTGATTGAACCTGATCAGAATTATGCTGTGAAGGGGAGATCGATTCAGAACAACTTGCATCTGATACGCACGATCTTAGAGGGGTTAGAAGACGACACCGAAGCCGCGCTGATCAATTTAGATCAGTCCAAAGCTTTTGATAGGGTTGACCATCGGTTCTTGGGATCTGTTTTAGAAACCGCCGGTTTTACACCGGACTTCCGCAGATGGATTTCCATGCTGTATCACAGCCCGACGGCAGTGGTGCAGGTAAACGGGATGCGATCGGAATCGTTTGCTGTTTCTCGGTCGGTACGTCAGGGGTGTCCGTTGTCTCCTCTCCTCTACGTTCTTGCGTTGGAACCCTTCCTGCGCAAGCTGAGGCAAGGGGAGGCTGGACCCGCCCTACGCGGTATCGCTCTACCTGGTGGTGCGCGAGCCAGGGTCTCCGCGTATGCCGATGATGTTACCGTGTTCGTCTCGTGCCGTCGAGACATCTCCACGGTAACTAAGGCACTCAAAAGGTATGAAGATGTTACAGGGGCCGTGGTCAACCTTAGCAAATCCAATGGCCTAAGGTTGGCTGCCTGGAGTGGCGCGGATGCGCTGCCGGGCCTTTTCAACTGGTCCGATGGCCCGGTTCGAATCCTCGGCGTGTGGTTCGGACCGGGTCTCCAGCTTGATAAGAATTGGTCGGAAGTACAGTCTAAGGTCGAAGCGTCTGTAAGGATTTGGCTTCGAAGGGGGCTTTCCCTTAAAGGTCGAGCTGAGGCGTGCGCCATGTACGTCTTTCCGCTTATCCTTTACCGATTGGCTGTACTACCTCTGCCTGCAGACCGCTTGGCGGCTTTAACGCGTACGCTTTTCTCGCTTTTGTGGAACAAGAGAAAGCCGCTAGTCTGTAGACAGGTCTGTACTCAACGTCCTGATGTTGGGGGCTTGGGAATGCCCGACTTGGCGAGCCATTTATATGCCGAGAGGTTAACATTCCTGAGTAGAACTTTGACAGAGGAGTCCGCGTGGGGCCCTGCGGTTGAGAAGGCTTTTCCCAACCTCACCCCTGACCACTTGGCTGAATGCCGTCGTAGGCCAAGGGGTCAATCGCGGTTCTTCAACGAATGCCGAACTGCGCTCAGAGTGCTGCCGGGGTCCAGTGACCTCGCCCGGTCTAGGAAAACACTATATCGGGAGTTAGTGGTGGGGACCGCTTTGGATCCACTTGGGGAGCGACTTGGATTGTCGGAGGAGGAGGTTCGCTCTCAGTGGAATTGGGCGCCAGGCCGGAGTCATCTTAACAATACTGAGTTTTCTCTAACCTGGCGATTAGTTCGAAATGTAGTACCCCTTAATGGCATACGCTTCAGTATTGGTCTAAGTATGGACCCTTTTTGTCCACGTTGCGAGGATGATGAAATTGAAACGGCCAAGCACGCCTTTTTCAACTGCTCCAAGCTGCGTGAATACTGGACGTATGTCAACGAGGTGACGGCTCGCATCGTTCCCGAGCGGGTGACGTGCCTGGATTTAGAATCCGTTGTTTTCAACATGGACCCATTGTGGCCCAGGGAGAAACGAATGGTGTTACTTGCGATTTTAGCCGTAGCTAGACTCGTAGTGTGGTCTTCACGCTTAGACATAGGGAGCGGTGGGGTGCCGCCTTCTTATTATGATTTAATTTCGTATTTTAAGCATCAACTTAAAATCAAAATTAAATGTGATAGAAGGAGGTTACCCTTCTCGCTATTTAAAAGTAGGTGGATACACACCGCTAGTTTATGTGTGTTCATACGGAATAGAATTGAGTTCGTGTTCCCTGCCTAAGCATGGCACACGCCGACCTTAGGTATTTCTTTTTGACAAGTTTGTCATAAATATCCAATTGTTGGATCAGTCCCTATAGCTAGTAGTACAAATGAGTCCTGTTTTCCCCATCTTTATTTTAGGTGTCAGAACTCCTCCAGGATGCCCGCTCCCCGATTTACTTTATCCCTGGCCTGCCCTAATGGTATTTATCCTGGAGGACACCGCACCCCCCCCCAAATAAACCCTACCCAATATTTATTTTGTCCCCCTAGGCAACGCCCACTCCCACTTAGGAGCTGACTCTCTTGCTTTCGGTTGTTCCGGAAGACAGTGAGCAGTTCATACCTTAGATAGGATGGGAGGGTCCTACTAACTTACCATAATTAGCATTTTATTTTGTTCTTTATTTTTACATCCATTTTATTTTTATTTATTTTTGGGGGATTTTTTAAGGCTTAGTTTTTGTTGTCCCACTCCCTATCACCAACCTCTGTACATATTATTTTTGTAAATAAAAAATCATGAAACAACCTGGGGATATTTTAAGTAGATTAAGTCCATAGAGTAAATGTGGTATTGTGGTGATTGAAGCTAGTTTTTTAGGGCATAGACCAGTGGACGACCCCCGACCCCCACTCCTCCCCCATACCCGTTTTTGGCCTTGTGCCACATCTGTTTTTATATGTAAATATTTAAAGAGATAAATAAACAGAGCACACTCCTAAAAGACCAAGCACAGTTTTCAAATTGACGTCGTTATTTTTTACCCCAGGATTTTTACTTTGCATTTTTACTTTGGATTTTTACGTTGAAGTTTTACGTTGGATTTTTACTTTGGATTTTTACTTTGAAGTTTTACTTTGGATTTTTACTTTGGATTTTTACTTGGGAGTGACACGCTACTTGGCCTCTTGTGCACCTTTTTGACCGGGGACTCTCTCTGTCCCCTGGGCAAGCCCCTTTTGGGCACTATTGTTCTTCTCACCCCTTTTGGGTGATCACCCCTCTTGGGTGATTCGTATAGCCCCTTTTGGGCACTAACTGAGTTTATTTTCTTCTTGTTTTTAGGTTTGTTCTGAACCCAGGTACAACTTAAGCAGCTGGCCGGATTTGGTTGAACAGCTAGAGTAACATTTAGCAAACGTTCTTCCATCTCCAAATCGGCGGGTTAGCGCCGGGTTCAGATCTGGTTTTATTTTCGTAATTTTTTTTTTTTTTTTTTTTTTTTTTTTCACACCTAAAAAAAAAGTAATATTACGCGTTTTGTTTTTATTCTGCCGTTGTGCAGGGCAAAACGGAAGAGGGGAGGACTGGACCGAGCTCCGGTGGAGGCTTAGTGCCTAGCTCGGGCTCTGGTTCCCAGATGCCTAAAAAACATCTGGGGGCCGGAGTAGGCCAAGACTTAACGTACGGGTTTTTTGACGACTTAGGCGGCATGCCCAGTACCTACGGCAGTGCTGTCCCCCGCACTGAAAGTAATTCGGAGTTTGCCGCATGCTACGGCAACTCTGCTAGTGATTTCAACGCTGCTGACCCCGGCAGCGTAGGTTTTAGCTCAGCTGGGAGAGGTGATCTGGGTCGGTGGGAGAGACTCCCCATCACACCAGTTGGTCGACGGGCTTTAACCGTCAGCCCGCCTGCTCGCAGGAGGAAAAGTCTCCTGCCTGTAGGATTAAGGCCAGCCAGGTCGGTGGAGCTCCAAAAGGAAGGAGCCACCGATCCAGATCAGCCGCCAGGGCCAAGCGACCGGGAGGCTGCTCAGATGGAAATGTCTGAAATGGACTACGAGCTGTTTGGACCTCTAGGAACCTACAGTGGCAGTAGTAGCCGCAGCAGCAGCAGCAACAGTATGAGGGCACCAAACAAAAGCCCTACGAAAAGCGGTACAAGAAAATCCAGACCGAGAACGAAGGGGGTCGCTGGACCAGAAATGAAATCTGGAGCAGTTGGTGCCGCCAGCAAAAGGGGAGGTGGGACCAAGTTGGCCACTCCAAAGGTGTCCAATCCTTTGGCATCTCCGAAAGAGTGGCCGTCCCTCCCTCCTACTCAAAGTTTGTCCAGCCAGGACAGGACCATCCCTCCCGGGCAGAAGACGCCGCCTGTATCACCACCATCACCTACAGTATCAGCATCTCCTGCCCTCTCAGCAACTCAAGACAAGTGGGGACCCCAGTCCCAGCTAAGCCCCGAAGAGTACCGTCGGCTGTTTGACGAAAAATACAAACAATTGACCGACGGTAACAACATCAAAGCAGCTCCAGGTGCGGTGGATCGACTAGCGAAAAGAATAGTATCGCTAGTCACCATCGACACCAAAACCAAGGGGTTGGCTGGGGTCGAAGTGAATCAAATGGCGGACCTTCTGTACGGGCTTAAAGTCCCAGCATCCTATGTGTGCCGCAGAGGGTTCGCCACATGGGATATTCTGCTTCCAAGTGAACAGGAAGCCGAAAAAGTGTCCAGGGCCGACCTGAGATTTAAAAATCTCATTCTCAGGCCGGAGTACTTGAGTAGGAGAAGGACTTTAGTCACCGTCCTTGGCGTCCCCTGCTATATCAGCTCAGAACAGCTTGGTGCTGTCCTAAGTCAGTATGGGGACGTCGAAGCTATAGTCCCGGTCCGTGGTCCCCGTAACCTTATGGTAGGGGACTACAAAATAAATATGAGAGTTGACCGGGACGGCTTCAATAATATCCCACCCCTACTCAAGTGCGACACCTGGACAATGAGTGTCATCGTCGAGGGTAGGAGGCCACATTGTTGGCATTGTGAGCAGAAGGGGCATATGGCGAAAGCCTGCCCGAAAAAATTTCCACCTAAAAAGACCCCTTCTGCTCAAGCCCCGGGAGTGAAAGCGGCGTCAGTGGCACCAGCAGCTCCTCCACCAACGACCGGAGGGGGCACTGCAACAACAACAACAACAACAACAACAAAAGACTGGAGCAAGGTGGTGAAAGGTGGAAAGACCATCCCCACCGAAGAACCAAGTTCCAGTCCGGAGCAGTCCCCCTCCAAAAAGGTGCAGCCCCCGGGTGAAAAAGGGGGGCGGCTACCCACAGTGTCGCGAAATCTAGATATTCCCACCGAGGAGCCGCAGCCTTCAACATCTGGATTGGCAGTGGCAACTAAGAGGAAGCAGACGGTCCCCTTGACAACATCAGACTCGGAAGGGGAGAAACAAGACGAAAACAAAATGGAAGATGACGCTGGGCCGGCTCCAGAGACAGAGAAAAAGGAATCTCGGGATTTGAAAAGAGCCACAAAAAAGGCTAAGAAAGATAAAGAGGCTGGACCCCAATCCCCTGCCCCAACGTCTGAAGAGATGACCGTCTCTTCTGCTCAGACTCCTGAATCCCAACCCCCTACCCCTAATACTGAGCAGAAATCCCCCTCCCCTGTTGATTCTACCCCAGCTAGCTCCCGCTCTCTGTCTCAAAACAAAAAGCCGGAGCCCAAAATTAGCAGCAGGTCTGCTTCTCATTCCCCAGTAAGGAAGGAAAAAACCCGAAGGCTCCCCTTCCTGCCAGGGGACCATATCTGCGAAGCAGATTTTCACCTTGTCGCTGCCAATCTCAACTCGAGACAGTTAAAAATCGTGCGGCCGCTGCAGCTCCTCACTCAGACCCAGGGGCTAGATATCACCAAGCCCCAAAATTTTCCAGATGCCCCCTTGATCATCACTTTCATCCGAAAGACCAGGGAAGGCAGGACGAGAAGCCTTTGGAAAATGGTTGAGGCCGCCAAGGGGGCAATTCCGGGTCTGAAACTGGTGGATGATACCCATGACTCCCTCAAACAGCTGAGAAAAGATAGCGAAGGGAGGGTCCCTATGTACGTCCACCCTTGTTTTTATAGGGCCCTCAAACTCACCTTTCCATTGGATGTCGGGGGCATTACCCGAGACGGACGGGTTACGTCCGACTTACTAACGGGTAATATGGCTAATGCCTGCGGCATCCTCGTCCCGAAAGACTTCAGACCGGTGGTTGACACTGATTAGTGCAGATGGCCGCGAACTTAGTTTTAGGAAGCCTGAACACAAGGGGCATGAGGTCTTTAAGCAAAGCTAAACGCATACTGGGGGACCTCATGTCTTTTGACATAGATGTGGCTGCGGTACAGGAAACTCACTATGATTCGATCGACGATCACCGACTGCTGTCGAAGCATTTCGATGTTTTTTCAGCTTTCGGTGACCGTTGTGCTAGGGGAGTTTCCTTGTTAGTAAGACGCACCCTGTCCGCAAGTATAAACGTTGTTCACGCGGATGCTGATGGCAGACTGGTCGTGGCCGATGTTGCCGTAAAAAGTGCTGCATTTCGAATCGTCGCGGTTTATGCGCCCAATATCGCTCGGGAGAGGGCTCTCTTTTTCCGGGGGTTGGAGGGGTTCCTCGGGGGTTCAAAGCGGTTAATTTTACTGGGGGATTGGAATGCCATCCTTGATCCCAAAATAGATAAGGTCGGTGGGCCTAGAGGGTCTGGTGGGTGTGAGACCAGCCTTTCTGATCTGATGACTGAATGTGATCTGGTCGATAGGTTTCGTGTCGATCACCCGGGGCGGGAGTGGTGGACGTGGCTTTCTAATAGGCCTTCCGTTTCAAGTACTTACTTGGATCGGTTGTTAGTGAGAAGAGGCAAAGTAGATTATATCTCTTGTCCCACGTTCCACTGGTTAGCCCATTCTGACCACAAATTACTTGTGGCCAGTATGGAAATAGAACCTAAAACCCATAAGTTAGCTGGGTACTGGAAGTTAAATACCTCCTTACTGGAGATACGTGACTTCCGGGACAGGCTAACACTTAATTTTCAAAAGGGATTAGTGGGGGCGGTAACCGGGAGTAAGTGGTGGGTTAACGCTAAATGTGACATTAGGAGCTTTTCTGTCAAATATAGCCAACGCCTCGCCTTAAATAAGGCTGAGACAGAAAAGCGTTTAGAAAATAAGCTGGCCCGGGCGGTGGAAGGGGGGGATTCCCTAGCCATAAACTTAGCTAAGGGGGACCTGAAACGTTCGGCTAACGAGCGGTATGAAGGTCAAGTAGTCAGGGCTAGGTTAGAAAGAGTGTCCAACGAAGCCGTGAATGTTGACGCTGCAGAGCGTAGAGCTACACTATGTCGCAACTCGGACGGCTATATTCGTCAAATTCAAAGCCCGGAAGGACACACCCTTGTGTCGGCTCGGGAGATTTGTGAGGGGTTTCGGGAGCATTTCGCGGATCGCTTCACCCAACTGTCCAGACTCCGCGTCGAGGAGTTTGGCAACTATTTGGCCGGTTCGCCCCGCCTGGAGGCGGCTCGAGCGGCTAGTTGTGATGGGCGCATTACAGAATGTGAGGTCCTGACTGCGTTGAAGCAGGTCGGCTACGACAAATCTCCGGGACTTGATGGTTTGCCCTATGAATTGTTCTTGAGGCTGTCGCACATGTTCGTACCTATTCTGACGGATGTGTTCAACCACTGGTTTGCACAGGGTTCTATCCCTGGTCAAGTCACCAGGGGAGTGATCACATTGCTTAAGAAAAAGGGCGAGCATGTTGGGGGTTTAGATGACTATAGGCCCATAACTCTGTTAAATACAGATTTAAAGATTTTGGCCAAAGTTCTTGCAAATCGGTTGCAGGCTGTTATTGGTGAATTGATTGAACCTGATCAGAATTATGCTGTGAAGGGGAGATCGATTCAGAACAACTTGCATCTGATACGCACGATCTTAGAGGGGTTAGAAGACGACACCGAAGCCGCGCTGATCAATTTAGATCAGTCCAAAGCTTTTGATAGGGTTGACCATCGGTTCTTGGGATCTGTTTTAGAAACCGCCGGTTTTACACCGGACTTCCGCAGATGGATTTCCATGCTGTATCACAGCCCGACGGCAGTGGTGCAGGTAAACGGGATGCGATCGGAATCGTTTGCTGTTTCTCGGTCGGTACGTCAGGGGTGTCCGTTGTCTCCTCTCCTCTACGTTCTTGCGTTGGAACCCTTCCTGCGCAAGCTGAGGCAAGGGGAGGCTGGACCCGCCCTACGCGGTATCGCTCTACCTGGTGGTGCGCGAGCCAGGGTCTCCGCGTATGCCGATGATGTTACCGTGTTCGTCTCGTGCCGTCGAGACATCTCCACGGTAACTAAGGCACTCAAAAGGTATGAAGATGTTACAGGGGCCGTGGTCAACCTTAGCAAATCCAATGGCCTAAGGTTGGCTGCCTGGAGTGGCGCGGATGCGCTGCCGGGCCTTTTCAACTGGTCCGATGGCCCGGTTCGAATCCTCGGCGTGTGGTTCGGACCGGGTCTCCAGCTTGATAAGAATTGGTCGGAAGTACAGTCTAAGGTCGAAGCGTCTGTAAGGATTTGGCTTCGAAGGGGGCTTTCCCTTAAAGGTCGAGCTGAGGCGTGCGCCATGTACGTCTTTCCGCTTATCCTTTACCGATTGGCTGTACTACCTCTGCCTGCAGACCGCTTGGCGGCTTTAACGCGTACGCTTTTCTCGCTTTTGTGGAACAAGAGAAAGCCGCTAGTCTGTAGACAGGTCTGTACTCAACGTCCTGATGTTGGGGGCTTGGGAATGCCCGACTTGGCGAGCCATTTATATGCCGAGAGGTTAACATTCCTGAGTAGAACTTTGACAGAGGAGTCCGCGTGGGGCCCTGCGGTTGAGAAGGCTTTTCCCAACCTCACCCCTGACCACTTGGCTGAATGCCGTCGTAGGCCAAGGGGTCAATCGCGGTTCTTCAACGAATGCCGAACTGCGCTCAGAGTGCTGCCGGGGTCCAGTGACCTCGCCCGGTCTAGGAAAACACTATATCGGGAGTTAGTGGTGGGGACCGCTTTGGATCCACTTGGGGAGCGACTTGGATTGTCGGAGGAGGAGGTTCGCTCTCAGTGGAATTGGGCGCCAGGCCGGAGTTATCTTAACAATACTGAGTTTTCTCTAACCTGGCGATTAGTTCGAAATGTAGTACCCCTTAATGGCATACGCTTCAGTATTGGTCTAAGTATGGACCCTTTTTGTCCACGTTGCGAGGATGATGAAATTGAAACGGCCAAGCACGCCTTTTTCAACTGCTCCAAGCTGCGTGAATACTGGACGTATGTCAACGAGGTGACGGCTCGCATCGTTCCCGAGCGGGTGACGTGCCTGGATTTAGAATCCGTTGTTTTCAACATGGACCCATTGTGGCCCAGGGAGAAACGAATGGTGTTACTTGCGATTTTAGCCGTAGCTAGACTCGTAGTGTGGTCTTCACGCTTAGACATAGGGAGCGGTGGGGTGCCGCCTTCTTATTATGATTTAATTTCGTATTTTAAGCATCAACTTAAAATCAAAATTAAATGTGATAGAAGGAGGTTACCCTTCTCGCTATTTAAAAGTAGGTGGATACACACCGCTAGTTTATGTGTGTTCATACGGAATAAAATTGAGTTCGTGTTCCCTGCCTAAGCATGGCACACGCCGACCTTAGGTATTTCTTTTTGACAAGTTTGTCTTAAATATCCAATTGTTGGATCAGTCCCTATAGCTAGTAGTACAAATGAGTCCTGTTTTCCCCATCTTTATTTTAGGTGTCAGAACTCCTCCAGGATGCCCGCTCCCCGATTTACTTTATCCCTGGCCTGCCCTAATGGTATTTATCCTGGAGGACACCGCACATCCCCCCCCCCAAATAAACCCTACCCAATATTTATTTTGTCCCCCTAGGCAACGCCCACTCCCACTTAGGAGCTGACTCTCTTGCTTTCGGTTGTTCCGGAAGACAGTGAGCAGTTCATACCTTAGATAGGATGGGAGGGTCCTACTAACTTACCATAATTAGCATTTTATTTTGTTCTTTATTTTTACATCCATTTTATTTTTATTTATTTTTTGGGGATTTTTTAAGGCTTAGTTTTTGTTGTCCCACTCCCTATCACCATACTCTGTACATATTATTTTTGTAAATAAAAAATCATGAAACAACCTGGGGATATTTTAAGTAGATTAAGTCCATAGAGTAAATGTGGTATTGTGGTGATTGAAGCTAGTTTTTTAGGGCATAGACCAGTGGACGACCCCCGACCCCCACTCCTCCCCCATACCCGTTTTTGGCCTTGTGCCACATCTGTTTTTATATGTAAATATTTAAAGAGATAAATAAACAGAGCACACTCCTAAAAGACCAAGCACAGTTTTCAAATTGACGTCGTTATTTTTTACCCCAGGATTTTTACTTTGCATTTTTACTTTGGATTTTTACGTTGAAGTTTTACGTTGGATTTTTACTTTGGATTTTTACTTTGAAGTTTTACTTTGAAGTTTTACTTTGGATTTTTACTTTGGATTTTTACTTGGGAGTGACACGCTACTTGGCCTCTTGTGCACCTTTTTGACCGGGGACTCTCTCTGTCCCCTGGGCAAGCCCCTTTTGGGCACTATTGTTCTTCTCACCCCTTTTGGGTGATCACCCCTCTTGGGTGATTCGTATAGCCCCTTTTGGGCACTAACTGAGTTTATTTTCTTCTTGTTTTTAGGTTTGTTCTGAACCCAGGTACAACTTAAGCAGCTGGCCGGATTTGGTTGAACAGCTAGAGTAACATTTAGCAAACGTTCTTCCATCTCCAAATCGGCGGGTTAGCGCCGGGTTCAGATCTGGTTTTATTTTCGTAATTTTTTTTTTTTTTTTTTTTTTTTCACACCTAAAAAAAAAGTAATATTACGCGTTTTGTTTTTATTCTGCCGTTGTGCAGGGCAAAACGGAAGAGGGGAGGACTGGACCGAGCTCCGGTGGAGGCTTAGTGCCTAGCTCGGGCTCTGGTTCCCAGATGCCTAAAAAACATCTGGGGGCCGGAGTAGGCCAAGACTTAACGTACGGGTTTTTTGACGACTTAGGCGGCATGCCCAGTACCTACGGCAGTGCTGTCCCCCGCACTGAAAGTAATTCGGAGTTTGCCGCATGCTACGGCAACTCTGCTAGTGATTTCAACGCTGCTGACCCCGGCAGCGTAGGTTTTAGCTCAGCTGGGAGAGGTGATCTGGGTCGGTGGGAGAGACTCCCCATCACACCAGTTGGTCGACGGGCTTTAACCGTCAGCCCGCCTGCTCGCAGGAGGAAAAGTCTCCTGCCTGTAGGATTAAGGCCAGCCAGGTCGGTGGAGCTCCAACAGGAAGGAGCCACCGATCCAGATCAGCCGCCAGGGCCAAGCGACCGGGAGGCTGCTCAGATGCAAATGTCCGAAATAGACTACGAGCTGTTTGGACCTCTAGGAACCTACAGTGGCAGTAGTAGCCGCAGCAGCAGCAGCAACAGTGTGAGGGCACCAAACAAAAGCCCTACGAAAACCGGTACAAGAAAATCCAGACCGAGAACGAAGGGGGTCGCTGGACCAGAAATGAAATCTGGAGCAGTTGGTGCCGCCACCAAAAGGGGAGGTGGGACCAAGTTGGCCACTCCAAAGGTGTCCAATCCTGTGGCATCTCCGAAAGAGTGGCCGTCCCTCCCTCCTACTCAAAGTTTGTCCAGCCAGGACAGGACCATCCCTCCCGGGCAGAAGACGCCGCCTGTATCACCACCATCACCTACAGTATCAGCATCTCCTGCCCTCTCAGCAACTCAAGACAAGTGGGGACCCCAGTCCCAGCTAAGCCCCGAAGAGTACCGTCGGTTGTTTGACGAAAAATACAAACAATTGACCGACGGTAACAACATCAAAGCAGCTCCAGGTGCGGTGGATCGACTAGCGAAAAGAATAGTATCGCTAGTCACCATCGACACCAAAACCAAGGGGTTGGCTGGGGTCGAAGTGAATCAAATGGCGGACCTTCTGTACGGGCTTAAAGTCCCAGCATCCTATGTGTGCCGCAGAGGGTTCGCCACTTGGGATATTCTGCTGCCAAGTGAACAGGAGGCAGAAAAAGTGTCCAGGGCCGACCTGAGATTTAAAAATCTCATTCTCAGGCCGGAGTACTTGAGTAGGAGAAGGACTTTAGTCACCGTCCTTGGCGTCCCCTGCTATATTAGCTCAGAACAGCTTGGTGCTGTCCTAAGTCAGTATGGGGACGTCGAAGCTATAGTCCCGGTCCGTGGTCCCCGTAACCTTATGGTAGGGGACTACAAAATAAATATGAGAGTCGACCGGGACGGCTTCAATAATATCCCACCCCTACTCAAGTGCGACACCTGGACAATGAGTGTCATCGTCGAGGGTAGGAGGCCACATTGTTGGCATTGTGAGCAGAAGGGGCATATGGCGAAAGCCTGCCCGAAAAAATTTCCACCTAAAAAGACCCCTTCTGCTCAAGGCCCGGGAGTGAAAGCGGCGTCAGTGGCACCAGCAGCTCCTCCACCAACGACCGGAGGGGGCACTGCAACAACAACAACAACAACAACAACAAAAGACTGGAGCAAGGTGGTGAAAGGTGGAAAGACCATCCCCACCGAAGAACCAAGTTCCAGTCCGGAGCAGTCCCCCTCCAAAAAGGTGCAGCCCCCGGGTGAAAAAGGGGGGCGGCTACCCACAGTGTCGCGAAATCTAGATATTCCCACCGAGGAGCCGCAGCCTTCAACATCTGGATTGGCAGTGGCAACTAAGAGGAAGCAGACGGTCCCCTTGACAACATCAGACTCGGAAGGGGAGAAACAAGACGAAAACAAAATGGAAGATGACGCTGGGCCGGCTCCAGAGACAGAGAAAAAGGAATCTAGGGATTTGAAAAGAGCCACAAAAAAGGCTAAGAAAGTTAAAGAGGCTGGACCCCAATCCCCTGCCCCAACGTCTGAAGAGATGACCGTCTCTTCTGCTCAGACTCCTGAATCCCAACCCCCTACCCCTAATACTGAGCAGAAATCCCCCTCCCCTGTTGATTCTACCCCAGCTAGCTCCCGCTCTCTGTCTCAAAACAAAAAGCCGGAGCCCAAAATTAGCAGCAGGTCTGCTTCTCGTTCCCCAGTAAGGAAGGAAAAAACCCGAAGGCTCCCCTTCCTGCCAGGGGACCATATCTGCGAAGCAGATTTTCACCTTGTCGCTGCCGATCTCAACTCGAGACAGTTAAAAACCGTGCGGCCGCTGCAGCTCCTCACTCAGACCCAGGGGCTAGATATCACCAAGCCCCAAAATTTTCCAGATGCCCCCTTGATCATCACTTTCATCCGAAAGACCAGGGAAGGCAGGACGAGAAGCCTTTGGAAAATGGTTGAGACCGCCAAGGGGGCAATTCCGGGTCTGAAACTGGTGGATGATACCCATGACTCCCTCAAACAGCTGAGAAAAGATAGCGAAGGGAGGGTCCCTATGTACGTCCACCCTTGTTTTTATAGGGCCCTCAAACTCACCTTTCCATTGGATGTCGGGGGCATTACCCGAGACGGACGGGTTACGTCCGACTTACTAACGGGTAATATGGCTAATGCCTGCGGCATCCTCGTCCCGAAAGACTTCAGACCGGTGGTTGACACTGATTAGTGCAGATGGCCGCGAACTTAGTTTTAGGAAGCCTGAACACAAGGGGCATGAGGTCTTTAAGCAAAGCTAAACGCATACTGGGGGACCTCATGTCTTTTGACATAGATGTGGCTGCGTTACAGGAAACTCACTATGATTCGATCGACGATCACCGACTGCTGTCGAAGCATTTCGATGTTTTTTCAGCTTTCGGTGACCGTTGTGCTAGGGGAGTTTCCTTGTTAGTAAGACGCACCCTGTCCGCAAGTGTAAACGTTGTTCACGCGGATGCTGATGGCAGACTGGTCGTGGCCGATGTTGCCGTAAAAAGTGCTGCATTTCGAATCGTCGCGGTTTATGCGCCCAATATCGCTCGGGAGAGGGCTCTCTTTTTCCGGGGGTTGGAGGGGTTCCTCGGGGGTTCAAAGCGGTTAATTTTACTGGGGGATTGGAATGCCATCCTTGATCCCAAAATAGATAAGGTCGGTGGGCCTAGAGGGTCTGGTGGGTGTGAGACCAGCCTTTCTGATCTGATGACTGAATGTGATCTGGTCGATAGGTTTCGTGTCGATCACCCGGGGCGGGAGTGGTGGACGTGGCTTTCTAATAGGCCTTCCGTTTCAAGTACTTACTTGGATCGGTTGTTAGTGAGAAGAGGCAAAGTAGATTATATCTCTTGTCCCACGTTCCACTGGTTAGCCCATTCTGACCACAAATTACTTGTGGCCAGTATGGAAATAGAACCTAAAACCCATAAGTTAGCTGGGTACTGGAAGTTAAATACCTCCTTACTGGAGATACGTGACTTCCGGGACAGGCTAACACTTAATTTTCAAAAGGGATTAGTGGGGGCGGTAACCGGGAGTAAGTGGTGGGTTAACGCCAAATGTGACATTAGGAGCTTTTCTGTCAAATATAGCCAACGCCTCGCCTTAAATAAGGCTGAGACAGAAAAGCGTTTAGAAAATAAGCTGGCCCGGGCGGTGGAAGGGGGGGATTCCCTAGCCATAAACTTAGCTAAGGGGGACCTGAAACGTTCGGCTAACGAGCGGTATGAAGGTCAAGTAGTCAGGGCTAGGTTAGAAAGTGTCCAACGAAGCCGTGAATGTTGACGCTGCAGAGCGTAGAGCTCCACTATGTCGCAACTCGGACGGCTATATTCGTCAAATTCAAAGCCCGGAAGGACACACCCTTGTGTCGGCTCGGGAGATTTGTGAGGGGTTTCGGGAGCATTTCGCGGATCGCTTCACCCAACTGTCCAGACTCCGCGTCGAGGAGTTTGGCAACTATTTGGCCGGTTCGCCCCGCCTGGAGGCGGCTCGAGCGGCTAGTTGTGATGGGCGCATTACAGAATGTGAGGTCCTCACTGCGTTGAAGCAGGTCGGCTACGACAAATCTCCGGGACTTGATGGTTTGCCCTATGAATTGTTCTTGAGGCTGTCGCACATGTTCGTACCTATTCTGACGGATGTGTTCAACCACTGGTTTGCACAGGGTTCTATCCCTGGTCAAGTCACCAGGGGAGTGATCACATTGCTTAAGAAAAAGGGCGAGCATGTTGGGGGTTTAGATGACTATAGGCCCATAACTCTGTTAAATACAGATTTAAAAATTTTGGCCAAAGTTCTTGCAAATCGGTTGCAGGCTGTTATTGGTGAATTGATTGAACCTGATCAGAATTATGCTGTGAAGGGGAGATCGATTCAGAACAACTTGCATCTGATACGCACGATCTTAGAGGGGTTAGAAGACGACACCGAAGCCGCGCTGATCAATTTAGATCAGTCCAAAGCTTTTGATAGGGTTGACCATCGGTTCTTGGGATCTGTTTTAGAAACCGCCGGTTTTACACCGGACTTCCGCAGATGGATTTCCATGCTGTATCACAGCCCGACGGCAGTGGTGCAGGTAAACGGGATGCGATCGGAATCGTTTGCTGTTTCTCGGTCGGTACGTCAGGGGTGTCCGTTGTCTCCTCTCCTCTACGTTCTTGCGTTGGAACCCTTCCTGCGCAAGCTGAGGCAAGGGGAGGCTGGACCCGCCCTACGCGGTATCGCTCTACCTGGTGGTGCGCGAGCCAGGGTCTCCGCGTATGCCGATGATGTTACCGTGTTCGTCTCGTGCCGTCGAGACATCTCCACGGTAACTAAGGCACTCAAAAGGTATGAAGATGTTACAGGGGCCGTGGTCAACCTTAGCAAATCCAATGGCCTAAGGTTGGCTGCCTGGAGTGGCGCGGATGCGCTGCCGGGCCTTTTCAACTGGTCCGATGGCCCGGTTCGAATCCTCGGCGTGTGGTTCGGACCGGGTCTCCAGCTTGATAAGAATTGGTCAGAAGTACAGTCTAAGGTCGAAGCGTCTGTAAGGATTTGGCTTCGAAGGGGGCTTTCCCTTAAAGGTCGAGCTGAGGCGTGCGCCATGTACGTCTTTCCGCTTATCCTTTACCGATTGGCTGTACTACCTCTGCCTGCAGACCGCTTGGCGGCTTTAACGCGTACGCTTTTCTCGCTTTTGTGGAACAAGAGAAAGCCGCTAGTCTGTAGACAGGTCTGTACTCAACGTCCTGATGTTGGGGGCTTGGGAATGCCCGACTTGGCGAGCCATTTATATGCCGAGAGGTTAACATTCCTGAGTAGAACTTTGACAGAGGAGTCCGCGTGGGGCCCTGCGGTTGAGAAGGCTTTTCCCAACCTCACCCCTGACCACTTGGCTGAATGCCGTCGTAGGCCAAGGGGTCAATCGCGGTTCTTCAACGAATGCCGAACTGCGCTCAGAGTGCTGCCGGGGTCCAGTGACCTCGCCCGGTCTAGGAAAACACTATATCGGGAGTTAGTGGTGGGGACCGCTTTGGATCCACTTGGGGAGCGACTTGGATTGTCGGAGGAGGAGGTTCGCTCTCAGTGGAATTGGGCGCCAGGCCGGAGTTATCTTAACAATACTGAGTTTTCTCTAACCTGGCGATTAGTTCGAAATGTAGTACCCCTTAATGGCATACGCTTCAGTATTGGTCTAAGTATGGACCCTTTTTGTCCACGTTGCGAGGATGATGAAATTGAAACGGCCAAGCACGCCTTTTTCAACTGCTCCAAGCTGCGTGAATACTGGACGTATGTCAACGAGGTGACGGCTCGCATCGTTCCCGAGCGGGTGACGTGCCTGGATTTAGAATCCGTTGTTTTCAACATGGACCCATTGTGGCCCAGGGAGAAACGAATGGTGTTACTTGCGATTTTAGCCGTAGCTAGACTCGTAGTGTGGTCTTCACGCTTAGACATAGGGAGCGGTGGGGTGCCGCCTTCTTATTATGATTTAATTTCGTATTTTAAGCATCAACTTAAAATCAAAATTAAATGTGATAGAAGGAGGTTACCCTTCTCGCTATTTAAAAGTAGGTGGATACACACCGCTAGTTTATGTGTGTTCATACGGAATAAAATTGAGTTCGTGTTCCCTGCCTAAGCATGGCACACGCCGACCTTAGGTATTTCTTTTTGACAAGTTTGTCTTAAATATCCAATTGTTGGATCAGTCCCTATAGCTAGTAGTACAAATGAGCCCTGTTTTCCCCATCTTTATTTTAGGTGTCAGAACTCCTCCAGGATGCCCGCTCCCCGATTTACTTTATCCCTGGCCTGCCCTAATGGTATTTATCCTGGAGGACACCGCACCCCCCCCCAAATAAACCCTACCCAATATTTATTTTGTCCCCCTAGACAACGCCCACTCCCACTTAGGAGCTGACTCTCTTGCTTTCGGTTGTTCCGGAAGACAGTGAGCAGTTCATACCTTAGATAGGATGGGAGGGTCCTACTAACTTACCATAATTAGCATTTTATTTTGTTCTTTATTTTTACATCCATTTTATTTTTATTTATTTTTGGGGGATTTTTTAAGGCTTAGTTTTTGTTGTCCCACTCCCTATCACCATACTCTGTACATATTATTTTTGTAAATAAAAAATCATGAAACAACCTGGGGATATTTTAAGTAGATTAAGTCCATAGAGTAAATGTGGTATTGTGGTGATTGAAGCTAGTTTTTTAGGGCATAGACCAGTGGACGACCCCCGACCCCCACTCCTCCCCCATACCCGTTTTTGGCCTTGTGCCACATCTGTTTCTATATTTTTGTAAATATTTAAAGAGATAAATAAACAGAGCACACTCCTAAAAGACCAAGCACAGTTTTCAAATTGACGTCGTTATTTTTTACCCCAGGATTTTTACTTTGGATTTTTACGTTGGATTTTTACTTTGAAGTTTTACTTTGGATTTTTACTTTGAAGTTTTACTTTGGATTTTTACGTTGGATTTTTACTTTGGAGTTTTACTTTGGATTTTTACTTGGGAGTGACACGCTACTTGGCCTCTTGTGCCCCTTTTTTGACCGGGGACTCTCTCTGTCCCCTGGGCAAGCCCCTTTTGGGCACCATTGTTCTTCTCACCCCTTTTGGGTGATCACCCCTCTTGGGTGATTCGTATAGCCCCTTTTGGGCACTAACTGAGTTTATTTTCTTCTTGTTTTTAGGTTTGTTCTGAACCCAGGTACAACTTAAGCAGCTGGCCGGATTTGGTTGAACAGCTAGAGTAACATTTAGCAAACGTTCTTCCATCTCCAAATCGGCGGGTTAGCGCCGGGTTCAGATCTGGTTTTATTTATTTTCGATAATTTCTTTTTTTTTTTTTTTTTTTTTTTCACACCTAAAAAAAAAAAGTAATATTACGCGTTTTGTTTTTATTCTGCCGTTGTGCAGGGCAAAACGGAAGAGGGGAGGACTGGACCGAGCTCCGGTGGAGGCTTAGTGCCTAGCTCGGGCTCTGGTTCCCAGATGCCTAAAAAACATCTGGGGGCCGGAGTAGGCCAAGACTTAACGTACGGGTTTTTTGACGACTTAGGCGACATGCCCAGTACCTACGGCAGTGCTGTCCCCCGCACTGAAAGTAATTCGGAGTTTGCCGCATGCTACGGTAACTCTGCTAATGATTTCAACGCTGCTGACCCCGGCAGCGTAGGTTTTAGCTCAGCTGGGAGAGGTGATCTGGGTCGGTGGGAGAGACTCCCCATCACACCAGTTGGTCGACGGGCTTTAACCGTCAGCCCGCCTGCTCGCAGGAGGAAAAGTCTCCTGCCTGTAGGATTAAGGCCAGCCAGGTCGGTGGAGCTCCAACAGGAAGGAGCCACCGATCCAGATCAGCCGCCAGGGCCAAGCGACCGGGAGGCTGCTCAGATGCAAATGTCCGAAATAGACTACGAGCTGTTTGGACCTCTAGGAAACTACAGTGGCAGTAGTAGCCGCAGCAGCAGCAGCAACAGTGTGAGGGCACCAAACAAAAGCCCTACGAAAACCGGTACAAGAAAATCCAGACCGAGAACGAAGGGGGTCGCTGGACCAGAAATCAAATCTGGAGCAGTTGGTGCCGCCAGCAAAAGGGGAGGTGGGACCAAGTTGGCCACTCCAAAGGTGTCCAATCCTGTGGCATCTCCGAAAGAGTGGCCGTCCCTCCCTCCTACTCAAAGTTTGTCCAGCCAGGACAGGACCATCCCTCCCGGGCAGAAGACGCCGCCTGTATCACCACCATCACCTACAGTATCAGCATCTCCTGCCCTCTCAGCAACTCAAGACAAGTGGGGACCCCAGTCCCAGCTAAGCCCCGAAGAGTACCGTCGGTTGTTTGACGAAAAATACAAACAATTGACCGACGGTAACAACATCAAAGCAGCTCCAGGTGCGGTGGATCGACTAGCGAAAAGAATAGTATCGCTAGTCACCATCGACACAAAAACCAAGGGGTTGGCTGGGGTCGAAGTGAATCAAATGGCGGACCTTCTGTACGGGCTTAAAGTCCCAGCATCCTATGTGTGCCGCAGAGGGTTCGCCACATGGGATATTCTGCTGCCAAGTGAACAGGAAGCAGAAAAAGTGTCCAGGGCCGACCTGAGATTTAAAAATCTCATTCTCAGGCCGGAGTACTTGAGTAGGAGAAGGACTTTAGTCACCGTCCTTGGCGTCCCCTGCTATATTAGCTCAGAACAGCTTGGTGCTGTCCTAAGTCAGTATGGGGACGTCGAAGCTATAGTCCCGGTCCGTGGTCCCCGTAACCTTATGGTAGGGGACTACAAAATAAATATGAGAGTCGACCGGGACGGCTTCAATAATATCCCACCCCTACTCAAGTGCGACACCTGGACAATGAGTGTCATCGTCGAGGGTAGGAGGCCACATTGTTGGCATTGTGAGCAGAAGGGGCATATGGCGAAAGCCTGCCCGAAAAAATTTCCACCTAAAAAGACCCCTTCTGCTCAAGCCCCGGGAGTGAAAGCGGCGTCAGTGGCACCAGCAGCTCCTCCACCAACGACCGGAGGGGGCACTGCAACAACAACAACAACAACAACAACAAAAGACTGGAGCAAGGTGGTGAAAGGTGGAAAGACCATCCCCACCGAAGAACCAAGTTCCAGTCCGGAGCAGTCCCCCTCCAAAAAGGTGCAGCCCCCGGGTGAAAAAGGGGGGCGGCTACCCACAGTGTCGCGAAATCTAGATATTCCCACCGAGGAGCCGCAGCCTTCAACATCTGGATTGGCAGTGGCAACTAAGAGGAAGCAGACGGTCCCCTTGACAACATCAGACTCGGAAGGGGAGAAACACGACGAAAACAAAATGGAAGATGACGCTGGGCCGGCTCCAGAGACAGAGAAAAAGGAATCTAGGGATTTGAAAAGAGCCACAAAAAAGGCTAAGAAAGATAAAGAGGCTGGACCCCAATCCCCTGCCCCAACGTCTGAAGAGATGACCGTCTCTTCTGCTCAGACTCCTGAATCCCAACCCCCTACCCCTAATACTGAGCAGAAATCCCCCTCCCCTGTTGATTCTACCCCAGCTAGCTCCCGCTCTCTGTCTCAAAACAAAAAGCCGGAGCCCAAAATTAGCAGCAGGTCTGCTTCTCGTTCCCCAGTAAGGAAGGAAAAAACCCGAAGGCTCCCCTTCTTGCCAGGGGACCATATCTGCGAAGCAGATTTTCACCTTGTCGCTGCCAATCTCAACTCGAGACAGTTAAAAATCGTGCGGCCGCTGCAGCTCCTCACTCAGACCCAGGGGCTAGATATCACCAAGCCCCAAAATTTTCCAGATGCCCCCTTGATCATCACTTTCATCCGAAAGACCAGGGAAGGCAGGACGAGAAGCCTTTGGAAAATGGTTGAGGCCGCCAAGGGGGCAATTCCGGGTCTGAAACTGGTGGATGATACCCATGACTCCCTCAAACAGCTGAGAAAAGATAGCGAAGGGAGGGTCCCTATGTACGTCCACCCTTGTTTTTATAGGGCCCTCAAACTCACCTTTCCATTGGATGTCGGGGGCATTACCCGAGACGGACGGGTTACGTCCGACTTACTTACGGGTAACATGGCTAATGCCTGCGGCATCCTCGTCCCGAAAGACTTCAGACCGGTGGTTGACACTGATTAGTGCAGATGGCCACGAACTTAGTTTTAGGAAGCCTGAACACAAGGGGCATGAGGTCTTTAAGCAAAGCTAAACGCATACTGGGGGACCTCATGTCTTTTGACACAGATGTGGCTGCGTTACAGGAAACTCACTATGATTCGATCGACGATCACCGACTGCTGTCGAAGCATTTCGATGTTTTTTCAGCTTTCGGTGACCGTTGTGCTAGGGGAGTTTCCTTGTTAGTAAGACGCACCCTGTCCGCAAGTGTAAACGTTGTTCACGCGGATGCTGATGGCAGACTGGTCGTGGCCGATGTTGCCGTAAAAAGTGCCGCATTTCGAATCGTCGCGGTTTATGCGCCCAATATCGCTCGGGAGAGGGCTCTCTTTTTCCGGGGGTTGGAGGGGTTCCTCGGGGGTTCAAAGCGGTTAATTTTACTGGGGGATTGGAATGCCATCCTTGATCCCAAAATAGATAAGGTCGGTGGGCCTAGAGGGTCTGGTGGGTGTGAGACCAGCCTTTCTGATCTGATGACTGAATGTGATCTGGTCGATAGGTTTCGTGTCGATCACCCGGGGCGGGAGTGGTGGACGTGGCTTTCTAATAGGCCTTCCGTTTCAAGTACTTACTTGGATCGGTTGTTAGTGAGAAGAGGCAAAGTAGATTATATCTCTTGTCCCACGTTCCACTGGTTAGCCCATTCTGACCACAAATTACTTGTGGCCAGTATGGAAATAGAACCTAAAACCCATAAGTTAGCTGGGTACTGGAAGTTAAATACCTCCTTACTGGAGATACGTGACTTTCGGGACAGGCTAACACTTAATTTTCAAAAGGGATTAGTGGGGGCGGTAACCGGGAGTAAGTGGTGGGTTAACGCCAAATGTGACATTAGGAGCTTTTCTGTCAAATATAGCCAACGCCTCGCCTTAAATAAGGCTGAGACAGAAAAGCGTTTAGAAAATAAGCTGGCCCGGGCGGTGGAAGGGGGGGATTCCCTAGCCATAAACTTAGCTAAGGGGGACCTGAAACGTTCGGCTAACGAGCGGTATGAAGGTCAAGTAGTCAGGGCTAGGTTAGAAAGAGTGTCCAACGAAGCCGTGAATGTTGACGCTGCAGAGCGTAGAGCTCCACTATGTCGCAACTCGGACGGCTATATTCGTCAAATTCAAAGCCCGGAAGGACACACCCTTGTGTCGGCTCGGGAGATTTGTGAGGGGTTTCGGGAGCATTTCGCGGATCGCTTCACCCAACTGTCCAGACTCCGCGTCGAGGAGTTTGGCAACTATTTGGCCGGTTCGCCCCGCCTGGAGGCGGCTCGAGCGGCTAGTTGTGATGGGCGCATTACAGAATGTGAGGTCCTCACTGCGTTGAAGCAGGTCGGCTACGACAAATCTCCGGGACTTGATGGTTTGCCCTATGAATTGTTCTTGAGGCTGTCGCACATGTTCGTACCTATTCTGACGGATGTGTTCAACCACTGGTTTGCACAGGGTTCTATCCCTGGTCAAGTCACCAGGGGAGTGATCACATTGCTTAAGAAAAAGGGCGAGCATGTTGGGGGTTTAGATGACTATAGGCCCATAACTCTGTTAAATACAGATTTAAAGATTTTGGCCAAAGTTCTTGCAAATCGGTTGCAGGCTGTTATTGGTGAATTGATTGAACCTGATCAGAATTATGCTGTGAAGGGGAGATCGATTCAGAACAACTTGCATCTGATACGCACGATCTTAGAGGGGTTAGAAGACGACACCGAAGCCGCGCTGATCAATTTAGATCAGTCCAAAGCTTTTGATAGGGTTGACCATCGGTTCTTGGGATCTGTTTTAGAAACCGCCGGTTTTACACCGGACTTCCGCAGATGGATTTCCATGCTGTATCACAGCCCGACGGCAGTGGTGCAGGTAAACGGGATGCGATCGGAATCGTTTGCTGTTTCTCGGTCGGTACGTCAGGGGTGTCCGTTGTCTCCTCTCCTCTACGTTCTTGCGTTGGAACCCTTCCTGCGCAAGCTGAGGCAAGGGGAGGCTGGACCCGCCCTACGCGGTATCGCTCTACCTGGTGGTGCGCGAGCCAGGGTCTCCGCGTATGCCGATGATGTTACCGTGTTCGTCTCGTGCCGTCGAGACATCTCCACGGTAACTAAGGCACTCAAAAGGTATGAAGATGTTACAGGGGCCGTGGTCAACCTTAGCAAATCCAATGGCCTAAGGTTGGCTGCCTGGAGTGGCGCGGATGCGCTGCCGGGCCTTTTCAACTGGTCCGATGGCCCGGTTCGAATCCTCGGCGTGTGGTTCGGACCGGGTCTCCAGCTTGATAAGAATTGGTCGGAAGTACAGTCTAAGGTCGAAGCGTCTGTAAGGATTTGGCTTCGAAGGGGGCTTTCCCTTAAAGGTCGAGCTGAGGTGTGCGCCATGTACGTCTTTCCGCTTATCCTTTACCGATTGGCTGTACTACCTCTGCCTGCAGACCGCTTGGCGGCTTTAACGCGTACGCTTTTCTCGCTTTTGTGGAACAAGAGAAAGCCGCTAGTCTGTAGACAGGTCTGTACTCAACGTCCTGATGTTGGGGGCTTGGGAATGCCCGACTTGGCGAGCCATTTATATGCCGAGAGGTTAACATTCCTGAGTAGAACTTTGACAGAGGAGTCCGCGTGGGGCCCTGCGGTTGAGAAGGCTTTTCCCAACCTCACCCCTGACCACTTGGCTGAATGCCGTCGTAGGCCAAGGGGTCAATCGCGGTTCTTCAACGAATGCCGAACTGCGCTCAGAGTGCTGCCGGGGTCCAGTGACCTCGCCCGGTCTAGGAAAACACTATATCGGGAGTTAGTGGTGGGGACCGCTTTGGATCCACTTGGGGAGCGACTTGGATTGTCGGAGGAGGAGGTTCGCTCTCAGTGGAATTGGGCGCCAGGCCGGAGTTATCTTAACAATACTGAGTTTTCTCTAACCTGGCGATTAGTTCGAAATGTAGTACCCCTTAATGGCATACGCTTCAGTATTGGTCTAAGTATGGACCCTTTTTGTCCACGTTGCGAGGATGATGAAATTGAAACGGCCAAGCACGCCTTTTTCAACTGCTCCAAGCTGCGTGAATACTGGACGTATGTCAACGAGGTGACGGCTCGCATCGTTCCCGAGCGGGTGACGTGCCTGGATTTAGAATCCGTTGTTTTCAACATGGACCCATTGTGGCCCAGGGAGAAACGAATGGTGTTACTTGCGATTTTAGCCGTAGCTAGACTCGTAGTGTGGTCTTCACGCTTAGACATAGGGAGCGGTGGGGTGCCGCCTTCTTATTATGATTTAATTTCGTATTTTAAGCATCAACTTAAAATCAAAATTAAATGTGATAGAAGGAGGTTACCCTTCTCGCTATTTAAAAGTAGGTGGATACACACCGCTAGTTTATGTGTGTTCATACGGAATAAAATTGAGTTCGTGTTCCCTGCCTAAGCATGGCACACGCCGACCTTAGGTATTTCTTTTTGACAAGTTTGTCTTAAATATCCAATTGTTGGATCAGTCCCTATAGCTAGTAGTACAAATGAGTCCTGTTTTCCCCATCTTTATTTTAGGTGTCAGAACTCCTCCAGGATGCCCGCTCCCCGATTTACTTTATCCCTGGCCTGCCCTAATGGTATTTATCCTGGAGGACACCGCACATCCCCCCCCCCAAATAAACCCTACCCAATATTTATTTTGTCCCCCTAGGCAACGCCCACTCCCACTTAGGAGCTGACTCTCTTGCTTTCGGTTGTTCCGGAAGACAGTGAGCAGTTCATACCTTAGATAGGATGGGAGGGTCCTACTAACTTACCATAATTAGCATTTTATTTTGTTCTTTATTTTTACATCCATTTTATTTTTATTTATTTTTTGGGGATTTTTTAAGGCTTAGTTTTTGTTGTCCCACTCCCTATCACCATACTCTGTACATATTATTTTTGTAAATAAAAAATCATGAAACAACCTGGGGATATTTTAAGTAGATTAAGTCCATAGAGTAAATGTGGTATTGTGGTGATTGAAGCTAGTTTTTTAGGGCATAGACCAGTGGACGACCCCCGACCCCCACTCCTCCCCCATACCCGTTTTTGGCCTTGTGCCACATCTGTTTTTATATGTAAATATTTAAAGAGATAAATAAACAGAGCACACTCCTAAGACAAGCACAGTTTTCAAATTGACGTCGTTATTTTTTACCCCAGGATTTTTACTTTGGATTTTTACTTTGAAGTTTTACTTTGGATTTTTACTTTGGATTTTTACGTTGGATTTTTACTTTGAAGTTTTACTTTGGATTTTTACTTGGGAGTGACACGCTACTTGGCCTCTTGTGCACCTTTTTGACCGGGGACTCTCTCTCTGTCCCCTGGGCAAGCCCCTTTTGGGCAGCATTGTTCTTCTCACCCCTTTTGGGTGATCACCCCTCTTGGGTGATTCGTATAGCCCCTTTTGGGCACTAACTGCGATTATTTTCTTCTTGTTTTTAGGTTTGTTCTGAACCCAGGTACAACTTAAGCAGCTGGCAGGATTTGGTTGAACAGCTAGAGTCACATTTAGCAAACGTTCTTCCATCTCCAAATCGGCGGGTTAGCGCCGGGTTCAGATCTGGTTTTATTTATTTTCGATAATTTTTTTTTTTTTTTTTTTTTTTTTTTTTTTTTCACACCTAAAAAAAAAAAAGTAATACTACGCGTTTTGTTTTTATTCTGCCGTTGTGCAGGGCAAAACGGAAGAGGGGAGGACTGGACCGAGCTCCGGTGGAGGCTTAGTGCCTAGCTCGGGCTCTGGTTCCCAGATGCCTAAAAAACATCTGGGGGCCGGAGTAGGCCAAGACTTAACGTACGGGTTTTTTGACGACTTAGGCGGCATGCCCAGTACCTACGGCAGTGCTGTCCCCCGCACTGAAAGTAATTCGGAGTTTGCCGCATGCTACGGCAACTCTGCTAATGATTTAAACGCTGCTGACCCCGGCAGCGTAGGTTTTAGCTCAGCTGGGAGAGGTGATCTGGGTCGGTGGGAGAGACTCCCCATCACACCAGTTGGTCGACGGGCTTTAACCGTCAGCCCGCCTGCTCGCAGGAGGAAAAGTCTCCTGCCTGTAGGATTAAGGCCAGCTAGGTCGGTGGAGCTCCAACAGAAAGGAGCCACCGATCCAGATCAGCCGCCAGGGCCAAGCGACCGGGAGGCTGCTCAGATGCAAATGTCCGAAATAGACTATGAGCTGTTTGGACCTCTAGGAACCTACAGTGGCAGTAGTAGCCGCAGCAGCAGCAGCAACAGTATGAGGGCACCAAACAAAAGCCCTACGAAAAGCGGTACAAGAAAATCCAGACCGAGAACGAAGGGGGTCGCTGGACCAGAAATGAAATCTGGAGCAGTTGGTGCCGCCAGCAAAAGGGGAGGTGGGACCAAGTTGGCCACTCCAAAGGTGTCCAATCCTTTGGCATCTCCGAAAGAGTGGCCGTCCCTCCCTCCTACTCAAAGTTTGTCCAGCCAGGACAGGACCATCCCTCCCGGGCAGAAGACGCCGCCTGTATCACCACCATCACCTACAGTATCAGCATCTCCTGCCCTCTCAGCAACTCAAGACAAGTGGGGACCCCAGTCCCAGCTAAGCCCCGAAGAGTACCGTCGGTTGTTTGACGAAAAATACAAACAATTGACCGACGGTAACAACATCAAAGCAGCTCCAGGTGCGGTGGATCGACTAGCGAAAAGAATAGTATCGCTAGTCACCATCGACACCAAAACCAAGGGGTTGGCTGGGGTCGAAGTGAATCAAATGGCGGACCTTCTGTACGGGCTTAAAGTCCCAGCATCCTATGTGTGCCGCAGAGGGTTCGCCACTTGGGATATTCTGCTGCCAAGTGAACAGGAAGCAGAAAAAGTGTCCAGGGCCGACCTGAGATTTAAAAATCTCATTCTCAGGCCGGAGTACTTGAGTAGGAGAAGGACTTTAGTCACCGTCCTTGGCGTCCCCTGCTATATTAGCTCAGAACAGCTTGGTGCTGTCCTAAGTCAGTATGGGGACGTCGAAGCTATAGTCCCGGTCCGTGGTCCCCGTAACCTTATGGTAGGGGACTACAAAATAAATATGAGAGTCGACCGGGACGGCTTCAATAATATCCCACCCCTACTCAAGTGCGACACCTGGACAATGAGTGTCATCGTCGAGGGTAGGAGGCCACATTGTTGGCATTGTGAGCAGAAGGGGCATATGGCGAAAGCCTGCCCGAAAAAATTTCCACCTAAAAAGACCCCTTCTGCTCAAGCCCCGGGAGTGAAAGCGGCGTCAGTGGCACCAGCAGCTCCTCCACCAACGACCGGAGGGGGCACTGCAACAACAACAACAACAACAACAAAAGACTGGAGCAAGGTGGTGAAAGGTGGAAAGACCATCCCCACCGAAGAACCAAGTTCCAGTCCGGAGCAGTCCCCCTCCAAAAAGGTGCAGCCCCCGGGTGAAAAAGGGGGGCGGCTACCCACAGTGTCGCGAAATCTAGATATTCCCACCGAGGAGCCGCAGCCTTCAACATCTGGATTGGCAGTGGCAACTAAGAGGAAGCAGACGGTCCCCTTGACAACATCAGACTCGGAAGGGGAGAAACAAGACGAAAACAAAATGGAAGATGACGCTGGGCCGGCTCCAGAGACAGAGAAAAAGGAATCTCGGGATTTGAAAAGAGCCACAAAAAAGGCTAAGAAAGATAAAGAGGCTGGACCCCAATCCCCTGCCCCAACGTCTGAAGAGATGACCGTCTCTTCTGCTCAGACTCCTGAATCCCAACCCCCTACCCCTAATACTGAGCAGAAATCCCCCTCCCCTGTTGATTCTACCCCAGCTAGCTCCCGCTCTCTGTCTCAAAACAAAAAGCCGGAGCCCAAAATTAGCAGCAGGTCTGCTTCTCATTCCCCAGTAAGGAAGGAAAAAACCCGAAGGCTCCCCTTCCTGCCAGGGGACCATATCTGCGAAGCAGATTTTCACCTTGTCGCTGCCAATCTCAACTCGAGACAGTTAAAAATCGTGCGGCCGCTGCAGCTCCTCACTCAGACCCAGGGGCTAGATATCACCAAGCCCCAAAATTTTCCAGATGCCCCCTTGATCATCACTTTCATCCGAAAGACCAGGGAAGGCAGGACGAGAAGCCTTTGGAAAATGGTTGAGGCCGCCAAGGGGGCAATTCCGGGTCTGAAACTGGTGGATGATACCCATGACTCCCTCAAACAGCTGAGAAAAGATAGCGAAGGGAGGGTCCCTATGTACGTCCACCCTTGTTTTTATAGGGCCCTAAAACTCACCTTTCCATTGGATGTCGGGGGCATTACCCGAGACGGACGGGTTACGTCCGACTTACTAACGGGTAATATGGCTAATGCCTGCGGCATCCTCGTCCCGAAAGACTTCAGACCGGTGGTTGACACTGATTAGTGCAGATGGCCGCGAACTTAGTTTTAGGAAGCCTGAACACAAGGGGCATGGGGTCTTTAAGCAAAGCTAAACGCATACTGGGAGACCTCATGTCTTTTGACATAGATGTGGCTGCGTTACAGGAAACTCACTATGATTCGATCGACGATCACCGACTGCTGTCGAAGCATTTCGATGTTTTTTCAGCTTTCGGTGACCGTTGTGCTAGGGGAGTTTCCTTGTTAGTAAGACGCACCCTGTCCGCAAGTGTAAACGTTGTTCACGCGGATGCTGATGACAGACTGGTCGTGGCCGATGTTGCCGTAAAAAGTGCTGCATTTCGAATCGTCGCGGTTTATGCGCCCAATATCGCTCGGGAGAGGGCTCTCTTTTTCCGGGGGTTGGAGGGGTTCCTCGGGGGTTCGAAGCGGTTAATTTTACTGGGGGATTGGAATGCCATCCTTGATCCCAAAATAGATAAGGTCGGTGGGCCTAGAGGGTCTGGTGGGTGTGAGACCAGCCTTTCTGATCTGATGACTGAATGTGATCTGGTCGATAGGTTTCGTGTCGATCACCCGGGGCGGGAGTGGTGGACGTGGCTTTCTAATAGGCCTTCCGTTTCAAGTACTTACTTGGATCGGTTGTTAGTGAGAAGAGGCAAAGTAGATTATATCTCTTGTCCCACGTTCCACTGGTTAGCCCATTCTGACCACAAATTACTTGTGGCCAGTATGGAAATAGAACCTAAAACCCATAAGTTAGCTGGGTACTGGAAGTTAAATACCTCCTTACTGGAGATACGTGACTTCCGGGACAGGCTAACACTTAATTTTCAAAAGGGATTAGTGGGGGCGGTAACCGGGAGTAAGTGGTGGGTTAACGCCAAATGTGACATTAGGAGCTTTTCTGTCAAATATAGCCAACGCCTCGCCTTAAATAAGGCTGAGACAGAAAAGCGTTTAGAAAATAAGCTGGCCCGGGCGGTGGAAGGGGGGGATTCCCTAGCCATAAACTTAGCTAAGGGGGACCTGAAACGTTCGGCTAACGAGCGGTATGAAGGTCAAGTAGTCAGGGCTAGGTTAGAAAGAGTGTCCAACGAAGCCGTGAATGTTGACGCTGCAGAGCGTAGAGCTCCACTATGTCGCAACTCGGACGGCTATATTCGTCAAATTCAAAGCCCGGAAGGACACACCCTTGTGTCGGCTCGGGAGATTTGTGAGGGGTTTCGGGAGCATTTCGCGGATCGCTTCACCCAACTGTCCAGACTCCGCGTCGAGGAGTTTGGCAACTATTTGGCCGGTTCGCCCCGCCTGGAGGCGGCTCGAGCGGCTAGTTGTGATGGGCGCATTACAGAATGTGAGGTCCTCACTGCGTTGAAGCAGGTCGGCTACGACAAATCTCCGGGACTTGATGGTTTGCCCTATGAATTGTTCTTGAGGCTGTCGCACATGTTCGTACCTATTCTGACGGATGTGTTCAACCACTGGTTTGCACAGGGTTCTATCCCTGGTCAAGTCACCAGGGGAGTGATCACATTGCTTAAGAAAAAGGGCGAGCATGTTGGGGGTTTAGATGACTATAGGCCCATAACTCTGTTAAATACAGATTTAAAGATTTTGGCCAAAGTTCTTGCAAATCGGTTGCAGGCTGTTATTGGTGAATTGATTGAACCTGATCAGAATTATGCTGTGAAGGGGAGATCGATTCAGAACAACTTGCATCTGATACGCACGATCTTAGAGGGGTTAGAAGACGACACCGAAGCCGCGCTGATCAATTTAGATCAGTCCAAAGCTTTTGATAGGGTTGACCATCGGTTCTTGGGATCTGTTTTAGAAACCGCCGGTTTTACACCGGACTTCCGCAGATGGATTTCCATGCTGTATCACAGCCCGACGGCAGTGGTGCAGGTAAACGGGATGCGATCGGAATCGTTTGCTGTTTCTCGGTCGGTACGTCAGGGGTGTCCGTTGTCTCCTCTCCTCTACGTTCTTGCGTTGGAACCCTTCCTGCGCAAGCTGAGGCAAGGGGAGGCTGGACCCGCCCTACGCGGTATCGCTCTACCTGGTGGTGCGCGAGCCAGGGTCTCCGCGTATGCCGATGATGTTACCGTGTTCGTCTCGTGCCGTCGAGACATCTCCACGGTAACTAAGGCACTCAAAAGGTATGAAGATGTTACAGGGGCCGTGGTCAACCTTAGCAAATCCAATGGCCTAAGGTTGGCTGCCTGGAGTGGCGCGGATGCGCTGCCGGGCCTTTTCAACTGGTCCGATGGCCCGGTTCGAATCCTCGGCGTGTGGTTCGGACCGGGTCTCCAGCTTGATAAGAATTGGTCGGAAGTACAGTCTAAGGTCGAAGCGTCTGTAAGGATTTGGCTTCGAAGGGGGCTTTCCCTTAAAGGTCGAGCTGAGGCGTGCGCCATGTACGTCTTTCCGCTTATCCTTTACCGATTGGCTGTACTACCTCTGCCTGCAGACCGCTTGGCGGCTTTAACGCGTACGCTTTTCTCGCTTTTGTGGAACAAGAGAAAGCCGCTAGTCTGTAGACAGGTCTGTACTCAACGTCCTGATGTTGGGGGCTTGGGAATGCCCGACTTGGCGAGCCATTTATATGCCGAGAGGTTAACATTCCTGAGTAGAACTTTGACAGAGGAGTCCGCGTGGGGCCCTGCGGTTGAGAAGGCTTTTCCCAACCTCACCCCTGACCACTTGGCTGAATGCCGTCGTAGGCCAAGGGGTCAATCGCGGTTCTTCAACGAATGCCGAACTGCGCTCAGAGTGCTGCCGGGGTCCAGTGACCTCGCCCGGTCTAGGAAAACACTATATCGGGAGTTAGTGGTGGGGACCGCTTTGGATCCACTTGGGGAGCGACTTGGATTGTCGGAGGAGGAGGTTCGCTCTCAGTGGAATTGGGCGCCAGGCCGGAGTCATCTTAACAATACTGAGTTTTCTCTAACCTGGCGATTAGTTCGAAATGTAGTACCCCTTAATGGCATACGCTTCAGTATTGGTCTAAGTATGGACCCTTTTTGTCCACGTTGCGAGGATGATGAAATTGAAACGGCCAAGCACGCCTTTTTCAACTGCTCCAAGCTGCGTGAATACTGGACGTATGTCAACGAGGTGACGGCTCGCATCGTTCCCGAGCGGGTGACGTGCCTGGATTTAGAATCCGTTGTTTTCAACATGGACCCATTGTGGCCCAGGGAGAAACGAATGGTGTTACTTGCGATTTTAGCCGTAGCTAGACTCGTAGTGTGGTCTTCACGCTTAGACATAGGGAGCGGTGGGGTGCCGCCTTCTTATTATGATTTAATTTCGTATTTTAAGCATCAACTTAAAATCAAAATTAAATGTGATAGAAGGAGGTTACCCTTCTCGCTATTTAAAAGTAGGTGGATACACACCGCTAGTTTATGTGTGTTCATACGGAATAGAATTGAGTTCGTGTTCCCTGCCTAAGCATGGCACACGCCGACCTTAGGTATTTCTTTTTGACAAGTTTGTCATAAATATCCAATTGTTGGATCAGTCCCTATAGCTAGTAGTACAAATGAGTCCTGTTTTCCCCATCTTTATTTTAGGTGTCAGAACTCCTCCAGGATGCCCGCTCCCCGATTTACTTTATCCCTGGCCTGCCCTAATGGTATTTATCCTGGAGGACACCGCACATCCCCCCCCCCAAATAAACCCTACCCAATATTTATTTTGTCCCCCTAGGCAACGCCCACTCCCACTTAGGAGCTGACTCTCTTGCTTTCGGTTGTTCCGGAAGACAGTGAGCAGTTCATACCTTAGATAGGATGGGAGGGTCCTACTAACTTACCATAATTAGCATTTTATTTTGTTCTTTATTTTTACATCCATTTTATTTTTATTTATTTTTTGGGGATTTTTTAAGGCTTAGTTTTTGTTGTCCCACTCCCTATCACCATACTCTGTACATATTATTTTTGTAAATAAAAAATCATGAAACAACTTGGGGATATTTTAAGTAGATTAAGTCCATAGAGTAAATGTGGTATTGTGGTGATTGAAGCTAGTTTTTTTAGGGCATAGACCAGTGGACGACCCCCGACCCCCACTCCTCCCCCATACCCGTTTTTGGCCTTGTGCCACATCTGTTTTTATATGTAAATATTTAAAGAGATAAATAAACAGAGCACACTCCTAAGACAAGCACAGTTTTCAAATTGACGTCGTTATTTTTTACCCCAGGATTTTTACTTTGGATTTTTACTTTGGATTTTTACTTTGAAGTTTTACTTTGAAGTTTTACTTTGGATTTTTACTTTGGATTTTTACGTTGGATTTTTACTTTGGAGTTTTACTTTGGAGTTTTACTTGGGAGTGACACGCTACTTGGCCTCTTGTGCACCTTTTTTGACCGGGGACTCTCTCTCTCTGTCCCCTGGGCAAGCCCCTTTTGGGCACCATTGTTCTTCTCACCCCTTTTGGGTGATCACCCCTCTTGGGTGATTCGTATAGCCCCTTTTGGGCACTAACTGAGTTTATTTTCTTCTTGTTTTTAGGTTTGTTCTGAACCCAGGTACAACTTAAGCAGCTGGCCGGATTTGGTTGAACAGCTAGAGTCACATTTAGCAAACGTTCTTCCATCTCCAAATCGGCGGGTTAGCGCCGGGTTCAGATCTGGTTTTATTTTCACAATTTTTTTTTTTTTTTTTTTTTTTTTTTTCACACCTAAAAAAAAAAAAAGTAATATTACGCGTTTTGTTTTTATTCTGCCGTTGTGCAGGGCAAAACGGAAGAGGGGAGGACTGGACCGAGCTCCGGTGGAGGCTTAGTGCCTAGCTCGGGCTCTGGTTCCCAGATGCCTAAAAAACATCTGGGGGCCGGAGTAGGCCAAGACTTAACGTACGGGTTTTTTGACGACTTAGGCGACATGCCCAGTACCTACGGCAGTGCTGTCCCCCGCACTGAAAGTAATTCGGAGTTTGCCGCATGCTACGGTAACTCTGCTAATGATTTCAACGCTGCTGACCCCGGCAGCGTAGGTTTTAGCTCAGCTGGGAGAGGTGATCTGGGTCGGTGGGAGAGACTCCCCATCACACCAGTTGGTCGACGGGCTTTAACCGTCAGCCCGCCTGCTCGCAGGAGGAAAAGTCTCCTGCCTGTAGGATTGAGGCCAGCCAGGTCGGTGGAGCTCCAAAAGGAAGGAGCCACCGATCCAGATCAGCCGCCAGGGCCAAGCGACCGGAAGGCTGCTCAGATGGAAATGTCTGAAATGGACTACGAGCTGTTTGGACCTCTAGGAACCTACAGTGGCAGTAGTAGCCGCAGCAGCAGCAGCAACAGTATGAGGGCACCAAACAAAAGCCCTACGAAAACCGGTACAAGAAAATCCAGACCGAGAACGAAGGGGGTCGCTGGACCAGAAATGAAATCTGGAGCAGTTGGTGCCGCCAGCAAAAGGGGAGGTGGGACCAAGTTGGCCACTCCAAAGGTGTCCAATCCTTTGGCATCTCCGAAAGAGTGGCCGTCCCTCCCTCCTACTCAAAGTTTGTCCAGCCAGGACAGGACCATCCCTCCCGGGCAGAAGACGCCGCCTGTATCACCACCATCACCTACAGTATCAGCATCTCCTGCCCTCTCAGCAACTCAAGACAAGTGGGGACCCCAGTCCCAGCTAAGCCCCGAAGAGTACCGTCGGTTGTTTGACGAAAAATACAAACAATTGACCGACGGTAACAACATCAAAGCAGCTCCAGGTGCGGTGGATCGACTAGCGAAAAGAATAGTATCGCTAGTTACCATCGACACCAAAACCAAGGGGTTGGCTGGGGTCGAAGTGAATCAAATGGCGGACCTTCTGTACGGGCTTAAAGTCCCAGCATCCTATGTGTGCCGCAGAGGGTTCGCCACATGGGATATTCTGCTGCCAAGTGAACAGGAAGCAGAAAAAGTGTCCAGGGCCGACCTGAGATTTTAAAATCTCATTCTCAGGCCGGAGTACTTGAGTAGGAGAAGGACTTTAGTCACCGTCCTTGGCGTCCCCTGCTATATTAGCTCAGAACAGCTTGGTGCTGTCCTAAGTCAGTATGGGGACGTCGAAGCTATAGTCCCGGTCCGTGGTCCCCGTAACCTTATGGTAGGGGACTACAAAATAAATATGAGAGTCGACCGGGACGGCTTCAATAATATCCCACCCCTACTCAAGTGCGACACCTGGACAATGAGTGTCATCGTCGAGGGTAGGAGGCCACATTGTTGGCATTGTGAGCAGAAGGGGCATATGGCGAAAGCTTGCCCGAAAAAATTTCCACCTAAAAAGACCCCTTCTGCTCAAGCCCCGGGAGTGAAAGCGGCGTCAGTGGCACCAGCAGCTCCTCCACCAACGACCGGAGGGGGCACTGCAACAACAACAACAAAAGACTGGAGCAAGGTGGTGAAAGGTGGAAAGACCATCCCCACAGAAGAACCAAGTTCCAGTCCGGAGCAGTCCCCCTCCAAAAAGGTGCAGCCCCCGGGTGAAAAAGGGGGGCGGCTACCCACAGTGTCGCGAAATCTAGATATTCCCACCGAGGAGCCGCAGCCTTCAACATCTGGATTGGCAGTGGCAACTAAGAGGAAGCAGACGGTCCCCTTGACAACATCAGACTCGGAAGGGGAGAAACAAGACGAAAACAAAATGGAAGATGACGCTGGGCCGGCTCCAGAGACAGAGAAAAAGGAAAATAGGGATTTGAAAAGAGCCACAAAAAAGGCTAAGAAAGATAAAGAGGCTGGACCCCAATCCCCTGCCCCAACGTCTGAAGAGATGACCGTCTCTTCTGCTCAGACTCCTGAATCCCAACCCCCTACCCCTAATACTGAGCAGAAATCCCCCTCCCCTGTTGATTCTACCCCAGCTAGCTCCCGCTCTCTGTCTCAAAACAAAAAGCCGGAGCCCAAAATTAGCAGCAGGTCTGCTTCTCGTTCCCCAGTAAGGAAGGAAAAACCCCGAAGGCTCCCCTTCTTGCCAGGGGACCATATCTGCGAAGCAGATTTTCACCTTGTCGCTGCCAATCTCAACTCGAGACAGTTAAAAATCGTGCGGCCGCTGCAGCTCCTCACTCAGACCCAGGGGCTAGATATCACCAAGCCCCAAAATTTTCCAGATGCCCCCTTGATCATCACTTTCATCCGAAAGACCAGGGAAGGCAGGACGAGAAGCCTTTGGAAAATGGTTGAGGCCGCCAAGGGGGCAATTCCGGGTCTGAAACTGGTGGATGATACCCATGACTCCCTCAAACAGCTGAGAAAAGATAGCGAAGGGAGGGTCCCTATGTACGTCCACCCTTGTTTTTATAGGGCCCTCAAACTCACCTTTCCATTGGATGTCGGGGGCATTACCCGAGACGGACGGGTTACGTCCGACTTACTTACGGGTAATATGGCTAATGCCTGCGGCATCCTCGTCCCGAAAGACTTCAGACCGGTGGTTGACACTGATTAGTGCAGATGGCCGCGAACTTAGTTTTAGGAAGCCTGAACACAAGGGGCATGAGGTCTTTAAGCAAAGCTAAACGCATACTGGGGGACCTCATGTCTTTTGACATAGATGTGGCTGCGTTACAGGAAACTCACTATGATTCGATCGACGATCACCGACTGCTGTCGAAGCATTTCGATGTTTTTTCAGCTTTCGGTGACCGTTGTGCTAGGGGAGTTTCCTTGTTAGTAAGACGCACCCTGTCCGCAAGTATAAACGTTGTTAACGCGGATGCTGATGGCAGACTGGTCGTGGCCGATGTTGCCGTAAAAAGTGCTGCATTTCGAATCGTCGCGGTTTATGCGCCCAATATCGCTCGGGAGAGGGCTCTCTTTTTCCGGGGGTTGGAGGGGTTCCTCGGGGGTTCAAAGCGGTTAATTTTACTGGGGGATTGGAATGCCATCCTTGATCCCAAAATAGATAAGGTCGGTGGGCCTAGAGGGTCTGGTGGGTGTGAGACCAGCCTTTCTGATCTGATGACTGAATGTGATCTGGTCGATAGGTTTCGTGTCGATCACCCGGGGCGGGAGTGGTGGACGTGGCTTTCTAATAGGCCTTCCGTTTCAAGTACTTATTTGGATCGGTTGTTAGTGAGAAGAGGCAAAGTAGATTATATCTCTTGTCCCACGTTCCACTGGTTAGCCCATTCTGACCACAAATTACTTGTGGCCAGTATGGAGATAGAACCTAAAACCCATAAGTTAGCTGGGTACTGGAAGTTAAATACCTCCTTACTGGAGATACGTGACTTCCGGGACAGGCTAACACTTAATTTTCAAAAGGGATTAGTGGGGGCGGTAACCGGGAGTAAGTGGTGGGTTAACGCCAAATGTGACATTAGGAGCTTTTCTGTCAAATATAGCCAACGCCTCGCCTTAAATAAGGCTGAGACAGAAAAGCGTTTAGAAAATAAGCTGGCCCGGGCGGTGGAAGGGGGGGATTCCCTAGCCATAAACTTAGCTAAGGGGGACCTGAAACGTTCGGCTAACGAGCGGTATGAAGGTCAAGTAGTCAGGGCTAGGTTAGAAAGAGTGTCCAACGAAGCCGTGAATGTTGACGCTGCAGAGCGTAGAGCTCCACTATGTCGCAACTCGGACGGCTATATTCGTCAAATTCAAAGCCCGGAAGGACACACCCTTGTGTCGGCTCGGGAGATTTGTGAGGGGTTTCGGGAGCATTTCGCGGATCGCTTCACCCAACTGTCCAGACTCCGCGTCGAGGAGTTTGGCAACTATTTGGCCGGTTCGCCCCGCCTGGAGGCGGCTCGAGCGGCTAGTTGTGATGGGCGCATTACAGAATGTGAGGTCCTCACTGCGTTGAAGCAGGTCGGCTACGACAAATCTCCGGGACTTGATGGTTTGCCCTATGAATTGTTCTTGAGGCTGTCGCACATGTTCGTACCTATTCTGACGGATGTGTTCAACCACTGGTTTGCACAGGGTTCTATCCCTGGTCAAGTCACCAGGGGAGTGATCACATTGCTTAAGAAAAAGGGCGAGCATGTTGGGGGTTTAGATGATTATAGGCCCATAACTCTGTTAAATACAGATTTAAAGATTTTGGCCAAAGTTCTTGCAAATCGGTTGCAGGCTGTTATTGGTGAATTGATTGAACCTGATCAGAATTATGCTGTGAAGGGGAGATCGATTCAGAACAACTTGCATCTGATACGCACGATCTTAGAGGGGTTAGAAGACGACACCGAAGCCGCGCTGATCAATTTAGATCAGTCCAAAGCTTTTGATAGGGTTGACCATCGGTTCTTGGGATCTGTTTTAGAAACCGCCGGTTTTACACCGGACTTCCGCAGATGGATTTCCATGCTGTATCACAGCCCGACGGCAGTGGTGCAGGTAAACGGGATGCGATCGGAATCGTTTGCTGTTTCTCGGTCGGTACGTCAGGGGTGTCCGTTGTCTCCTCTCCTCTACGTTCTTGCGTTGGAACCCTTCCTGCGCAAGCTGAGGCAAGGGGAGGCTGGACCCGCCCTACGCGGTATCGCTCTACCTGGTGGTGCGCGAGCCAGGGTCTCCGCGTATGCCGATGATGTTACCGTGTTCGTCTCGTGCCGTCGAGACATCTCCACGGTAACTAAGGCACTCAAAAGGTATGAAGATGTTACAGGGGCCGTGGTCAACCTTAGCAAATCCAATGGCCTAAGGTTGGCTGCCTGGAGTGGCGCGGATGCGCTGCCGGGCCTTTTCAACTGGTCCGATGGCCCGGTTCGAATCCTCGGCGTGTGGTTCGGACCGGGTCTCCAGCTTGATAAGAATTGGTCGGAAGTACAGTCTAAGGTCGAAGCGTCTGTAAGGATTTGGCTTCGAAGGGGGCTTTCCCTTAAAGGTCGAGCTGAGGCGTGCGCCATGTACGTCTTTCCGCTTATCCTTTACCGATTGGCTGTACTACCTCTGCCTGCAGACCGCTTGGCGGCTTTAACGCGTACGCTTTTCTCGCTTTTGTGGAACAAGAGAAAGCCGCTAGTCTGTAGACAGGTCTGTACTCAACGTCCTGATGTTGGGGGCTTGGGAATGCCCGACTTGGCGAGCCATTTATATGCCGAGAGGTTAACATTCCTGAGTAGAACTTTGACAGAGGAGTCCGCGTGGGGCCCTGCGGTTGAGAAGGCTTTTCCCAACCTCACCCCTGACCACTTGGCTGAATGCCGTCGTAGGCCAAGGGGTCAATCGCGGTTCTTCAACGAATGCCGAACTGCGCTCAGAGTGCTGCCGGGGTCCAGTGACCTCGCCCGGTCTAGGAAAACACTATATCGGGAGTTAGTGGTGGGGACCGCTTTGGATCCACTTGGGGAGCGGCTTGGATTGTCGGAGGAGGAGGTTCGCTCTCAGTGGAATTGGGCGCCAGGCCGGAGTTATCTTAACAATACTGAGTTTTCTCTAACCTGGCGATTAGTTCGAAATGTAGTACCCCTTAATGGCATACGCTTCAGTATTGGTCTAAGTATGGACCCTTTTTGTCCACGTTGCGAGGATGATGAAATTGAAACGGCCAAGCACGCCTTTTTCAACTGCTCCAAGCTGCGTGAATACTGGACGTATGTCAACGAGGTGACGGCTCGCATCGTTCCCGAGCGGGTGACGTGCCTGGATTTAGAATCCGTTGTTTTCAACATGGACCCATTGTGGCCCAGGGAGAAACGAATGGTGTTACTTGCGATTTTAGCCGTAGCTAGACTCGTAGTGTGGTCTTCACGCTTAGACATAGGGAGCGGTGGGGTGCCGCCTTCTTATTATGATTTAATTTCGTATTTTAAGCATCAACTTAAAATCAAAATTAAATGTGATAGAAGGAGGTTACCCTTCTCGCTATTTAAAAGTAGGTGGATACACACCGCTAGTTTATGTGTGTTCATACGGAATAAAATTGAGTTCGTGTTCCCTGCCTAAGCATGGCACACGCCGACCTTAGGTATTTCTTTTTGACAAGTTTGTCTTAAATATCCAATTGTTGGATCAGTCCCTATAGCTAGTAGTACAAATGAGTCCTGTTTTCCCCATCTTTATTTTAGGTGTCAGAACTCCTCCAGGATGCCCGCTCCCCGATTTACTTTATCCCTGGCCTGCCCTAATGGTATTTATCCTGGAGGACACCGCACATCCCCCCCCCAAATAAACCCTACCCAATATTTATTTTGTCCCCCTAGGCAACGCCCACTCCCACTTAGGAGCTGACTCTCTTGCTTTCGGTTGTTCCGGAAGACAGTGAGCAGTTCATACCTTAGATAGGATGGGAGGGTCCTACTAACTTACCATAATTAGCATTTTATTTTGTTCTTTATTTTTACATCCATTTTATTTTTATTTATTTTTGGGGGATTTTTTAAGGCTTAGTTTTTGTTCTCCCACTCCCTATCACCATACTCTGTACATATTATTTTTGTAAATAAAAAATCATGAAACAACCTGGGGATATTTTAAGTAGATTAAGTCCATAGAGTAAATGTGGTATTGTGGTGATTGAAGCTAGTTTTTTTAGGGCATAGACCAGTGGACGACCCCCGACCCCCACTCCTCCCCCATACCCGTTTTTGGCCTTGTGCCACATCTGTTTTTATATGTAAATATTTAAAGAGATAAATAAACAGAGCACACTCCTAAGACAAGCACAGTTTTCAAATTGACGTCGTTATTTTTTACCCCAGGATTTTTACTTTGGATTTTTACTTTGGATTTTTACTTTGAAGTTTTACTTTGAAGTTTTACTTTGGATTTTTACTTTGGATTTTTACGTTGGATTTTTACTTTGGAGTTTTACTTTAGAGTTTTACTTGGGAGTGACACGCTACTTGGCCTCTTGTGCACCTTTTTTGACCGGGGACTCTCTCTCTCTGTCCCCTGGGCAAGCCCCTTTTGGGCACCATTGTTCTTCTCACCCCTTTTGGGTGATCACCCCTCTTGGGTGATTCGTATAGCCCCTTTTGGGCACTAACTGAGTTTATTTTCTTCTTGTTTTTAGGTTTGTTCTGAACCCAGGTACAACTTAAGCAGCTGGCCGGATTTGGTTGAACAGCTAGAGTCACATTTAGCAAACGTTCTTCCATCTCCAAATCGGCGGGTTAGCGCCGGGTTCAGATCTGGTTTTATTTTCACAATTTTTTTTTTTTTTTTTTTTTTTTTTTTTTTCACACCTAAAAAAAAAAAAAAGTAATATTACGCGTTTTGTTTTTATTCTGCCGTTGTGCAGGGCAAAACGGAAGAGGGGAGGACTGGACCGAGCTCCGGTGGAGGCTTAGTGCCTAGCTCGGGCTCTGGTTCCCAGATGCCTAAAAAACATCTGGGGGCCGGAGTAGGCCAAGACTTAACGTACGGGTTTTTTGACGACTTAGGCGACATGCCCAGTACCTACGGCAGTGCTGTCCCCCGCACTGAAAGTAATTCGGAGTTTGCCGCATGCTACGGTAACTCTGCTAATGATTTCAACGCTGCTGACCCCGGCAGCGTAGGTTTTAGCTCAGCTGGGAGAGGTGATCTGGGTCGGTGGGAGAGACTCCCCATCACACCAGTTGGTCGACGGGCTTTAACCGTCAGCCCGCCTGCTCGCAGGAGGAAAAGTCTCCTGCCTGTAGGATTGAGGCCAGCCAGGTCGGTGGAGCTCCAAAAGGAAGGAGCCACCGATCCAGATCAGCCGCCAGGGCCAAGCGACCGGGAGGCTGCTCAGATGGAAATGTCTGAAATGGACTACGAGCTGTTTGGACCTCTAGGAACCTACAGTGGCAGTAGTAGCCGCAGCAGCAGCAGCAACAGTATGAGGGCACCAAACAAAAGCCCTACGAAAACCGGTACAAGAAAATCCAGACCGAGAACGAAGGGGGTCGCTGGACCAGAAATGAAATCTGGAGCAGTTGGTGCCGCCAGCAAAAGGGGAGGTGGGACCAAGTTGGCCACTCCAAAGGTGTCCAATCCTTTGGCATCTCCGAAAGAGTGGCCGTCCCTCCCTCCTACTCAAAGTTTGTCCAGCCAGGACAGGACCATCCCTCCCGGGCAGAAGACGCCGCCTGTATCACCACCATCACCTACAGTATCAGCATCTCCTGCCCTCTCAGCAACTCAAGACAAGTGGGGACCCCAGTCCCAGCTAAGCCCCGAAGAGTACCGTCGGTTGTTTGACGAAAAATACAAACAATTGACCGACGGTAACAACATCAAAGCAGCTCCAGGTGCGGTGGATCGACTAGCGAAAAGAATAGTATCGCTAGTTACCATCGACACCAAAACCAAGGGGTTGGCTGGGGTCGAAGTGAATCAAATGGCGGACCTTCTGTACGGGCTTAAAGTCCCAGCATCCTATGTGTGCCGCAGAGGGTTCGCCACATGGGATATTCTGCTGCCAAGTGAACAGGAAGCAGAAAAAGTGTCCAGGGCCGACCTGAGATTTAAAAATCTCATTCTCAGGCCGGAGTACTTGAGTAGGAGAAGGACTTTAGTCACCGTCCTTGGCGTCCCCTGCTATATTAGCTCAGAACAGCTTGGTGCTGTCCTAAGTCAGTATGGGGACGTCGAAGCTATAGTCCCGGTCCGTGGTCCCCGTAACCTTATGGTAGGGGACTACAAAATAAATATGAGAGTCGACCGGGACGGCTTCAATAATATCCCACCCCTACTCAAGTGCGACACCTGGACAATGAGTGTCATCGTCGAGGGTAGGAGGCCACATTGTTGGCATTGTGAGCAGAAGGGGCATATGGCGAAAGCTTGCCCGAAAAAATTTCCACCTAAAAAGACCCCTTCTGCTCAAGCCCCGGGAGTGAAAGCGGCGTCAGTGGCACCAGCAGCTCCTCCACCAACGACCGGAGGGGGCACTGCAACAACAACAACAAAAGACTGGAGCAAGGTGGTGAAAGGTGGAAAGACCATCCCCACAGAAGAACCAAGTTCCAGTCCGGAGCAGTCCCCCTCCAAAAAGGTGCAGCCCCCGGGTGAAAAAGGGGGGCGGCTACCCACAGTGTCGCGAAATCTAGATATTCCCACCGAGGAGCCGCAGCCTTCAACATCTGGATTGGCAGTGGCAACTAAGAGGAAGCAGACGGTCCCCTTGACAACATCAGACTCGGAAGGGGAGAAACAAGACGAAAACAAAATGGAAGATGACGCTGGGCCGGCTCCAGAGACAGAGAAAAAGGAAAATAGGGATTTGAAAAGAGCCACAAAAAAGGCTAAGAAAGATAAAGAGGCTGGACCCCAATCCCCTGCCCCAACGTCTGAAGAGATGACCGTCTCTTCTGCTCAGACTCCTGAATCCCAACCCCCTACCCCTAATACTGAGCAGAAATCCCCCTCCCCTGTTGATTCTACCCCAGCTAGCTCCCGCTCTCTGTCTCAAAACAAAAAGCCGGAGCCCAAAATTAGCAGCAGGTCTGCTTCTCGTTCCCCAGTAAGGAAGGAAAAAACCCGAAGGCTCCCCTTCTTGCCAGGGGACCATATCTGCGAAGCAGATTTTCACCTTGTCGCTGCCAATCTCAACTCGAGACAGTTAAAAATCGTGCGGCCGCTGCAGCTCCTCACTCAGACCCAGGGGCTAGATATCACCAAGCCCCAAAATTTTCCAGATGCCCCCTTGATCATCACTTTCATCCGAAAGACCAGGGAAGGCAGGACGAGAAGCCTTTGGAAAATGGTTGAGGCCGCCAAGGGGGCAATTCCGGGTCTGAAACTGGTGGATGATACCCATGACTCCCTCAAACAGCTGAGAAAAGATAGCGAAGGGAGGGTCCCTATGTACGTCCACCCTTGTTTTTATAGGGCCCTCAAACTCACCTTTCCATTGGATGTCGGGGGCATTACCCGAGACGGACGGGTTACGTCCGACTTACTTACGGGTAATATGGCTAATGCCTGCGGCATCCTCGTCCCGAAAGACTTCAGACCGGTGGTTGACACTGATTAGTGCAGATGGCCGCGAACTTAGTTTTAGGAAGCCTGAACACAAGGGGCATGAGGTCTTTAAGCAAAGCTAAACGCATACTGGGGGACCTCATGTCTTTTGACATAGATGTGGCTGCGTTACAGGAAACTCACTATGATTCGATCGACGATCACCGACTGCTGTCGAAGCATTTCGATGTTTTTTCAGCTTTCGGTGACCGTTGTGCTAGGGGAGTTTCCTTGTTAGTAAGACGCACCCTGTCCGCAAGTGTAAACGTTGTTCACGCGGATGCTGATGGCAGACTGGTTGTGGCCGATGTTGCCGTAAAAAGTGCTGCATTTCGAATCGTCGCGGTTTATGCGCCCAATATCGCTCGGGAGAGGGCTCTCTTTTTCCGGGGGTTGGAGGGGTTCCTCGGGGGTTCAAAGCGGTTAATTTTACTGGGGGATTGGAATGCCATCCTTGATCCCAAAATAGATAAGGTCGGTGGGCCTAGAGGGTCTGGTGGGTGTGAGACCAGCCTTTCTGATCTGATGACTGAATGTGATCTGGTCGATAGGTTTCGTGTCGATCACCCGGGGCGGGAGTGGTGGACGTGGCTTTCTAATAGGCCTTCCGTTTCAAGTACTTACTTGGATCGGTTGTTAGTGAGAAGAGGCAAAGTAGATTATATCTCTTGTCCCACGTTCCACTGGTTAGCCCATTCTGACCACAAATTACTTGTGGCCAGTATGAAAATAGAACCTAAAACCCATAAGTTAGCTGGGTACTGGAAGTTAAATACCTCCTTACTGGAGATACGTGACTTCCGGGACAGGCTAACACTTAATTTTCAAAAGGGATTAGTGGGGGCGGTAACCGGGAGTAAGTGGTGGGTTAACGCTAAATGTGACATTAGGAGCTTTTCTGTCAAATATAGCCAACGCCTCGCCTTAAATAAGGCTGAGACAGAAAAGCGTTTAGAAAATAAGCTGGCCCGGGCGGTGGAAGGGGGGGATTCCCTAGCCATAAACTTAGCTAAGGGGGACCTGAAACGTTCGGCTAACGAGCGGTATGAAGGTCAAGTAGTCAGGGCTAGGTTAGAAAGAGTGTCCAACGAAGCCGTGAATGTTGACGCTGCAGAGCGTAGAGCTCCACTATGTCGCAACTCGGACGGCTATATTCGTCAAATTCAAAGCCCGGAAGGACACACCCTTGTGTCGGCTCGGGAGATTTGTGAGGGGTTTCGGGAGCATTTCGCGGATCGCTTCACCCAACTGTCCAGACTCCGCGTCGAGGAGTTTGGCAACTATTTGGCCGGTTCGCCCCGCCTGGAGGCGGCTCGAGCGGCTAGTTGTGATGGGCGCATTACAGAATGTGAGGTCCTGACTGCGTTGAAGCAGGTCGGCTACGACAAATCTCCGGGACTTGATGGTTTGCCCTATGAATTGTTCTTGAGGCTGTCGCACATGTTCGTACCTATTCTGACGGATGTGTTCAACCACTGGTTTGCACAGGGTTCTATCCCTGGTCAAGTCACCAGGGGAGTGATCACATTGCTTAAGAAAAAGGGCGAGCATGTTGGGGGTTTAGATGACTATAGGCCCATAACTCTGTTAAATACAGATTTAAAGATTTTGGCCAAAGTTCTTGCAAATCGGTTGCAGGCTGTTATTGGTGAATTGATTGAACCTGATCAGAATTATGCTGTGAAGGGGAGATCGATTCAGAACAACTTGCATCTGATACGCACGATCTTAGAGGGGTTAGAAGACGACACCGAAGCCGCGCTGATCAATTTAGATCAGTCCAAAGCTTTTGATAGGGTTGACCATCGGTTCTTGGGATCTGTTTTAGAAACCGCCGGTTTTACACCGGACTTCCGCAGATGGATTTCCATGCTGTATCACAGCCCGACGGCAGTGGTGCAGGTAAACGGGATGCGATCGGAATCGTTTGCTGTTTCTCGGTCGGTACGTCAGGGGTGTCCGTTGTCTCCTCTCCTCTACGTTCTTGCGTTGGAACCCTTCCTGCGCAAGCTGAGGCAAGGGGAGGCTGGACCCGCCCTACGCGGTATCGCTCTACCTGGTGGTGCGAGAGCCAGGGTCTCCGCGTATGCCGATGATGTTACCGTGTTCGTCTCGTGCCGTCGAGACATCTCCACGGTAACTAAGGCACTCAAAAGGTATGAAGATGTTACAGGGGCCGTGGTCAACCTTAGCAAATCCAATGGCCTAAGGTTGGCTGCCTGGAGTGGCGCGGATGCGCTGCCGGGCCTTTTCAACTGGTCCGATGGCCCGGTTCGAATCCTCGGCGTGTGGTTCGGACCGGGTCTCCAGCTTGATAAGAATTGGTCGGAAGTACAGTCTAAGGTCGAAGCGTCTGTAAGGATTTGGCTTCGAAGGGGGCTTTCCCTTAAAGGTCGAGCTGAGGCGTGCGCCATGTACGTCTTTCCGCTTATCCTTTACCGATTGGCTGTACTACCTCTGCCTGCAGACCGCTTGGCGGCTTTAACGCGTACGCTTTTCTCGCTTTTGTGGAACAAGAGAAAGCCGCTAGTCTGTAGACAGGTCTGTACTCAACGTCCTGATGTTGGGGGCTTGGGAATGCCCGACTTGGCGAGCCATTTATATGCCGAGAGGTTAACATTCCTGAGTAGAACTTTGACAGAGGAGTCCGCGTGGGGCCCTGCGGTTGAGAAGGCTTTTCCCAACCTCACCCCTGACCACTTGGCTGAATGCCGTCGTAGGCCAAGGGGTCAATCGCGGTTCTTCAACGAATGCCGAACTGCGCTCAGAGTGCTGCCGGGGTCCAGTGACCTCGCCCGGTCTAGGAAAACACTATATCGGGAGTTAGTGGTGGGGACCGCTTTGGATCCACTTGGGGAGCGACTTGGATTGTCGGAGGAGGAGGTTCGCTCTCAGTGGAATTGGGCGCCAGGCCGGAGTTATCTTAACAATACTGAGTTTTCTCTAACCTGGCGATTAGTTCGAAATGTAGTACCCCTTAATGGCATACGCTTCAGTATTGGTCTAAGTATGGACCCTTTTTGTCCACGTTGCGAGGATGATGAAATTGAAACGGCCAAGCACGCCTTTTTCAACTGCTCCAAGCTGCGTGAATACTGGACGTATGTCAACGAGGTGACGGCTCGCATCGTTCCCGAGCGGGTGACGTGCCTGGATTTAGAATCCGTTGTTTTCAACATGGACCCATTGTGGCCCAGGGAGAAACGAATGGTGTTACTTGCGATTTTAGCCGTAGCTAGACTCGTAGTGTGGTCTTCACGCTTAGACATAGGGAGCGGTGGGGTGCCGCCTTCTTATTATGATTTAATTTCGTATTTTAAGCATCAACTTAAAATCAAAATTAAATGTGATAGAAAGAGGTTACCCTTCTCGCTATTTAAAAGTAGGTGGATACACACCGCTAGTTTATGTGTGTTCATACGGAATAGAATTGAGTTCGTGTTCCCTGCCTAAGCATGGCACACGCCGACCGTAGGTATTTCTTTTTGACAAGCTTGTCATAAATATCCAATTGTTGGATCAGTCCCTATAGCTAGTAGTACAAATGAGTCCTGTTTACCCCATCTTTATTTTAGGTGTCAGAACTCCTCCAGGATGCCCGCTCCCCGATTTACTTTATCCCTTGCCTGCCCTAATGGTATTTATCCTGGAGGACACCGCACATCCCCCCCCCCCAAATAAACCCTACCCAATATTTATTTTGTCCCCCTAGGCAACGCCCACTCCCACTTAGGAGCTGACTCTCTTGCTTTCGGTTGTTCCGGAAGACAGTGAGCAGTTCATACCTTAGATAGGATGGGAGGGTCCTACTAACTTACCATAATTAGCATTTTATTTTGTTCTTTATTTTTACATCCATTTTATTTTTATTTATTTTTGGGGGATTTTTAAGGCTTAGTTTTTGTTCTCCCACTCCCTATCACCATACTCTGTACATATTTTTGTAAATAAAAATCATGAAACAACCTGGGGATATTTTAAGTAGATTAAGTCCATAGAGTAAATGTGGTATTGTGGTGATTGAAGCTAGTTTCTTAGGGCATAGACCAGTGGACGACCCCCGACCCCCACTCCTCCCCCATACCCGTTTTTGGCCTTGTGCCACATCTGTTTTTATATGTAAATATTTAAAGAGATAAATAAACAGAGCACACTCCTATCAAGACCAAGCACAGTTTTCAAATTGACGTCGTTATTTTTTACCCCAGGATTTTTTTCTTTGGATTTTTACGTTGGATTTTTACTTTGAAGTTTTACTTTGAAGTTTTACTTTGGATTTTTACTTTGGATTTTTACGTTGGATTTTTACTTTGGATTTTTACTTGGGAGTGACACGCTACTTGGCCTCTTGTGCACCTTTTTTGACCGGGGACTCTCTCTCTGTCCCCTGGGCAAGCCCCTTTTGGGCACCATTGTTCTTCTCACCCCTTTTGGGTGATCACCCCTCTTGGGTGATTCGTATAGCCCCTTTTGGGCACTAACTGAGTTTATTTTCTTCTTGTTTTTAGGTTTGTTCTGAACCCAGGTACAACTTAAGCAGCTGGCCGGATTTGGTTGAACAGCTAGAGTCACATTTAGCAAACGTTCTTCCATCTCCAAATCGGCGGGTTAGCGCCGGGTTCAGATCTGGTTTTATTTATTTATTTTCGATAATTTTTTTTTTTTTTTTTTTTTTTTTTTTTCTCACACCTAAACAAAAAAAAAATAATACTACGCGTTTTGTTTTTATTCTGCCGTTGTGCAGGGCAAAACGGAAGAGGGGAGGACTGGACCGAGCTCCGGTGGAGGCTTAGTGCCTAGCTCGGGCTCTGGTTCCCAGATGCCTAAAAAACATCTGGGGGCCGGAGTAGGCCAAGACTTAACGTACGGGTTTTTTGACGACTTAGGCGGCATGCCCAGTACCTACGGCAGTGCTGTCCCCCGCACTGAAAGTAATTCGGAGTTTGCCGCACGCTACGGTAACTCTGCTAATGATTTCAACGCTGCTGACCCCGGCAGCGTAGGCTTTAGCTCAGCTGGGAGAGGTGATCTGGGTCGGTGGGAGAGACTCCCCATCACACCAGTTGGTCGACGGGCTTTAACCGTCAGCCCGCCTGCTCGCAGGAGGAAAAGTCTCCTGCCTGTAGGATTGAGGCCAGCCAGGTCGGTGGAGCTCCAAAAGGAAGGAGCCACCGATCCAGATCAGCCGCCAGGGCCAAGCGACCGGGAGGCTGCTCAGATGGAAATGTCTGAAATGGACTACGAGCTGTTTGGACCTCTAGGAACCTACAGTGGCAGTCGTAGCCGCAGCAGCAGCAGCAACAGTGTGAGGGCACCAAACAAAAGCCCTACGAAAACCGGTACAAGAAAATCCAGACCGAGAACGAAGGGGGTCGCTGGACCAGAAATGAAATCTGGAGCAGTTGGTGCCGCCAGCAAAAGGGGAGGTGGGACCAAGTTGGCCACTCCAAAGGTGTCCAATCCTTTGGCATCTCCGAAAGAGTGGCCGTCCCTCCCTCCTACTCAAAGTTTGTCCAGCCAGGACAGGACCATCCCTCCCGGGCAGAAGACGCCGCCTGTATCACCACCATCACCTACAGTATCAGCATCTCCTGCCCTCTCAGCAACTCAAGACAAGTGAGGACCCCAGTCCCAGCTAAGCCCCGAAGAGTACCGTCGGTTGTTTGACGAAAAATACAAACAATTGACCGACGGTAACAACATCAAAGCAGCTCCAGGTGCGGTGGATCGACTAGCGAAAAGAATAGTATCGCTAGTCACCATCGACACCAAAACCAAGGGGTTGGCTGGGGTCGAAGTGAATCAAATGGCGGACCTTCTGTACGGGCTTAAAGTCCCAGCATCCTATGTGTGCCGCAGAGGGTTCGCCACATGGGATATTCTGCTGCCAAGTGAACAGGAAGCAGAAAAAGTGTCCAGGGCCGACCTGAGATTTAAAAATCTCATTCTCAGGCCGGAGTACTTGAGTAGGAGAAGGACTTTAGTCACCGTCCTTGGCGTCCCCTGCTATATTAGCTCAGAACAGCTTGGTGCTGTCCTAAGTCAGTATGGGGACGTCGAAGCTATAGTCCCGGTCCGTGGTCCCCGTAACCTTATGGTAGGGGACTACAAAATAAATATGAGAGTCGACCGGGACGGCTTCAATAATATCCCACCCCTACTCAAGTGCGACACCTGGACAATGAGTGTCATCGTCGAAGGTAGGAGGCCACATTGTTGGCATTGTGAGCAGAAGGGGCATATGGCGAAAGCCTGCCCGAAAAAATGTCCACCTAAAAAGACCCCTTCTGCTCAAGCCCCGGGAGTGAAAGCGGCGTCAGTGGCACCAGCAGCTCCTCCACCAACGACCGGAGGGGGCACTGCAACAACAACAACAACAAAAGACTGGAGCAAGGTGGTGAAAGGTGGAAAGACCATCCCCACCGAAGAACCAAGTTCCAGTCCGGAGCAGTCCCCCTCCAAAAAGGTGCAGCCCCCGGGTGAAAAAGGGGGGCGGCTACCCACAGTGTCGCGAAATCTAGATATTCCCACCGAGGAGCCGCAGCCTTCAACATCTGGATTGGCAGTGGCAACTAAGAGGAAGCAGACGGTCCCCTTGACAACATCAGACTCGGAAGGGGAGAAACACGACGAAAACAAAATGGAAGATGACGCTGGGCCGGCTCCAGAGACAGAGAAAAAAGAATCTCGGGATTTGAAAAGAGCCACAAAAAAGGCTAAGAAAGATAAAGAGGCTGGACCCCAACCCCCTGCCCCAACGTCTGAAGAGATGACCGTCTCTTCTGCTCAGACTCCTGAATCCCAACCCCCTACCCCTAATACTGAGCAGAAATCCCCCTCCCCTGTTGATTCTACCCCAGCTAGCTCCCGCTCTCTGTCTCAAAACAAAAAGCCGGAGCCCAAAATTAGCAGCAGGTCTGCTTCTCGTTCGCCAGTAAGGAAGGAAAAAACTCGAAGGCTCCCCTTCCTGCCAGGGGACCATATCTGCGAAGCAGATTTTCACCTTGTCGCTGCCAATCTCAACTCGAGACAGTTAAAAATCGTGCGGCCGCTGCAGCTCCTCACTCAGACCCAGGGGCTAGATATCACCAAGCCCCAAAATTTTCCAGATGCCCCCTTGATCATCACTTTCATCCGAAAGACCAGGGAAGGCAGGACGAGAAGCCTTTGGAAAATGGTTGAGGCCGCCAAGGGGGCAATTCCGGGTCTGAAACTGGTGGATGATACCCATGACTCCCTCAAACAGCTGAGAAAAGATAGCGAAGGGAGGGTCCCTATGTACGTCCACCCTTGTTTTTATAGGGCCCTCAAACTCACCTTTCCATTGGATGTCGGGGGCATTACCCGAGACGGACGGGTTACGTCCGACTTACTAACGGGTAACATGGCTAATGCCTGCGGCATCCTCGTCCCGAAAGACTTCAGACCGGTGGTTGACACTGATTAGTGCAGATGGCCGCGAACTTAGTTTTAGGAAGCCTGAACACAAGGGGCATGAGGTCTTTAAGCAAAGCTAAACGCATACTGGGGGACCTCATGTCTTTTGACATAGATGTGGCTGCGTTACAGGAAACTCACTATGATTCGATCGACGATCACCGACTGCTGTCGAAGCATTTCGATGTTTTTTCAGCTTTCGGTGACCGTTGTGCTAGGGGAGTTTCCTTGTTAGTAAGACGCACCCTGTCCGCAAGTGTAAACGTTGTTCACGCGGATGCTGATGGCAGACTGGTCGTGGCCGATGTTGCCGTAAAAAGTGCCGCATTTCGAATCGTCGCGGTTTATGCGCCCAATATCGCTCGGGAGAGGGCTCTCTTTTTCCGGGGGTTGGAGGGGTTCCTCGGGGGTTCAAAGCGGTTAATTTTACTGGGGGATTGGAATGCCATCCTTGATCCCAAAATAGATAAGGTCGGTGGGCCTAGAGGGTCTGGTGGGTGTGAGACCAGCCTTTCTGATCTGATGACTGAATGTGATCTGGTCGATAGGTTTCGTGTCGATCACGCAGGGCGGGAGTGGTGGACGTGGCTTTCTAATAGGCCTTCCGTTTCAAGTACTTACTTGGATCGGTTGTTAGTGAGAAGAGGCAAAGTAGATTATATCTCTTGTCCCACGTTCCACTGGTTAGCCCATTCTGACCACAAATTACTTGTGGCCAGTATGGAAATAGAACCTAAAACCCATAAGTTAGCTGGGTACTGGAAGTTAAATACCTCCTTACTGGAGATACGTGACTTCCGGGACAGGCTAACACTTAATTTTCAAAAGGGATTAGTGGGGGCGGTAACCGGGAGTAAGTGGTGGGTTAACGCTAAATGTGACATTAGGAGCTTTTCTGTCAAATATAGCCAACGCCTCGCCTTAAATAAGGCTGAGACAGAAAAGCGTTTAGAAAATAAGCTGGCCCGGGCGGTGGAAGGGGGGGATTCCCTAGCCATAAACTTAGCTAAGGGGGACCTGAAACGTTCGGCTAACGAGCGGTATGAAGGTCAAGTAGTCAGGGCTAGGTTAGAAAGAGTGTCCAACGAAGCCGTGAATGTTGACGCTGCAGAGCGTAGAGCTCCACTATGTCGCAACTCGGACGGCTATATTCGTCAAATTCAAAGCCCGGAAGGACACACCCTTGTGTCGGCTCGGGAGATTTGTGAGGGGTTTCGGGAGCATTTCGCGGATCGCTTCACCCAACTGTCCAGACTCCGCGTCGAGGAGTTTGGCAACTATTTGGCCGGTTCGCCCCGCCTGGAGGCGGCTCGAGCGGCTAGTTGTGATGGGCGCATTACAGAATGTGAGGTCCTGACTGCGTTGAAGCAGGTCGGCTACGACAAATCTCCGGGACTTGATGGTTTGCCCTATGAATTGTTCTTGAGGCTGTCGCACATGTTCGTACCTATTCTGACGGATGTGTTCAACCACTGGTTTGCACAGGGTTCTATCCCTGGTCAAGTCACCAGGGGAGTGATCACATTGCTTAAGAAAAAGGGCGAGCATGTTGGGGGTTTAGATGACTATAGGCCCATAACTCTGTTAAATACAGATTTAAAGATTTTGGCCAAAGTTCTTGCAAATCGGTTGCAGGCTGTTATTGGTGAATTGATTGAACCTGATCAGAATTATGCTGTGAAGGGGAGATCGATTCAGAACAACTTGCATCTGATACGCACGATCTTAGAGGGGTTAGAAGACGACACCGAAGCCGCGCTGATCAATTTAGATCAGTCCAAAGCTTTTGATAGGGTTGACCATCGGTTCTTGGGATCTGTTTTAGAAACCGCCGGTTTTACACCGGACTTCCGCAGATGGATTTCCATGCTGTATCACAGCCCGACGGCAGTGGTGCAGGTAAACGGGATGCGATCGGAATCGTTTGCTGTTTCTCGGTCGGTACGTCAGGGGTGTCCGTTGTCTCCTCTCCTCTACGTTCTTGCGTTGGAACCCTTCCTGCGCAAGCTGAGGCAAGGGGAGGCTGGACCCGCCCTACGCGGTATCGCTCTACCTGGTGGTGCGCGAGCCAGGGTCTCCGCGTATGCCGATGATGTTACCGTGTTCGTCTCGTGCCGTCGAGACATCTCCACGGTAACTAAGGCACTCAAAAGGTATGAAGATGTTACAGGGGCCGTGGTCAACCTTAGCAAATCCAATGGCCTAAGGTTGGCTGCCTGGAGTGGCGCGGATGCGCTGCCGGGCCTTTTCAACTGGTCCGATGGCCCGGTTCGAATCCTCGGCGTGTGGTTCGGACCGGGTCTCCAGCTGGATAAGAATTGGTCGGAAGTACAGTCTAAGGTCGAAGCGTCTGTAAGGATTTGGCTTCGAAGGGGGCTTTCCCTTAAAGGTCGAGCTGAGGCGTGCGCCATGTACGTCTTTCCGCTTATCCTTTACCGATTGGCTGTACTACCTCTGCCTGCAGACCGCTTGGCGGCTTTAACGCGTACGCTTTTCTCGCTTTTGTGGAACAAGAGAAAGCCGCTAGTCTGTAGACAGGTCTGTACTCAACGTCCTGATGTTGGGGGCTTGGGAATGCCCGACTTGGCGAGCCATTTATATGCCGAGAGGTTAACATTCCTGAGTAGAACTTTGACAGAGGAGTCCGCGTGGGGCCCTGCGGTTGAGAAGGCTTTTCCCAACCTCACCCCTGACCACTTGGCTGAATGCCGTCGTAGGCCAAGGGGTCAATCGCGGTTCTTCAACGAATGCCGAACTGCGCTCAGAGTGCTGCCGGGGTCCAGTGACCTCGCCCGGTCTAGGAAAACACTATATCGGGAGTTAGTGGTGGGGACCGCTTTGGATCCACTTGGGGAGCGACTTGGATTGTCGGAGGAGGAGGTTCGCTCTCAGTGGAATTGGGCGCCAGGCCGGAGTCATCTTAACAATACTGAGTTTTCTCTAACCTGGCGATTAGTTCGAAATGTAGTACCCCTTAATGGCATACGCTTCAGTATTGGTCTAAGTATGGACCCTTTTTGTCCACGTTGCGAGGATGATGAAATTGAAACGGCCAAGCACGCCTTTTTCAACTGCTCCAAGCTGCGTGAATACTGGACGTATGTCAACGAGGTGACGGCTCGCATCGTTCCCGAGCGGGTGACGTGCCTGGATTTAGAATCCGTTGTTTTCAACATGGACCCATTGTGGCCCAGGGAGAAACGAATGGTGTTACTTGCGATTTTAGCCGTAGCTAGACTCGTAGTGTGGTCTTCACGCTTAGACATAGGGAGTGGTGGGGTGCCGCCTTCTTATTATGATTTAATTTCGTATTTTAAGCATCAACTTAAAATCAAAATTAAATGTGATAGAAGGAGGTTACCCTTCTCGCTATTTAAAAGTAGGTGGATACACACCGCTAGTTTATGTGTGTTCATACGGAATATAATTGAGTTCGTGTTCCCTGCCTAAGCATGGCACACGCCGACCTTAGGTATTTCTTTTTGACAAGTTTGTCACAAATATCCAATTGTTGGATCAGTCCCTATAGCTAGTAGTACAAATGAGTCCTGTTTTCCCCATCTTTATTTTAGGTGTCAGAACTCCTCCAGGATGCCCGCTCCCCGATTTACTTTATCCCTGGCCTGCCCTAATGGTATTTATCCTGGAGGACACCGCACATCCCCCCCCAAATAAACCCTACCCAATATTTATTTTGTCCCCCTAGGCAACGCCCACTCCCACTTAGGAGCTGACTCTCTTGCTTTCGGTTGTTCCAGAAGACAGTGAGCAGTTCATACCTTAGATAGGATGGGAGGGTCCTACTAACTTACCATAATTAGCATTTTATTTTGTTCTTTATTTTTACATCCATTTTATTTTTATTTATTTTTGGGGGATTTTTTAAGGCTTAGTTTTTGTTCTCCCACTCCCTATCACCATACTCTGTACATATTTTTGTAAATAAAAAATCATGAAACAACCTGGGGATATTTTAAGTAGATTAAGTCCATAGAGTAAATGTGGTATTGTGGTGATTGAAGCTAGTTTTTTAGGGCATAGACCAGTGGACGACCCCCGACCCCCACTCCTCCCCCATACCCGTTTTTGGCCTTGTGCCACATCTGTTTTTATATGTAAATATTTAAAGAGATAAATAAACAGAGCACACTCCTATCAAGACAAGCACAGTTTTCAAATTGACGTCGTTATTTTTTACCCCAGGATTTTTACTTTGCATTTTTACTTTGGATTTTTACGTTGGATTTTTACTTTGGATTTTTACTTTGGATTTTTACTTGGGAGTGACACGCTACTTGGCCTCTTGTGCACCTTTTTTGACCGGGGACTCTCTCTCTGTCCCCTGGGCAAGCCCCTTTTGGGCACCATTGTTCTTCTCACCCCTTTTGGGTGATCACCCCTCTTGGGTGATTCGTATAGCCCCTTTTTGGGCACTAACTGAGTTTATTTTCTTCTTGTTTTTAGGTTTGTTCTGAACCCAGGTACAACTTAAGCAGCTGGCCGGATTTGGTTGAACAGCTAGAGTCACATTTAGCAAACGTTCTTCCATCTCCAAATCGGCGGGTTAGCGCCGGGTTCAGATCTGGTTTTTTTTTTTTTTTTTTTTTTTTTTTTTTTTTTTTTTTTTCACACCTAAAAAAAAAAAAGTAATATTACGCGTTTTGTTTTTATTCTGCCGTTGTGCAGGGCAAAACGGAAGAGGGGAGGACTGGACCGAGCTCCGGTGGAGGCTTAGTGCCTAGCTCGGGCTCTGGTTCCCAGATGCCTAAAAAACATCTGGGGGCCGGAGTAGGCCAAGACTTAACGTACGGGTTTTTTGACGACTTAGGCGGCATGCCCAGTACCTACGGCAGTGCTGTCCCCCGCACTGAAAGTAATTCGGAGTTTGCCGCATGCTACGGCAACTCTGCTAATGATTTCAACGCTGCTGACCCCGGCAGCGTAGGTTTTAGCTCAGCTGGGAGAGGTGATCTGGGTCGGTGGGAGAGACTCCCCATCACACCAGTTGGTCGACGGGCTTTAACCGTCAGCCCGCCTGCTCGCAGGAGGAAAAGTCTCCTGCCTGTAGGATTAAGGCCAGCCAGGTCGGTGGAGCTCCAACAGGAAGGAGCCACCGATCCAGATCAGCCGCCAGGGCCAAGCGACCGGGAGGCTGCTCAGATGGAAATGTCTGAAATGGACTACGAGCTGTTTGGACCTCTAGGAACCTACAGTGGCAGTAGTAGCCGCAGCAGCAGCAGCAACAGTGTGAGGGCACCAAACAAAAGCCCTACGAAAACCGGTACAAGAAAATCCAGACCGAGAACGAAGGGGGTCGCTGGACCAGAAATGAAATCTGGAGCAGTTGGTGCCGCCAGCAAAAGGGGAGGTGGGACCAAGTTGGCCACTCCAAGGGTGTCCAATCCTTTGGCATCTCCGAAAGAGTGGCCGTCCCTCCCTCCTACTCAAAGTTTGTCCAGCCAGGACAGGACCATCCCTCCCGGGCAGAAGACGCCGCCTGTATCACCACCATCACCTACAGTATCAGCATCTCCTGCCCTCTCAGCAACTCAAGACAAGTGGGGACCCCAGTCCCAGCTAAGCCCCGAAGAGTACCGTCGGTTGTTTGACGAAAAATACAAACAATTGACCGACGGTAACAACATCAAAGCAGCTCCAGGTGCGGTGGATCGACTAGCGAAAAGAATAGTATCGCTAGTCACCATCGACACCAAAACCAAGGGGTTGGCTGGGGTCGAAGTGAATCAAATGGCGGACCTTCTGTACGGGCTTAAAGTCCCAGCATCCTATGTGTGCCGCAGAGGGTTCGCCACTTGGGATATTCTGCTGCCAAGTGAACAGGAAGCAGAAAAAGTGTCCAGGGCCGACCTGAGATTTAAAAATCTCATTCTCAGGCCGGAGTACTTGAGTAGGAGAAGGACTTTAGTCACCGTCCTTGGCGTCCCCTGCTATATTAGCTCAGAACAGCTTGGTGCTGTCCTGAGTCAGTATGGGGACGTCGAAGCTATAGTCCCGGTCCGTGGTCCCCGTAACCTTATGGTAGGGGACTACAAAATAAATATGAGAGTCGACCGGGACGGCTTCAATAATATCCCACCCCTACTCAAGTGCGACACCTGGACAATGAGTGTCATCGTCGAGGGTAGGAGGCCACATTGTTGGCATTGTGAGCAGAAGGGGCATATGGCGAAAGCCTGCCCGAAAAAATTTCCACCTAAAAAGACCCCTTCTGCTCAAGCCCCGGGAGTGAAAGCGGCGTCAGTGGCACCAGCAGCTCCTCCACCAACGACCGGAGGGGGCACTGCAACAACAACAACAACAACAACAACAAAAGACTGGAGCAAGGTGGTGAAAGGTGGAAAGACCATCCCCACCGAAGAACCAAGTTCCAGTCCGGAGCAGTCCCCCTCCAAAAAGGTGCAGCCCCCGGGTGAAAAAGGGGGGCGGCTACCCACAGTGTCGCGAAATCTAGATATTCCCACCGAGGAGCCGCAGCCTTCAACATCTGGATTGGCAGTGGCAACTAAGAGGAAGCAGACGGTCCCCTTGACAACATCAGACTCGGAAGGGGAGAAACAAGACGAAAACAAAATGGAAGATGACGCTGGGCCGGCTCCAGAGACAGAGAAAAAGGAATCTAGGGATTTGAAAAGAGCCACAAAAAAGGCTAAGAAAGATAAAGAGGCTGGACCCCAATCCCCTGCCCCAACGTCTGAAGAGATGACCGTCTCTTCTGCTCAGACTCCTGAATCCCAACCCCCTACCCCTAATACTGAGCAGAAATCCCCCTCCCCTGTTGATTCTACCCCAGCTAGCTCCCGCTCTCTGTCTCAAAACAAAAAGCCGGAGCCCAAAATTAGCAGCAGGTCTGCTTCTCGTTCCCCAGTAAGGAAGGAAAAAACCCGAAGGCTCCCCTTCTTGCCAGGGGACCATATCTGCGAAGCAGATTTTCACCTTGTCGCTGCCAATCTCAACTCGAGACAGTTAAAAATCGTGCGGCCGCTGCAGCTCCTCACTCAGACCCAGGGGCTAGATATCACCAAGCCCCAAAATTTTCCAGATGCCCCCTTGATCATCACTTTCATCCGAAAGACCAGGGAAGGCAGGACGAGAAGCCTTTGGAAAATGGTTGAGGCCGCCAAGGGGGCAATTCCGGGTCTGAAACTGGTGGATGATACCCATGACTCCCTCAAACAGCTGAGAAAAGATAGCGAAGGGAGGGTCCCTATGTACGTCCACCCTTGTTTTTATAGGGCCCTAAAACTCACCTTTCCATTGGATGTCGGGGGCATTACCCGAGACGGACGGGTTACGTCCGACTTACTAACGGGTAATATGGCTAATGCCTGCGGCATCCTCGTCCCGAAAGACTTCAGACCGGTGGTTGACACTGATTAGTGCAGATGGCCGCGAACTTAGTTTTAGGAAGCCTGAACACAAGGGGCATGAGGTCTTTAAGCAAAGCTAAACGCATACTGGGAGACCTCATGTCTTTTGACATAGATGTGGCTGCGTTACAGGAAACTCACTATGATTCGATCGACGATCACCGACTGCTGTCGAAGCATTTCGATGTTTTTTCAGCTTTCGGTGACCGTTGTGCTAGGGGAGTTTCCTTGTTAGTAAGACGCACCCTGTCCGCAAGTGTAAACGTTGTTCACGCGGATGCTGATGGCAGACTGGTCGTGGCCGATGTTGCCGTAAAAAGTGCTGCATTTCGAATCGTCGCGGTTTATGCGCCCAATATCGCTCGGGAGAGGGCTCTCTTTTTCCGGGGGTTGGAGGGGTTCCTCGGGGGTTCAAAGCGGTTAATTTTACTGGGGGATTGGAATGCCATCCTTGATCCCAAAATAGATAAGGTCGGTGGGCCTAGAGGGTCTGGTGGGTGTGAGACCAGCCTTTCTGATCTGATGACTGAATGTGATCTGGTCGATAGGTTTCGTGTCGATCACCCGGGGCGGGAGTGGTGGACGTGGCTTTCTAATAGGCCTTCCGTTTCAAGTACTTACTTGGATCGGTTGTTAGTGAGAAGAGGCAAAGTAGATTATATCTCTTGTCCCACGTTCCACTGGTTAGCCCATTCTGACCACAAATTACTTGTGGCCAGTATGGAAATAGAACCTAAAACCCATAAGTTAGCTGGGTACTGGAAGTTAAATACCTCCTTACTGGAGATACGTGACTTCCGGGACAGGCTAACACTTAATTTTCAAAAGGGATTAGTGGGGGCGGTAACCGGGAGTAAGTGGTGGGTTAACGCCAAATGTGACATTAGGAGCTTTTCTGTCAAATATAGCCAACGCCTCGCCTTAAATAAGGCTGAGACAGAAAAGCGTTTAGAAAATAAGCTGGCCCGGGCGGTGGAAGGGGGGGATTCCCTAGCCATAAACTTAGCTAAGGGGGACCTGAAACGTTCGGCTAACGAGCGGTATGAAGGTCAAGTAGTCAGGGCTAGGTTAGAAAGAGTGTCCAACGAAGCCGTGAATGTTGACGCTGCAGAGCGTAGAGCTCCACTATGTCGCAACTCGGACGGCTATATTCGTCAAATTCAAAGCCCGGAAGGACACACCCTTGTGTCGGCTCGGGAGATTTGTGAGGGGTTTCGGGAGCATTTCGCGGATCGCTTCACCCAACTGTCCAGACTCCGCGTCGAGGAGTTTGGCAACTATTTGGCCGGTTCGCCCCGCCTGGAGGCGGCTCGAGCGGCTAGTTGTGATGGGCGCATTACAGAATGTGAGGTCCTGACTGCGTTGAAGCAGGTCGGCTACGACAAATCTCCGGGACTTGATGGTTTGCCCTATGAATTGTTCTTGAGGCTGTCGCACATGTTCGTACCTATTCTGACGGATGTGTTCAACCACTGGTTTGCACAGGGTTCTATCCCTGGTCAAGTCACCAGGGGAGTGATCACATTGCTTAAGAAAAAGGGCGAGCATGTTGGGGGTTTAGATGACTATAGGCCCATAACTCTGTTAAATACAGATTTAAAGATTTTGGCCAAAGTTCTTGCAAATCGGTTGCAGGCTGTTATTGGTGAATTGATTGAACCTGATCAGAATTATGCTGTGAAGGGGAGATCGATTCAGAACAACTTGCATCTGATACGCACGATCTTAGAGGGGTTAGAAGACGACACCGAAGCCGCGCTGATCAATTTAGATCAGTCCAAAGCTTTTGATAGGGTTGACCATCGGTTCTTGGGATCTGTTTTAGAAACCGCCGGTTTTACACCGGACTTCCGCAGATGGATTTCCATGCTGTATCACAGCCCGACGGCAGTGGTGCAGGTAAACGGGATGCGATCGGAATCGTTTGCTGTTTCTCGGTCGGTACGTCAGGGGTGTCCGTTGTCTCCTCTCCTCTACGTTCTTGCGTTGGAACCCTTCCTGCGCAAGCTGAGGCAAGGGGAGGCTGGACCCGCCCTACGCGGTATCGCTCTACCTGGTGGTGCCCGAGCCAGGGTCTCCGCGTATGCCGATGATGTTACCGTGTTCGTCTCGTGCCGTCGAGACATCTCCACGGTAACTAAGGCACTCAAAAGGTATGAAGATGTTACAGGGGCCGTGGTCAACCTTAGCAAATCCAATGGCCTAAGGTTGGCTGCCTGGAGTGGCGCGGATGCGCTGCCGGGCCTTTTCAACTGGTCCGATGGCCCGGTTCGAATCCTCGGCGTGTGGTTCGGACCGGGTCTCCAGCTTGATAAGAATTGGTCGGAAGTACAGTCTAAGGTCGAAGCGTCTGTAAGGATTTGGCTTCGAAGGGGGCTTTCCCTTAAAGGTCGAGCTGAGGCGTGCGCCATGTACGTCTTTCCGCTTATCCTTTACCGATTGGCTGTACTACCTCTGCCTGCGGACCGCTTGGCGGCTTTAACGCGTACGCTTTTCTCGCTTTTGTGGAACAAGAGAAAGCCGCTAGTCTGTAGACAGGTCTGTACTCAACGTCCTGATGTTGGGGGCTTGGGAATGCCCGACTTGGCGAGCCATTTATATGCCGAGAGGTTAACATTCCTGAGTAGAACTTTGACAGAGGAGTCCGCGTGGGGCCCTGCGGTTGAGAAGGCTTTTCCCAACCTCACCCCTGACCACTTGGCTGAATGCCGTCGTAGGCCAAGGGGTCAATCGCGGTTCTTCAACGAATGCCGAACTGCGCTCAGAGTGCTGCCGGGGTCCAGTGACCTCGCCCGGTCTAGGAAAACACTATATCGGGAGTTAGTGGTGGGGACCGCTTTGGATCCACTTGGGGAGCGACTTGGATTGTCGGAGGAGGAGGTTCGCTCTCAGTGGAATTGGGCGCCAGGCCGGAGTCATCTTAACAATACTGAGTTTTCTCTAACCTGGCGATTAGTTCGAAATGTAGTACCCCTTAATGGCATACGCTTCAGTATTGGTCTAAGTATGGACCCTTTTTGTCCACGTTGCGAGGATGATGAAATTGAAACGGCCAAGCACGCCTTTTTCAACTGCTCCAAGCTGCGTGAATACTGGACGTATGTCAACGAGGTGACGGCTCGCATCGTTCCCGAGCGGGTGACGTGCCTGGATTTAGAATCCGTTGTTTTCAACATGGACCCATTGTGGCCCAGGGAGAAACGAATGGTGTTACTTGCGATTTTAGCCGTAGCTAGACTCGTAGTGTGGTCTTCACGCTTAGACATAGGGAGCGGTGGGGTGCCGCCTTCTTATTATGATTTAATTTCGTATTTTAAGCATCAACTTAAAATCAAAATTAAATGTGATAGAAGGAGGTTACCCTTCTCGCTATTTAAAAGTAGGTGGATACACACCGCTAGTTTGTGTGTGTTCATACGGAATAGAATTGAGTTCGTGTTCCCTGCCTAAGCATGGCACACGCCGACCTTAGGTATTTCTTTTTGACAAGTTAGTCATAAATATCCAATTGTTGGATCAGTCCCTATAGCTAGTAGTACAAATGAGTCCTGTTTTCCCCATCTTTATTTTAGGTGTCAGAACTCCTCCAGGATGCCCGCTCCCCGATTTACTTTATCCCTGGCCTGCCCTAATGGTATTTATCCTGGAGGACACCGCACATCCCCCCCCCCCAAATACACCCTACCCAATATTTATTTTGTCCCCCTAGGCAACGCCCACTCCCACTTAGGAGCTGACTCCCTTGCTTTCGGTTGTTCCGGAAGACAGTGAGCAGTTCATACCTTAGATAGGATGGGAGGGTCCTACTAACTTACCATAATTAGCATTTTATTTTGTTCTTTATTTTTACATCCATTTTATTTTTATTTATTTTTGGGGGATTTTTTAAGGCTTAGTTTTTGTTGTCCCACTCCCTATCACCATACTCTGTACATATTTTTGTAAATAAAAAATCATGAAACAACCTGGGGATATTTTAAGTAGATTAAGTCCATAGAGTAAATGTGGTATTGTGGTGATTGAAGCTAGTTTTTTAGGGCATAGACCAGTGGACGACCACCGACCCCCACTCCTCCCCCATACCCGTTTTTGGCCTTGTGCCACATCTGTTTTTATATGTAAATATTTAAAGAGATAAATAAACAGAGCACACTCCTATCATGTGAGTGTCCACGTGTGGTATCTGTTCCGATGGATACTACACCCTATAGACCGGTGTTGTCTTGGCCTTCGGGGCATGATTCCGCCGGTCTATGGGTCTGTCCTGTGCAGTTCTAGGAGGTCCACCCTCCCAGGCTTATCCTCTCCTCTTTGGGGAGGAGTAAGTTGAAAGCTTACTGCCTGAGGCGCCCCTACCGGGGAAAGCCGACGGGGCTGTCCAGGCAATTTTTAATGGCTAAAGCGCTCACGTTCTCGGGCGCTGGCTTTTCAAATCCCACTTTCCGACCTTGTGTCACATACTCCTATAGTGGGTAGGTGTTAAATATCGAGGACACTCCTATTCATGTGAGTGTCCACGTGTGGTATCTGTTCCGATGGATACTACACCCTATAGACCGGTGTTGTCTTGGCCTTCGGGGCATGATTCCGCCGGTCTATGGGTCTGTCCTGTGCAGTTCTAGGAGGTCCACCCTCCCAGGCTTTGCCTCTCCTCTTTGGGGAGGAGTAAGTTGATAGCTTACTGCCTGAAGCGCCGCTACCGGGGAATGCCGACGGGGCTGTCCAGGCAATTTTTAATGGCTAAAGCGCTCACGTTCTCGGGCGCTGGCTTTTCAAATCCCACTTTCCGACCTTGTGTCACATACTCCTATAGTGGGTAGGTGTTAAATATCGAGGACACTCCTATCATGTGAGTGTCCACGTGTGGTATCTGTTCCGATGGATACTACACCCTATAGACCGGTGTTGTCTTGGCCTTCGGGGCATGATTCCGCCGGTCTATGGGTCTGTCCTGTGCAGTTCTAGGAGGTCCACCCTCCCAGGCTTTGCCTCTCCTCTTTGGGGAGGAGTAAGTTGATAGCTTACTGCCTGAGGCGCCCCTACCGGGGAATGCCGACGGGGCTGTCCAGGCAATTTTTAATGGCTAAAGCGCTCACGTTCTCGGGCGCTGGCTTTTCAAATCCCACTTTCCGACCTTGTGTCACATACTCCTATAGTGGGTAGGTGTTAAATATCGAGGACATTCCTATCATGTGAGTGTCCACGTGTGGTATCTGTTCCGATGGATACTACACCCTATAGACCGGTGTTGTCTTGGCCTTCGGGGCATGATTCCTCCGGTCTATGGGTCTGTCCTGTGCAGTTCTAGGAGGTCCACCCTCCCAGGCTTTGCCTCTCCTCTTTGGGGAGGAGTAAGTTGATAGCTTACTGCATGAGGCGCCCCTACCGGGGAATGCCGACGGGGCTGTCCAGGCAATTTTTAATGCCTAAAGCGCTCACGTTCTCGGGCGCTGGCTTTTCAAATCCCACTTTCCGACCTTGTGTCACATACTCCTATAGTGGGTAGGTGTTAAATATCGAGGACACTCCTATCATGTGAGTGTCCACGTGTGGTATCTGTTCCGAGGGATACTACACCCTATAGACCGGTGTTGTCTTGGCCTTCGGGGCATGATTCCGCCGGTCTATGGGTCTGTCCTGTGCAGTTCTAGGAGGTCCACCCTCCCAGGCTTTGCCTCTCCTCTTTGGGAAGGAGTAAGTTGATAGCTTACTGCCTGAGGCGCCCCTACCGGGGAATGCCGACGGGGCTGTCCAGGCAATTTTTAATGGCTAAAGCGCTCACGTTCTCGGGCGCTGGCTTTTCAAATCCCACTTTCCGACCTTGTGTCACATACTCCTATAGTGGGTAGGTGTTAAATATCGAGGACACTCCTATTCATGTGAGTGTCCACGTGTGGTATCTGTTCCGATGGATACTACACCCTATAGACCGGTGTTGTCTTGGCCTTCGGGGCATGATTCCGCCGATCTATGGGTCTGTCCTGTGCAGTTCTAGGAGGTCCACCCTCCCAGGCTTTGCCTCTCCTCTTTGGGGAGGAGTAAGTTGATAGCTTACTGCCTGAAGACCCCCTACCGGGGAATGCCGACGGGGCTGTCCAGGCAATTTTTAATGGCTAAAGCGCTCACGTTCTCGGGCGCTGGCTTTTCAAATCCCACTTTCCGACCTTGTGTCACATACTCCTATAGTGGGTAGGTGTTAAATATCGAGGACACTCCTATCATGTGAGTGTCCACGTGTGGTATCTGTTCCGATGGATACTACACCCTATAGACCGGTGTTGTCTTGGCCTTCGGGGCATGATTCCGCCGGTCTATGGGTCTGTCCTGTGCAGTTCTAGGAGGTCCACCCTCCCAGGCTTTGCCTCTCCTCTTTGGGGAGGAGTAAGTTGATAGCTTACTGCCTGAGGCGCCCCTACCGGGGAATGCCGACAGGGCTGTCCAGGCAATTTTTAATGGCTAAAGCGCTCACGTTCTCGGGCGCTGGCTTTTCAAATCCCACTTTCCGACCTTGTGTCACATACTCCTATAGTGGGTAGGTGTTAAATATCGAGGACAATCCTATCATGTGAGTGTCCACGTGTGGTATCTGTTCCGATGGATACTACACCCTATAGACCGGTGTTGTCTTGGACTTCGGGGCATGATTCCGCCGGTCTATGGGTCTGTCCTGTGCAGTTCTAGGAGGTCCACCCTCCCAGGCTTTGCCTCTCCTCTTTGGGGAGGAGTAAGTTGATAGCTTACTGCCTGAGGCGCCCCTACCGGGGAATGCCGACGGGGCTGTCCAGGCAATTTTTAATGGCTAAAGCGCTCACGTTCTCGGGCGCTGGCTTTTCAAATCCCACTTTCCGACCTTGTGTCACATACTCCTATAGTGGGTAGGTGTTAAATATCGAGGACATTCCTATCATGTGAGTGTCCACGTGTGGTATCTGTTCCGAGGGATACTACACCCTATAGACCGGTGTTGTCTTGGCCTTCGGGGCATGATTCCGCCGGTCTATGGGTCTGTCCTGTGCAGTTCTAGGAGGTCCACCCTCCCAGGCTTTGCCTCTCCTCTTTGGGGAGGAGTAAGTTGATAGCTTACTGCCTGAGGCGCACCTACCGGGGAATGCCGACGGGGCTGTCCAGGCAATTTTTAATGGCTAAAGCGCTCACGTTCTCGGGCGCTGGCTTTTCAAATCCCACTTTCCGACCTTGTGTCACATACTCCTATAGTGGGTAGGTGTTAAATATCGAGAACACTCCTATTCATGTGAGTGTCCACGTGTGGTATCTGTTCCGATGGATACTACACCCTATAGACCGGTGTTGTCTTGGCCTTCGGGGCATGATTCCGCCGGTCTATGGGTCTGTCCTGTGCAGTTCTAGGAGGTCCACCCTCCCAGGCTTTGCCTCTCCTTATTGGGGAGGAGTAAGTTGATAGCTTACTGCCTGAAGACCCCCTACCGGGGAATGCCGACGGGGCTGTCCAGGCAATTTTTAATGGCTAAAGCGCTCACGTTCTCGGGCGCTGGCTTTTCAAATCCCACTTTCCGACCTTGTGTCACATACTCCTATAGTGGGTAAGTGTTAAATATCGAGGACACTCCTATCATGTGAGTGTCCACGTGTGGTATCTGTTCCGATGGATACTACACCCTATAGACCGGTGTTGTCTTGGCCTTCGGGGCATGATTCCGCCGGTCTATGGGTCTGTCCTGTGCAGTTCTAGGAGGTCCACCCTCCCAGGCTTTGCCTCTCCTCTTTGGGGAGGAGTAAGTTGATAGCTTACTGCCTGAGGCGCCCCTACCGGGGAAAGCCGACGGGGCTGTCCAGGCAATTTTTAATGGCTAAAGCGCTCACGTTCTCGGGCGCTGGCTTTTCAAATCCCACTTTCCGACCTTGTGTCACATACTCCTATAGTGGGTAGGTGTTAAATATCGAGGACACTCCTATTCATGTGAGTGTCCACGTGTGGTATCTGTTCCGATGGATACTACACCCTATAGACCGGTGTTGTCTTGGCCTTCGGGGCATGATTCCGCCGGTCTATGGGTCTGTCCTGTGCAGTTCTAGGAGGTCCACCCTCCCAGGCTTTGCCTCTCCTCTTTGGGGAGGAGTAAGTTGATAGCTTACTGCCTGAAGCGCCCCTACCGGGGAATGCCGACGGGGCTGTCCAGGCAATTTTTAATGGCTAAAGCGCTCACGTTCTCGGGCGCTGGCTTTTCAAATCCCACTTTCCGACCTTGTGTCACATACTCCTATAGTGGGTAGGTGTTAAATATCGAGGACACTCCTATCATGTGAGTGTCCACGTGTGGTATCTGTTCCGATGGATACTACACCCTATAGACCGGTGTTGTCTTGGCCTTCGGGGCATGATTCCGCCGGTCTATGGGTCTGTCCTGTGCAGTTCTAGGAGGTCCACCCTCCCAGGCTTTGCCTCTCCTCTTTGGGGAGGAGTAAGTTGATAGCTTACTGCCTGAGGCGCCCCTACCGGGGAATGCCGACGGGGCTGTCCAGGCAATTTTTAATGGCTAAAGCGCTCACGTTCTCGGGCGCTGGCTTTTCAAATCCCACTTTCCGACCTTGTGTCACATACTCCTATAGTGGGTAGGTGTTAAATATCGAGGACATTCCTATCATGTGAGTGTCCACGTGTGGTATCTGTTCCGATGGATACTACACCCTATAGACCGGTGTTGTCTTGGCCTTCGGGGCATGATTCCGCCGGTCTATGGGTCTGTCCTGTGCAGTTCTAGGAGGTCCACCCTCCCAGGCTTTGCCTCTCCTCTTTGGGGAGGAGTAAGTTGATAGCTTACTGCCTGAGGCGCCCCTACCGGGGAATGCCGACGGGGCTGTCCAGGCAATTTTTAATGGCTAAAGCGCTCACGTTCTCGGGCGCTGGCTTTTCAAATCCCACTTTCCGACCTTGTGTCACATACTCCTATAGTGGGTAGGTGTTAAATATCGAGGACACTCCTATCATGTGAGTGTCCACGTGTGGTATCTGTTCCGAGGGATACTACACCCTATAGACCGGTGTTGTCTTGGCCTTCGGGGCATGATTCCGCCGGTCTATGGGTCTGTCCTGTGCAGTTCTAGGAGGTCCACCCTCCCAGGCTTTGCCTCTCCTCTTTGGGAAGGAGTAAGTTGATAGCTTACTGCCTGAGGCGCCCCTACCGGGGAATGCCGACGGGGCTGTCCAGGCAATTTTTAATGGCTAAAGCGCTCATGTTCTCGGGCGCTGGCTTTTCAAATCCCACTTTCCGACCTTGTGTCACATACTCCTATAGTGGGTAGGTGTTAAATATCGAGGACACTCCTATTCATGTGAGTGTCCACGTGTGGTATCTGTTCCGATGGATACTACACCCTATAGACCGGTGTTGTCTTGGCCTTCGGGGCATGATTCCGCCGATCTATGGGTCTGTCCTGTGCAGTTCTAGGAGGTCCACCCTCCCAGGCTTTGCGTCTCCTCTTTGGGGAGGAGTAAGTTGATAGCTTACTGCCTGAAGACCCCCTACCGGGGAATGCCGACGGGGCTGTCCAGGCAATTTTTAATGGCTAAAGCGCTCACGTTCTCGGGCGCTGGCTTTTCAAATCCCACTTTCCGACCTTGTGTCACATACTCCTATAGTGGGTAGGTGTTAAATATCGAGGACACTCCTATCATGTGAGTGTCCACGTGTGGTATCTGTTCCGATGGATACTACACCCTATAGACCGGTGTTGTCTTGGCCTTCGGGGCATGATTCCGCCGGTCTATGGGTCTGTCCTGTGCAGTTCTAGGAGGTCCACCCTCCGAGGCTTTGCCTCTCCTCTTTGGGGAGGAGTAAGTTGATAGCTTACTGCCTGAGGCGCCCCTACCGGGGAATGCCGACAGGGCTGTCCAGGCAATTTTTAATGGCTAAAGCGCTCACGTTCTCGGGCGCTGGCTTTTCAAATCCCACTTTCCGACCTTGTGTCACATACTCCTATAGTGGGTAGGTGTTAAATATCGAGGACAATCCTATCATGTGAGTGTCCACGTGTGGTATCTGTTCCGATGGATACTACACCCTATAGACCGGTGTTGTCTTGGACTTCGGGGCATGATTCCGCCGGTCTATGGGTCTGTCCTGTGCAGTTCTAGGAGGTCCACCCTCCCAGGCTTTGCCTCTCCTCTTTGGGGAGGAGTAAGTTGTTAGCTTACTGCCTGAGGCGCCCCTACCGGGGAATGCCGACGGGGCTGTCCAGGCAATTTTTAATGGCTAAAGCGCTCACGTTCTCGGGCGCTGGCTTTTCAAATCCCACTTTCCGACCTTGTGTCACATACTCCTATAGTGGGTAGGTGTTAAATATCGAGGACATTCCTATCATGTGAGTGTCCACGTGTGGTATCTGTTCCGAGGGATACTACACCCTATAGACCGGTGTTGTCTTGGCCTTCGGGGCATGATTCCGCCGGTCTATGGGTCTGTCCTGTGCAGTTCTAGGAGGTCCACCCTCCCAGGCTTTGCCTCTCCTCTTTGGGGAGGAGTAAGTTGATAGCTTACTGCCTGAGGCGCACCTACCGGGGAATGCCGACGGGGCTGTCCAGGCAATTTTTAATGGCTAAAGCGCTCACGTTCTCGGGCGCTGGCTTTTCAAATCCCACTTTCCGACCTTGTGTCACATACTCCTATAGTGGGTAGGTGTTAAATATCGAGAACACTCCTATTCATGTGAGTGTCCACGTGTGGTATCTGTTCCGATGGATACTACACCCTATAGACCGGTGTTGTCTTGGCCTTCGGGGCATGATTCCGCCGGTCTATGGGTCTGTCCTGTGCAGTTCTAGGAGGTCCACCCTCCCAGGCTTTGCCTCTCCTTATTGGGGAGGAGTAAGTTGATAGCTTACTGCCTGAAGACCCCCTACCGGGGAATGCCGACGGGGCTGTCCAGGCAATTTTTAATGGCTAAAGCGCTCACGTTCTCGGGCGCTGGCTTTTCAAATCCCACTTTCCGACCTTGTGTCACATACTCCTATAGTGGGTAAGTGTTAAATATCGAGGACACTCCTATCATGTGAGTGTCCACGTGTGGTATCTGTTCCGATGGATACTACACCCTATAGACCGGTGTTGTCTTGGCCTTCGGGGCATGATTCCGCCGGTCTATGGGTCTGTCCTGTGCAGTTCTAGGAGGTCCACCCTCCCAGGCTTTGCCTCTCCTCTTTGGGGAGGAGTAAGTTGATAGCTTACTGCCTGAGGCGCCCCTACCGGGGAATGCCGACGGGGCTGTCCAGGCAATTTTTAATGGCTAAAGCGCTCACGTTCTCGGGCGCTGGCTTTTCAAATCCCACTTTCCGACCTTGTGTCACATACTCCTATAGTGGGTAGGTGTTAAATATCGAGGACACTCCTATTCATGTGAGTGTCCACGTGTGGTATCTGTTCCGATGGATACTACACCCTATAGACCGGTGTTGTCTTGGCCTTCGGGGCATGATTCCGCCGGTCTATGGGTCTGTCCTGTGCAGTTCTAGGAGGTCCACCCTCCCAGGCTTTGCCTCTCCTCTTTGGGGAGGAGTAAGTTGATAGCTTACTGCCTGAGGCGCCCCTACCGGGGAATGCCGACGGGGCTGTCCAGGCAATTTTTAATGGCTAAAGCGCTCACGTTCTCGGGCGCTGGCTTTTCAAATCCCACTTTCCGACCTTGTGTCACATACTCCTATAGTGGGTAAGTGTTAAATATCGAGGACATTCCTATCATGTGAGTGTCCACGTGTGGTATCTGTTCCGAGGGATACTACACCCTATAGACCGGTGTTGTCTTGGCCTTCGAGGCATGATTCCGCCGGTCTATGGGTCTGTCCTGTGCAGTTCTAGGAGGTCCACCCTCCCAGGCTTTGCCTCTCCTCTTTGGGGAGGAGTAAGTTGATAGCTTACTGCCTGAGGCGCCCCTACCGGGGAATGCCGACGGGGCTGTCCAGGCAATTTTTAATGGCTAAAGCGCTCACGTTCTCGGGCGCTGGCTTTTCAAATCCCACTTTCCGACCTTGTGTCACATACTCCTATAGTGGGTAGGTGTTAAATATCGAGGACATTCCTATCATGTGAGTGTCCACGTGTGGTATCTGTTCCGAGGGATACTACACCCTATAGACCGGTGTTGTCTTGGCCTTCGGGGCATGATTCCGCCGGTCTATGGGTCTTTCCTGTGCAGTTCTAGGAGGTCCACCCTCCCAGGCTTTGCCTCTCCTCTTTGGGGAGGAGTAAGTTGATAGCTTACTGCCTGAAGCGCCCCTACCGGGGAATGCCGACGGGGCTGTCCAGGCAATTTTTAATGGCTAAAGCGCTCACGTTCTCGGGCGCTGGCTTTTCAAATCCCACTTTCCGACCTTGTGTCACATACTCCTATAGTGGGTAGGTGTTAAATATCGAGCACACTCCTATCATGTGAGTGTCCACGTGTGGTATCTGTTCCGATGGATACTACACCCTATAGACCGGTGTTGTCTTGGCCTTCGGGGCATGATTCCGCCGGTCTATGGGTCTGTCCTGTGCAGTTCTAGGAGGTCCACCCTCCCAGGCTTTGCCTCTCCTCTTTGGGGAGGAGTAAGTTGATAGCTTACTGCCTGAGGCGCCTCTACCGGGGAATGCCGACGGGGCTGTCCAGGCAATTTTTAATGGCTAAAGCGCTCACGTTCTCGGGCGCTGGCTTTTCAAATCCCACTTTCCGACCTTGTGTCACATACTCCTATAGTGGGTAGGTGTTAAATATCGAGGACATTCCTATCATGTGAGTGTCCACGTGTGGTATCTGTTCCGAGGGATACTACACCCTATAGACCGGTGTTGTCTTGGCCTTCGAGGCATGATTCCGCCGGTCTATGGGTCTGTCCTGTGCAGTTCTAGGAGGTCCACCCTCCCAGGCTTTGCCTCTCCTCTTTGGGGAGGAGTAAGTTGATAGCTTACTGCCTGAGGCGCCCCTACCGGGGAATGCCGACGGGGCTGTCCAGGCAATTTTTAATGGCTAAAGCGCTCACGTTCTCGGGCGCTGGCTTTTCAAATCCCACTTTCCGACCTTGTGTCACATACTACTATAGTGGGTAGGTGTTAAATATCGAGGACATTCCTATCATGTGAGTGTCCACGTGTGGTATCTGTTCCGATGGATACTACACCCTATAGACCGGTGTTGTCTTGGCCTTCGGGGCATGATTCCGCCGGTCTATGGGTCTTTCCTGTGCAGTTCTAGGAGGTCCACCCTCCCAGGCTTTGCCTCTCCTCTTTGGGGAGGAGTAAGTTGATAGCTTACTGCCTGAAGACCCCCTACCGGGGAATGCCGACGGGGCTGTCCAGGCAATTTTTAATGGCTAAAGCGCTCACGTTCTCGGGCGCTGGCTTTTCAAATCCCACTTTCCGACCTTGTGTCACATACTCCTATAGTGGGTAGGTGTTAAATATCGAGGACACTCCTATCATGTGAGTGTCCACGTGTGGTATCTGTTCCGATGGATACTACACCCTATAGACCGGTGTTGTCTTGGCCTTCGGGGCATGATTCCGCCGGTCTATGGGTCTGTCCTGTGCAGTTCTAGGAGGTCCACCCTCCCAGGCTTTGCCTCTCCTCTTTGGGGAGGAGTAAGTTGATAGCTTACTGCCTGAGGCGCCCCTACCGGGGAATGCCGACGGGGCTGTCCAGGCAATTTTTAATGGCTAAAGCGCTCACGTTCTCGGGCGCTGGCTTTTCAAATCCCACTTTCCGACCTTGTGTCACATACTCCTATAGTGGGTAGGTGTTAAATATCGAGGACACTCCTATCGTGTGAGTGTCCACGTGTGGTATCTGTTCCGATGGATACTACACCCTATAGACCGGTGTTGTCTTGGCCTTCGGGGCATGATTCCGCCGGTCTATGGGTCTGTCTTGTGCAGTTCTAGGAGGTCCACCCTCCCAGGCTTTGCCTCTCCTCTTTGGGGAGGAGTAAGTTGATAGCTTACTGCCTGAGGCGCCCCTACCGGGGAATGCCGACGGGACTGTCCAGGCAATTTTTAATGGCTAAAGCGCTCACGTTCTCGGGCGCTGGCTTTTCAAATCCCACTTTCCGACCTTGTGTCACATACTCCTATAGTGGGTAGGTGTTAAATATCGAGCACACTCCTATCATGTGAGTGTCCACGTGTGGTATCTGTTCCGATGGATACTACACCCTATAGACCGGTGTTGTCTTGGCCTTCGAGGCATGATTCCGCCGGTCTATGGGTCTGTCCTGTGCAGTTCTAGGAGGTCCACCCTCCCAGGCTTTGCCTCTCCTCTTTGGGGAGGAGTAAGTTGATAGCTTACTGCCTGAGGCGCCCCTACCGGGGAATGCCGACGGGGCTGTCCAGGCAATTTTTAATGGCTAAAGCGCTCACGTTCTCGGGCGCTGGCTTTTCAAATCCCACTTTCCGACCTTGTGTCACATACTCCTATAGTGGGTAGGTGTTAAATATCGAGGACATTCCTATCATGTGAGTGTCCACGTGTGGTATCTGTTCCGATGGATACTACACCCTATAGACCGGTGTTGTCTTGGCCTTCGGGGCATGATTCCGCCGGTCTATGGGTCTGTCCTGTGCAGTTCTAGGAGGTCCACCCTCCCAGGCTTTGCCTCTCCTCTTTGGGGAGGAGTAAGTTGATAGCTTACTGCCTGAGGCGCCCCTACCGGGGAATGCCGACGGGGCTGTCCAGGCAATTTTTAATGGCTAAAGCGCTCACGTTCTCGGGCGCTGGCTTTTCAAATCCCACTTTCCGACCTTGTGTCACATACTCCTATAGTGGGTAGGTGTTAAATATCGAGGACACTCCTATTCATGTGAGTGTCCACGTGTGGTATCTGTTCCGATGGATACTACACCCTATAGACCGGTGTTGTCTTGGCCTTCGGGGCATGATTCCGCCGGTCTATGGGTCTGTCCTGTGCAGTTCTAGGAGGTCCACCCTCCCAGGCTTTGCCTCTCCTCTTTGGGGAGGAGTAAGTTGATAGCTTACTGCCTGAAGCGCCCCTACCGAGGAATGCCGACGGGGCTGTCCAGGCAATTTTTAATGGCTAAAGCGCTCACGTTCTCGGGCGCTGGCTTTTCAAATCCCACTTTCCGACCTTGTGTCACATACTCCTATAGTGGGTAGGTGTTAAATATCGAGGACACTCCTATCATGTGAGTGTCCACGTGTGGTATCTGTTCCGATGGATACTACACCCTATAGACCGGTGTTGTCTTGGCCTTCGGGGCATGATTCCGCCGATCTATGGGTCTGTCCTGTGCAGTTCTAGGAGGTCCACCCTCCCAGGCTTTGCCTCTCCTCTTTGGGGAGGAGTAAGTTGATAGCTTACTGCCTGAGGCGCCCCTACCGGGGAATGCCGACGGGGCTGTCCAGGCAATTTTTAATGGCTAAAGCGCTCACGTTCTCGGGCGCTGGCTTTTCAAATCCCACTTTCCGACCTTGTGTCACATACTCCTATAGTGGGTAGGTGTTAAATATCGAGGACACTCCTATTTATGTGAGTGTCCACGTGTGGTATCTGTTCCGATGGATACTACACCCTATAGACCGGTGTTGTCTTGGCCTTCGGGGCATGATTCCGCCGGTCTATGGTTCTGTCCTGTGCAGTTCTAGGAGGTCCACCCTCCCAGGCTTTGCCTCTCCTCTTTGGGGAGGAGTAAGTTGATAGCTTACTGCCTGAAGCGCCCCTACCGGGGAATGCCGACGGGGCTGTCCAGGCAATTTTTAATGGCTAAAGCGCTCACGTTCTCGGGCGCTGGCTTTTCAAATCCCACTTTCCGACCTTGTGTTACATACTCCTATAGTGGGTAGGTGTTAAATATCGAGGACACTCCTATTCATGTGAGTGTCCACGTGTGGTATCTGTTCCGATGGATACTACACCCTATAGACCGGTGTTGTCTTGGCCTTCGGGGCATGATTCCGCCGGTCTATGGGTCTGTCCTGTGCAGTTCTAGGAGGTCCACCCTCCCAGGCTTTGCCTCTCCTCTTTGGGGAGGAGTAAGTTGATAGCTTACTGCCTGAAGCGCCCCTACCGGGGAATGCCGACGGGGCTGTCCAGGCAATTTTTAATGGCTAAAGCGCTCACGTTCTCGGGCGCTGGCTTTTCAAATCCCACTTTCCGACCTTGTGTCACATACTCCTATAGTGGGTAGGTGTTAAATATCGAGGACACTCCTATCATGTGAGTGTCCACGTGTGGTATCTGTTCCGATGGATACTACATCCTATAGACCGGTGTTGTCTTGGCCTTCGGGGCATGATTCCGCCGGTCTATGGGTCTGTCCTGTGCAGTTCTAGGAGGTCCACCCTCCCAGGCTTTGCCTCTCCTCTTTGGGGAGGAGTAAGTTGTTAGCTTACTGCCTGAGGCGCCCCTACCGGGGAATGCCGACGGGGCTGTCCAGGCAATTTTTAATGGCTAAAGCGCTCACGTTCTCGGGCGCTGGCTTTTCAAATCCCACTTTCCGACCTTGTGTCACACTCCTATAGTGGGTAGGTGTTAAATATTGAGGACATTCCTATTCATGTGAGAGTCCTCGTACCACGTGTGGTATCTGATCCGATGGATACTACACCCTATAGACCGGCGTTGTCTTGGCCTTCGGGGCATGATTCCGCCGGTCTATGGGTCTGTCCTGTGCAATTCTAGGAGGTCCACCCTCCCAGGCTTTGCCTCTCCTCTTTGGGGAGGAGTAAGTTGATAGCTTACTGCCTGAGGCGCCCCTACCGGGGAATGCCGACGGGGCTGTCCAGGCAATTTTTAATGGCTAAAGCGCTCACGTTCTCGGGCGCTGGCTTTTCAAATCCCACTTTCCGACCTTGTGTCACATACTCCTAATGTGGGTAGGTGTTAAATATTGAGGACATTCCTATTCATGTTTTACCGCATGGTAGGAATCCGGTCATCTCCTACCACATTTAGTGGCGTTACTGTATTGCTATGAATAAATACATTGTATATTTTAACCTGTCACAATTTGTGGTTGTTATCTTTGTGACCCCTAGCACGGGTCTACAACAATATATTCGTTGAAACCTACAAAACAACAAATCATATTCATATATGAACAGCCATCTGTTTATTTCAGAGATCCAGAAAATAATCTGTCATTTTTCAGAGGAGAAAAAACTAAAAAACACTTGTAATTTATCAAAAAAGTCTGTCTTGTTCGGAAGATTGTTAAAAAAATTGCAGAATTTAGCTAACACCATTTAAGCAAGATTTCCTGAACTTCAATTTCTTCTTTGGGCCCTTGAATTTCAAACATTTTCTAGAATCAAAATCATGTAATGAATATTTATCAAAATTGGAATAAAGAGTGTATACCTATGTTTTACTAACATTATATCTTGATTTTAATCTTCGTAAGTAGATAGGTATCAATATGCCCATTGATGTATGTGGATCAATGCTATTTCTGTAAAATATTATTGCCCTTTGGAATCTATCTACATTTAGGGATCCTTGTTTGTCATTACTACTTTTTTCACTCTCTCTTGTGCCGTTTTGCTAAGGCTTTTCAATGTTAATGGTAATTTCTTGTCATGTTGGGTGGTATCTTATTATCGGCAGCCGAATAGTATCACTGTTGTTTTTTTTGTGGTACAAAACTGTTATGTTCAGGGAATTAATGTCCTCGACTTAAATTGTTTGAATCAGGAAAAAGTGAGTTTGCAAAGCTAGTTAAATTTTAAAAGAGGAAAAGACAAAATCCAAAATTAGTATCCCCCTTCTCTCCCTCTCCCTCTTTCTACCTAAACAGAAGCAAGAATAATAGATGCCGTATAAAATAGTAGCGAGGGTAAAACAACAGACAGTGAAAGAGGGTTAGTGTGATAGTTTAAAACCTTAGTAGGGGATAGGTTTCTTTGTGAGTTAATTGCAAATTACAGCCTCATTTCTTTATTCTTTTATTTCAATCAATAAACAAAAATTAACTCATTTTTTGTGTCAGATCATCGAAAATGTCTCCAGTTGTGTCGATTCTGGCTGAGATTATTTTTTAAACCTTTTCCTTTGTGCGTGATTTTACTAGCAATCCCGTGAAAATTCCACGCTTGCTTTATTTATTAAATTAAATTATTTGAAATTTCCAAATAAAATTCAAAGACATTTCAAACTAAACTAGCTGTATTTACTACTCAGCGTTGCCCGGGACTCGGTTTACTTGCAAATTTGCTTCATCATTGACCCCCTCCCCCACACCTTTTAATTTTTTTATTCATACTTTCGTGTAAGAAAATATTGATATGTTTGCAAAGATAATTCAACGAAGAATATACGTCATTAAAAATTAGGTTTACAATAACATTGGTATTACGTCTTAAAAATGTAGAAATTTAAATCCCATAAATACTTTAGTGTATTTTTCTTGTCTTCCAAAATAGATATGGTACGAAATAATTTACTTTTAACGATGTTGGTTCATTTTCCGTAAAAAAATCGCATTTGTGTGGAGTTTAATTGAATCACAAAATCATTTAGTCACACCATTCATTGAATATAATTTTTTAAACTTATAAGATAGTTGCCTAATTACTGCGATTCTTCAAATCCTTTAATAGGACATTGAAGTGGAGTTCATATTCTTTAGTTTTGTGTTTCCACATCAAGGGTTGATTGGAGTCGGTTTATAATACTCACGAAACAGTAAATTATCTGAGACAATATATGTTTGTTTAAATTATTAAACCATTACGGTTAAAATTAATGAGGACACAGAGGGGAGACGAGATATGAAGAGAAAGAGGGTGGAAGGGAGATAAGGGAGAAACAGAGAAAGAGGGAGAAGAGGGGGCTAAAGGGGAAGAGAGACAAGACTCGGCGACGGATGTTGTTTGTTATCTTTATATCTTGTAATCGTGAACACAGGATGACGCCACAAAGGCGAATGACGTAAATAAAGGCGAATGAAAGGAGAAGTAGTACTAGGAGGAGAATGATGTAAATAATTAGAAAAGAGAGAGAAAGAAGAGTAACAAGGAAAGAAAAAAGACAGGGGGGGGGAGAAGAAAGAAAGAGAGATTAAGATAAGGGAAAGAGAGGGGGATAGAGGGGGATAAAAGATAGGAAAAGAGAAAGAGAGGGAATAGATGGAGGAGCAAATACAAACGAATGATCTTTATTAAAAAAACAAACAAATATATATTGCCGTGAAAATGAATAACTTCACAAAATGTATACAACAAACCGGGTCATGGGTGGTCAAGTCTAAAATAAAAATCAACATTAGTTGTTTCTTATTGAAATGTACCGAGATTCTAAGAATTTACGACCCATTGTAAAATTGGACTCTTCCCGAAATAATAAGACGCTTTGTGGGTGGCTGGGTAATTGTGTAATGACCGCCACAACCCCCATGCTCATCTCTCTTTGCATTTTCCTAACGAGTCAGGAATTTCTGTAGAAATTCAGGTTTTCAGGACATCCGTGTCGGTCGAATCAATAAAATGGTAATTTCTGCTTCCGCTGACCGGATCAGATTCATTTGAAATGGAATTAATGGATGTTGGTTTTCTTCGAAATATTTGCAAATGCAATTAATTATTTTTCAGTTGGCAGAATAAAAGAGAGAGAATTAAACTAACAAAGATGTTAATTTCCGCTGGTTTTAATAGAAATCGAATTCAAATGATTTATTTTAGAATTCATTTCACTTTTCGTCTTCTTGTATTCATATCTATCTAGAACTTTCCCTTCTATAAATGTATCTCTCTCTCTCTTTCTTTCTCTCTCTGTTATATATGTGTGTGTACGTGTTATATATATATATATATATATATATATATATATATATATATATATATATATATATATATATATATAGAAGAGAGGGTAGTGCAGTATTAGTGCAGTTCCAACGAGAGAAAAGTATATATGTAAAGGAGTAAGGCAACCAACATTTGTAGAATGTTTTTTTCAACATTTATTTATTATTTTGTTGTTTTATCATTTTATAATTTTATATAACGCGTTTCAAGCGGTGGTCCGCTTTCATCAGATATGTAGATCCATTTGATGAATCTGATGAAAGCGGACCACCGCTTGAAACGCGTTATATAAAATTATAAAATGATAAAACAACAAAATAAATGTTGAAAAAACATTCTACAAATGTTGGTAGCCTTTCTCCTTTATATATATATATATATATATATATATATATATATATATATATATATATATATATATATATATATATATATATATATATATATATATATATATATATACTATATATACTATATATACTATATATATATATATATATATATATATATATATATATATATATATATATATATATATATATATATATACTAGCTGGCTTCACCCGCTAGCTCTCGCTTCACATTTATTATATATATATATATATATATATATATATATATATATATATATATATATATATCTATTATATAAACGTCACCTGTCTGTCTGTCTGTCTGTCTGTATGTATGTATGTATGTAAAGCTTCTCCTCCGAAAGTACCCAACAAACGGTCACACGGGTGACATCATTCCGACCGGCCAGCCCAGGCGCGTGTAATATCTCAGAACCGGAAAAAAAATTGACTCTTCCGGGGTCGACTAAGCACTTTTCTCCAATGGGGGGTGGCTTTTAACTCCATTTTTCAACGTTGTTTAGTACTAATTTAAGAATAAATCAATGCTATCATGTATAATTTGAAAAATAATGCAAAGTCACGATAAACCAGAAATGACGTCAGAGAGTAGCAGGAAGAAATTCACTCACACTACAACCATTTTTTCCTTTCTTTCTTTTTTCCCTCTCACTCCCACACTTTCTTTCTTAATTATTAATAGACGCTAATATTCCTCCCCCTCCCTTCCTATGGCCGTTCTGTTATCATGATAGGCATTACCTCCTCCTTTCAGGCCAAATTGGGAGGGGGGGGGGTGGTGGTATTCGCCGGTGGGACGCCTCAGGCCAAATTTGGGGAGGGGGAGTGTCGGCATTCGCCGGTGGGGCGCCTCAGGCGAAATTTAGGAGTGGGGGAGTGTCGACATTCGCCGGTGTGAGCGCCTCAAGCGAAATTTAGGGGCGGGGGAGTGTCGACATTCGCCGGTGTGAGCGCTTCAGACCAAATTTGGGGGAGAGGGGAGTATCGGTATTCGCCGGTGGGGCTCCTCAGGCGAAATTCGGGAGAGGGGGAGGGTCGGCATTCGGCGGTGGGGCGCCTCAGGCCAAATCTGGGGGAGGAGGAATGTCGGCATTCGCCGGTATGAGCGCCTCAGGCCAAATCTGGGGAGTGTCAGCATTCGGCGGTGGGGAGCCTCAGGCCAAATTTGGGGAGGGGGAGTGTCGGCATTCGCCGGTGGGGCGCCTCAGGCGAAATCTGGGGATGGGGAATGTCGGCATTCGCCGGTGTGAGTGCCTCAGGCGAAATTTGGGGGAGGGGGAGTGTCGGCATTCGGCGGTAGGGCGCCTCAGGCCAAATTTGGGGAGGGGGAATGTCGGCATTCACCGGTATGAGCGCCTCATGTCAAATTTGGGGAGGGGGAGTGTCGGCATTCGCCGATGTGAGCGGCTCAGGCCAAATTTTGGGGAGGGGAGTATTCGTCAGTGAGAGAGAGATCCCGACCGTGGGAGCGTATCAGCCTGTACTTTAGGGGAGAGGAAGGTCGCCACAGGAAAAGGGATTAAAAAATAAAATGATAATCTGATTTTTGATTCGACATTGTAAGATCGACACCTATCGGATAGGACTAGATAATACACTTGATCTCAAGGCAATAAAATGCCGAAACAGATACTACACTTTGATCTTAGCCTAAAGGCCAAGAAAGCGCCCGAAATTCAAAATGTTTATGTATTTACTGGAGTATTTATAACCAATATACAACAGTACAGCGGTCTATCCACTAGACACTGTTCAAATTACATTAATAAGTTAACAAGTAATAATAACTATGATTTTCTTTGAACAAACACTGTACAATACTATTTAACAAATTCTTACATGAGTTTTGATGATCAACAAAGAATTTTAGACTCCCCTATGCCGTTTTTCTCTAATTTAACATAGCTTTAATACGCCATTTTTTAAACCGAAAATGACATTAATGTAGTATCTGTTTAGTATTAGTGTAGTATCTTTTTTGATTTACGATGGATACCCATCGTGCACCCCATGGACTGGTATCGTCTTGGCCTTCGGGGCTTCATTCCACCGGTCTATGGGTCTGTCCTGTGCAGTTCTAGGAGGTGCACCCTCCCAGGCTTTGCCTCCCCTCTTTGGGGAGGAGTAAGTTTATTGCTTACTGCCTGAAGCGCCCTATCGGGGAACCCCAACGGAGCTGCCCAGGCAATTTTTAATGGCCAGAGTGCTCACCTTCTCGGGCGCTGGCTTTTCAAGTACCACTTGAAATTATTTGTTAGAGGATAGCTAAGGAAGAACGATAACCCACGTTTAAAAACAAAATTTAGGTTTTTAAAACAAGGTTAGAGAATATACATAACATATAAAAGTGTATTCTCATGTAAAATTCACAGAGTAAGATGCTGAGAGTATTCCCGAATTTATAAAGCCACCCCCTAAGAGTCTATGGGGCATATTTCATCGGAGGCGGGGGGGCTTTTCAGTTATTTTTCATTATATTTTATAGTAATTTGAAATTGCTGAGTCATATTGTAATTTAATGCTGTCACACCTCAAGTTTATAAAACAATTCATCATTTTTAATGAAATTTATTTGTTAGAGGATAGCTAAGGAAAAACGATAACGCGCATTTAAAAACACAATGTAGGTTTTTAAAACAGGTTAGAGAATATAAATAACATATAAAAGTGTATTCTTATGTAAAATTAACAGAGTAAGATGATGCGAGTATTCCCGAATCTATAATCCCACCCCTTAGGGGTCCATGGGGCATATTTCATCAGGGGGGGGGGGCTTTTCAGTTATCTTTCATTATATTTTATAGTAATTTGAAATTGCTGAGTCATATTGTAATTTAATTACGTAATACCTCAAGTTCATAAAACAATGAAATTTATTTGTTAGAGGATAGCTAAGGAAGAACGATAACTCATGTTAAAAACACAATTTAGGTTTCTACAGAATAGGGACAATGGGTGCTTCTCCAGTATAGGGACCAGATGTGCTTCTACAACATAGGACCCAGCACCGAGGGTGCTTCTACAATATAGGACCCGGAGGCTTATGTAGAATAGGGACCATGGGTGTTTCTGCAGCATAGGGGCCAGGGGCGCTTCTACAGGATGAAAAAAAAATTTTCTTGGGGGAGCAAAAAAAATGTATTTTTTTCTTTTCTTAACTAAAAATATTTATATTTATGATAGTGACAATACATGAATGAACACTATTTTGTATTTCTGACACGACAGGGGCGTATTAATATGAGTTCTTAGGTATGCGAACTACGCTGGAGATAGGTACATATACAGTATGTGTGCCCTTGCAGAGATAGGTAAGTATATAGTATGCGCACCACAGCGGCGATAGGTACTAATATAGTATGCGCACTGGGCCGGCGATAGGTATATATATAGTATGTGCACTGGGGTGGCAATAGGTACATATATAGTAGTGCATAGCGGTGGCGATAGGTATGTATTTAGCATTCGCACCGGGTCGGCGATATGTACATATTTAGTATTTGCACTGGGGCAGCGAGAGGTACATATGTAGTATGCACACCGGGTCGGCAATAGGTACATATATAGCATGTGCACATTAGCGGCAATAAGTACATATATAGCATGCACACCTGGGCGGTGATAGGTATGTATTTAGCATGCGCTCCAGGGCAGCGATCAGAACGTACATAGAACGCGCACCGGGGCGGCGATAGGTACATATATAGAACTGGCACCGAGGCAGCAAAAGGTACGTATTTAGCATTCGCACCGGGGCGGCGATAGGTACTTATATAGTATCTGCACCGGGGTTGCGATAGGTATGTATATATTATGTACACTGGGGCGGCGATAGGTATGTATATAGTATGCGCACCAGGGTGGTGATAGATTCGTATATAGTATGAACACCGGGGCGGATATACGTACCTATATAGCAGGCGCAGACAGAGGTAGTACTTTTTATATAAATATGTCATACTATTGCCCTGGGAAACGTAGGATGAAATGGTGGGGAAGAAGCAGCTTTGACAAAAGACAAAATGAGTAAGTAGCGGTGAAATAGGGCGACCAGGGAAGAAAAAAGTAGAAAGATAAAGAGACGGCTATAGAGAGAGGGGGAGAAATAGAAGTTTCAATATAAAGATGTTACACACACGATTTTTCTTGTTGGGTTAGCACTTTTTATGGTATGGTCACTACGTTTATTTGTCGCGTCACCACTTTTTATTGCAGAGTCACCACTTTTATTGTTAGGTAACCACTTTTTATGGTTGGGTCACTACGTTTTATAGTTGGCTCACCACTTTTTTTGGTTGGGTCACAACGTTTTATTGTTGGGTCACCACTTCTTATTGCTGGGTCACCACTTTTATTGTTAGTCACCACTTTTTATGGTTGGGTCACCACTTTTTCTTGCTGGGTCACAACGTTTTATTGTTGGGTAACCACTTTTTATTGCTGGGTCACTACGTTTCATTGTTAGGTCACTACGATTTACGGTTAGGTCACTACGTTTTATTGTTGGGTCACCACTTTTTATGGTTGGTTCACTACGTTTTATTGTTGGGTCACCATATTTTATGGTTTGGTCACTACGTTTTATTGTTGGGTCACTACGATTTATTGTTGGGTCACTACGATTAATTGTTGGGTCACCGCTTTTTATTGCTGGGTCACTACGTTTTATTGTTGGGTCACCACGTTTTATTGCTGGGTCACCACTTTTTATGGTTGGTCACTACGTTTTATGGTTGGGTAACCATTTTTTATGGTTGGGTCACTACGTTTCATTGTTGGGTCACTACGATTTATGGTAAGGTCACTACGTTTTATTGTTGGGTTACCACTTTTTATTGCTGGGTCACAACTTCTTATTGCTGGGTCACCACTTTTATGGTTGGTCACTACGTTTTATTGTTGGATCACTAAGTTTTATTGTTGGGTCACCACGTTTTATTGTTGGGTCACAACTTTATTGTAGGGTCACCACTTTTTATTGTTGGGTCACTACGTTTTAATGTTGGGTCACCACGTTTTATTGCTGGATCACTAAGTTTTATTGTTGGATCACCACAATTTATGGTTGGGTCACTACGTTTTATGGTTGGGTCAACACTTTTTATGGTTTGGTAACTACGTTTTATTGTTGGGTCACTACGTTTTATGGTTAGGTCACTACGTTTTATTGCTGGGTCACCAAGTTTTATTGTTGGGTCACCACTTTTTATGGTTGGGTCACCACTTTATATTGTTTAGTTACTACGTTTTATGGTTTGGGCCACTACGTTTTATGGTTATGTCACTACGTTTTATTGTTGGGTCACTAAGTTTTATTGTTGGGTCACCACGTTTTATTGTTGGGTCACAACTTTATTGTAGGGTCACCACTTTTTATTGTTGGGTCACTACGTTTTAATGTTGGGTCACCACGTTTTATTGCTGGATCACTAAGTTTTATTGTTGGGTCACCACTATTTATGGTTGGGTCACTACTTTTTATGGTTGGGTCACGACTTTTTATGGTTGGGTCACTACGTTTTATTGTTGGGTCACTACGTTTTATGGTTAGGTCACTACGTTTTATTGTTGGGTCACCAAGTTTTATTGTTGGGTCACAACTTTATATGGTTGGGTCACCACTTTATATTGTTTAGTTACTACGTTTTATGGTTTGGGCCACTACGTTTTATGGTTAGGTCACTACGTTTTATTGTTGGGTCACCTATTTTTATGGTTGGGTCACTACGTTTCATGGTAAAGTCACTACGTTTTATTGCTGGGTCACCACTTTTTATTGCTGGGTCACCACTTTTTATGGTTGGGTCACTACGTTTTATGGTTAAGTCACTACGTTTTATGGTTGGGTCACCACTTTATATTGTTTAGTTACTACGTTTTATGGTTTGGGCCACTACGTTTTATGGTAAGGTAACTACGTTTTATTGTTGGGTCACCACTTTTTATGGTTGGGTCACTACGTTTCATGGTAAAGTCACTACGTTTTATTGCTGGGTCACCACTTTTTATTGCTGGGTCACCACTTTTTATGGTTGGGTCACTACGTTTTATAGTTAAGTCACTACGTTTTATTGTTGGGTCACCACTTTTTTTAGTTGGGTCACTACGTTTTATTGTTGGGTCACTACGTTTTATTGCTGGGTCACCACTTTTTATTGTTGGGTCACGATTTTATTGTTGGGTCACCACGTTTTATTGCTGAGTCACTACGTTTTATTGTTGGGTCACCACGTTTTATTGTTGAGTCACCACTTTTTATGGTTGGGTCACTACGTTTTATTGTTGGTTCACTACGTTTTATGGTTGAATCACAACGTTTTATTGTTAGGTCACCAATTTTTATTGTTGTGTCACCACTTTATAGGGTTTAATCACTATGTTTTATCGTTGGGTCACCACTTTTTATTGCTGGGTCACCACGTTTTATGGTTGGGTCACTACGTTTTATCGTTGGGTCACTACGTTTGATTGTTGGGTCACTACGATTTATGGTTGGGTCACTACGTTTTATTGTTGGGTCATCACATTTTATGGTTTGGTCACTACGTTTTATTGTTGGGTCACTACGTTTTATTGTTGGGTCACCACTTTTTATTGTTTGGTCACTACGTTTTATTGTTGCGTCACTACGTTTTATTGCTGGGTCACCACTTTTTATTGTTGGGTCACGATTTTATTGTTGGGTCACCACTTTTTATTGTTGGGTCACCACTTTTTTGGTTGGGTCACTACATTTTATTGCTGGGTCACCACTTTTTTGGTTGGGTCACCACTTTATTGTAGGGTCACCACTTTTTATTGTTTGGTCACCACGTTTTAATGTTGGGTCGCAACGTTTTAATGTTGGGTCACTAGGTTTTATGGTTGGGTCACTACGTTTTATTGTTGGGTCACTACGATTTATGGTTAGGTACCTACGTTTTATTGTTGGGTCACTACGATTTATGGTTAGGTCACTACGTTTTATTGTTGGGTCACAACTTTTTTTGGTTGGGTCATTAAGTTTTATGGTTGGGTCATTAAGTTTTATTGTGTGGTGACCACTTTTTATGGTTTAATCACTATGTTTTATCGTTGGGTCACCACGTATTATTACTGGGTCACCACTTTTATTGTTGGGTCACCACATTTTTTGGTTGGGCTACTACGTTTTATTGTTTGGTCACTACGTTTTATGGTTAGGTCACTACGTTGTATTGTTGGGTCACCACTTTTTATAGTTGGGTCACTACGTTTTATTGTTGGGTCACTACGTTTTATTGCTGGGTAACCACTTTTTATTGTTTGGTCACGATTTTATTGTTGGTCACCACTTTTTATTGTTGGGTCACTACGTTTTAATGTTGGGTTACTACGTTTTATTGCTGGGTCACTACGTTTTATTGTTAGGTCACTACTTTTTATGGTTGGTCACTACGTTTTATTGTTGGGTCACTACGATTTATGGTTAGGTCGCTACGTTTTATTGTTGTGTCACCACTCTTTATTGCTGGGTCACCACTTTTTCTTGCTGGGTCACTACGTTTTATTGTTAGGTAACCACTTTTTATTGCTGGGTCACTACGTTTCATTGTTACCTCACTACGATTTATGGTTAGGTTACTACGTTTTATTGCTGGGTCACGACTATTTATGGTTAGGTCACTACGTTTTATTGTTGGGTCATCACATTTTATGGTTTGGTCACTACGTTTTATTGTTGGGTCACTACGATTTATTGTTGGGTCACCACATTTTATTGTTGGGTCACCACTTTTTATTGCTGGGTCACTACGTTTTAATGTTGGGTCACCACGTTTTATTGCTGGGTCACCACGTTTTATTGTTGGATCACCACTTTTTATGGTTGGTCACTACGTTTTATTGTTGGGTCATCACATTTTTTGGTTGGGTCACTAAGTTTTATTGTTTGGTCACTACGTTTTATAGTTGGGTAACTACGTTTTATTGTTGGGTCACCACTTTTTATGGTTGGATCACTACGTTTTATTGCTGGGTCACCACTTTTTATTGTTGGGTCACGATTTTATTGTTGGGTCACCACTTTTTATTGTTGGGTCACAACTTTTTTGGTTGGGTCACTACGTTTTATGGCGGGGTCATCACTTTTTTGGTTGGGTAACCACTTTATTGTTGGGTCACCACGTTTTAATGTTGGGTCACCACGTTTTAATGTTGGGTCACTACGTTTTATGGTTGGGTCACTACGTTTTATTGTTGGATCACTACGATTTATGGTTAGGTCACTACGTTTTATTGTTGGGTCACCACTTTTTTTGGTAGGGTCATTAAGTTTTATGGTTCGGTCATTAAGTCTTATTGTTGGGTCACCACTTTTTATGGTTTAATCACTATGTTTTATTGTTGGGTCACCACTTATTATTGCTGGGTTACCACTTTTATTGTTGGGTCACTACGTTTTATTGTTGGGTCACTACGATTTATGGTTAGGTCGCTACGTTTTATTGTTGGGTCACCACTCTTTATTGCTGGGTCACCACTTTTTCTTGCGTGGTCACTACGTTTTATTTGTTGGGTAACCACTTTTTATTGCTGGGTCACTACGTTTCATTGTTACGTCACTACGATTTATGGTTAGGTCACTACGGTTTATTGTTGGTCACGACTATTTATGGTTGGGTCACTACGTTTTATTGTTGGGTCACCACATTTTATGGTTTGGCTACCACGTTTTATTGTTGGGTCACTACGATTTATTGTTGGGTCACATATTTTATTGTTGGGTCACCACTTTTTATTGCTGGGTCACTACGTTTTTATGTTGGTTCACCACGTTTTATTGCTGGGTCACTACGTATTATTGTTGGGTCACCACGTTTTATTGTTGGGTCACCACTTTTTATGGTTGGGTCACTACGTTTTATGGTTGGGTCACTACGTTTTATTGTTGGGTCACAACTTTATATGGTTGGGTCACCACTTTATATTGTTTAGTTACTACGTTTTATGGTTTGGGCCACTAGGTTTTATGGTTAGGTACCTACGTTTTATTGTTGGGTCACCACTTTTTATGGTTGGGTCACTACGTTTCATGGTAAAGTCACTACGTTTTATTGCTGGGTCACCACTTTTTATTGCTGGGTCACCACTTTTTATGGTTGGGTCACTACGTTTCATGGTAAAGTCACTACGTTTTATTGCTGGGTCACCACTTTTTATTGCTGGGTCACCACTTTTTATGGTTGGGTCACTACGTTTTATAGTTAAGTCACTACGTTTTATTGTTGGGTCACCACTTTTTTTAGTTGGGTCACTACATTTTTTGTTGGGTCACTACGTTTTATTGCTGGGTCACCACTTTTTATTGTTGGGTCACGATTTTATTGTTGGGTCACCACGTTTTATTGCTGAGTCACTACGTTTTATTGTTGTGTCACCACGTTTTATTGTTGGGTCACCACTTTTTATGGTTGGGTCACTACGTTTTATTGTTGGGTCACTACGTTTTATGGTTGAATCACTACGTTTTATTGTTGGGTCACCACTTTTTATTGTTGTGTAACCACTTTATAGGGTTTAATCACTATGTTTTATCGTTGGGTCACCACTTTTTATTGCTGGGTCCCCATTTTTATTGTTGGACAACAGCTTTTTATGGTTGGGTCACTACGTTTTATTGTTGGGTCACTACGATTTATTGTTGGGTCACCACATTTAATTGTTGGGTCACCACTTTTTATTGCTGGGTCACTACGTTTTAATGTTGGGTCACCACGTTTTATTGCTGGGTCACCACGTTTTATTGTTGGATCACCACTTTTTATGGTTGGGTCACTACGTTTTATTGTTGGGTCATCACATTTTTTGGTTGGGTCACTAAGTTTTATTGTTTCATCACTACGTTTTATGGTTGGGTCACTACGTTTTATTGTTGGGTCACCACTTTTTATGGTTGGATCACTACGTTTTATTGCTGGGTCACCACTTTTTATTGTTGGGTCACCACGTTTTATTGCTGAGTCACTACGTTTTATTGTTGGGTCACCACGTTTTATTGTTGGGTCACCACTTTTTATGGTTGGGTCACTACATTTTATTGTTGGGTCACTACGTTTTATGGTTGAATCACTACGTTTTATTGTTGGGTCACCACTTTTTATTGTTGTGTAACCACTTTATAGGGTTTAATCACTATGTTTTATCGTTGGGTCACCACTTTTTATTGCTGGGTCCCCATTTTTATTGTTGGATAACAACTTTTTATGGTTGGGCTACTACGTTTTATTGTTGGGTCACCACATTTTTTGGTTTGGTCACTACGTTTTATTGTTTGGTCACTACGTTTTATGGTTAGGTAACTACGTTTTATTGTTGGGTCACCACTTTTTATGGTTGGGTCACTACGTTTTATTGCTGGGTCACAACTTTTTATTGTTGGGTCACGATTTTATTGTTGGGTCACCACGTTTTGTTGTTGGGTCACTACGTTTTATTGTTGGGTCACTACTTTTTTTGGTTGGGTCACTACGTTTTATGGTTGGGTCACTACGTTTTATTGTTGGGTCACTACGTTTTATGGTTGGGTCACTACGTTTTATTGTTGGGCCACTACGTTTTATGGTTGGGTCACTACGTTTTATTGTTGGGTCACCACTTTTTATTGTTTGGTCACCACTTTTTAGGGTTTAATCACTATGTTTTATCGTTGGGTCACCACTTTTTATTGCTGGGTCACAATTTTTATTGTTAAATCACCACTATGTTTTATCGTTGGGTCACCACTATTTATTGCTGGGTCACCATTTTTATTGTTGGATCACCACATTTTATGGTTGGGTCACTACGTTTTATTGTTGGGTCACCACATTTATTGTTGGGTCACTACGTTTTATTGTTTGGTCACTACGTTTTATGGTTAGGTAACTACGTTTTATTGTTGGGTCACCACTTTTTATGGTTGGGTCACTACGTTTTATTGTTGGGTCACTACGTTTTATTCCTGGGTCACCACTTTTTATTGTTGGGTCACCACGTTTTTGGTTGGGTCACCAAGTCTTATTGTTGGGTCACCACTTTTTATGGTTGGGTCACAACTTTATATTGTTTAGTTACTACGTTTTATGGTTTTGGCCACTACGTTTTATGGTTAGGTCACTACGTTTTATTGTTGGGTAACTACGTTTTATTGCTGGGTCACCACTTTTTATTGTTGGGTCACGATTTTATTGTTGGGTCACCACGTTTTATTGCTGGGTCACCACTTTTTATGGTTGGGTCATTACGTTTTATGGTTAAGTCACTACGTTTTATTGTTGGGTCACCACTTTTTTTAGTTAAGTCACTACGTTTTATTGTTTGGTCACTACGTTTTATTGCTGGGTCACCACTTTTTATTGTTGGGTCACGATTTTATTGTTGGGTCACAACGTTTTATTGTTGGGTCACCACGTTTTATTGTTGGGTCCCCACTTTTGATGGTTGGGTCACTACGTTTTATGGTTGGGTCACTACGTTTGATTGTAGGGTCACTACGATTTATGGTTGGGTCACTACGTTTTATTGTTGGGTCACTACGTTTTATTGTTGGGTCACCACTTTTTATTGTTGGGTCACCACTTTTTATGGTTTAATCACTACGTTTTATCGTTGGGTCACCACTTTTTATTGCTGGGTCACCACTTTTATTGTTGGATCACCACTTTTCAGGGTGTGGTCACTACGTTTTATTGTTGGGTCACAACATTTTTTGGTTGGGTCACTAAGTTTTATTGTTTGGTCACTACGTTTTATCATTAGGTAACTACGTTTTATTGTTGGGTCACCACTTTTTATGGTTGGGTCACTACGTTTTATTGTTGCGTCACTACGTTTTATTGCTGGGTCACCACTTTTTATTGTTGGGTCACGATTTTATTGTTGGGTCACCCATTTTTATTGTTTGGTCACCACGTTTTAATGTTGGGTCGCAACGTTTTAATGTTGGGTCACTACGTTTTATGGTTGGGTCACTACGTTTTATTGTTGGGTCACTACGATTTATGGTTAGGTCACTACGTTTTATGGGTGGGTCACTACGATTTATGGTTAGGTCACTACGTTTTATTGTTGGGTCACAACTTTTTTTTGGTTGGGTCATTAAGTTTTATGGTTGGGTCATTAAGTTTTATTGTTGGGTGACCACTTTTTATGGTTTTATCAAAATGTTTTATCGTTGGGTCACCACGTATTATTACTGGGTCACCACTTTTATTGTTGGGTCACCACATTTTTTGGTTGGGCTACTACGTTTTATTGTTTGGTCACTACGTTTTATGGTTAGGTCACTACGTTTTATTGCTGGGTCACCACTTTTTATTGTTGGGTCACGATTTTATTGTTGGGTCACCACGTTTTATTGCTGAGTCACTACGTTTTATTGTTGGGTCACTACTTTATATGGTTGGGTCACTACGTTTTATTGTTGGGTCACTACGTTTTATTGCTGGGTCACCACTTTTTATTGTTGGGTCACGATTTTATTGTTGTGTCACCACTTTTTATTGTTGGGTCACCACGTTTTTGGTTGGGTCACCAAGTTTTATTGTTGGGTCACCACATTTTATGGTTGGGTCACAACTTTATATTGTTTAGTTACTACGTTTTATGGTTTGGGCCACTACGTTTTATGGTTAGGTCACTACGTTTTATTGTTGGGTAACTACGTTTTATTGCTGGGTCACCACTTTTTATTGTTGGGTCACGATTTTATTGTTGGGTCACCACGTTTTATTGCTGGGTCACCACTTTTTATGGTTGGGTCATTACGTTTTATGGTTAAGTCACTACGTTTTATTGTTGGGTCACCACTTTTTTTAGTTAAGTCACTACGTTTTATTGTTTGGTCACTACGTTTTATTGCTGGGTCACCACTTTTTATTGTTGGGTCACGATTTTATTGTTGGGTCACAACGTTTTATTGTTGGGTCACCACGTTTTATTGTTGGGTCCCCACTTTTTATGGTTGGGTCACTACGTTTTATGGTTGGGTCACTACGTTTGATTGTTGGGTCACTACGATTTATGGTTAGGTCACTACGTTTTATTGTTGGGTCACTACGTTTTATTGTTGGGTCACCACTTTTTATTGTTGGGTCACCACTTTTTATGGTTTAATCACTACGTTTTATCGTTGGGTCACCACTTTTTATTGCTGGGTCACCACTTTTATTGTTGGATCACCACTTTTCAGGTGTGGTCACTACGTTTTATTGTTGGGTCACAACATTTTTTGGTTGGGTCACTAAGTTTTATTGTTTGGTCACTACGTTTTATCATTATGTAACTACGTTTTATTGTTGGGTCACCACTTTTTATGGTTGGGTCACTACGTTTTATTGTTGCGTCACTACGTTTTATTGCTGGGTCACCACTTTTTATTGTTGGGTCACGATTTTATTGTTGGGTCACCCATTTTTATTGTTTGGTCACCACGTTTTAATGTTGGGTCGCAACGTTTTAATGTTGGGTCACTACGTTTTATGGTTGGGTCACTACGTTTTATTGTTGGGTCACTACGATTTATGGTTAGGTCACTACGTTTTATGGGTGGGTCACTACGATTTATGGTTAGGTCACTACGTTTTATTGTTGGGTTACAACTTTTTTTTGGTTGGGTCATTAAGTTTTATGGTTGGGTCATTAAGTTTTATTGTTGGGTGACCACTTTTTATGGTTTTATCAAAATGTTTTATCGTTGGGTCACCACGTATTATTACTGGGTCACCACTTTTATTGTTGGGTCACCACATTTTTTGGTTGGGCTACTACGTTTTATTGTTTGGTCACTACGTTTTATGGTTAGGTCACTACGTTTTATTGCTGGGTCACCACTTTTTATTGTTGGGTCACGATTTTATTGTTGGGTCACCACGTTTTATTGCTGAGTCACTACGTTTTATTGTTGGGTCACTACTTTTTATGGTTGGGTCACTACGTTTTATTGTTGGGTCACTACGTTTTATTGCTGGGTCACCACTTTTTATTGTTGGGTCACGATTTTATTGTTGTGTCACCACTTTTTATTGTTGGGTCACCACGTTTTTGGTTGGGTCACCAAGTTTTATTGTTGGGTCACCACATTTTATAATTGGGTCACAACTTTATATTGTTTAGTTACTACGTTTTATGGTTTGGGCCACTACGTTTTATGGTTAGGTCACTACGTTTTATTGTTGGGTAACTACGTTTTATTGCTGGGTCACCACTTTTTATTGTTGGGTCACGATTTAATTGTTGGGTCACCACTTTTTATTGTTAAGTCACCACGTTTTTGGTTGGGTCATTACGTTTCATGGTAAAGTCACTACGTTTTATTGCTGGGTCACCACTTTTTATTGCTGGGTCACCACTTTTTATGGTTGGGTCATTACGTTTTATGGTTAAGTCACTACGTTTTATTGTTGGGTCATCACTTTTTTTAGTTGGGTCACTACGTTTTATTGTTTGGTCACTACGTTTTATTGCCTGGTCACCACTTTTTATTGTTGGGTCACGATTTTATTGTTGGGTCACAACGTTTTATTGTTGGGTCACCACGTTTTATTGTTGGGTCACCACGTTTTATGGTTGGGTCACTACGTTTTATGGTTGGGTCACTACATTTGATTGTTGGGTCACTACGATTTATGGTTTGACAACTACGTTTTATTGTTGGGTCATCACATTTTCTGGTTTGGTCACTACGTTTTATTGTTGAATCACTACGTTTTATTGTTGGGTCACCACTTTTTATTGTTGGGTCACCACTTTTTATGGTTTAATCACTACGTTTCATCGTTGGGTCACCACTTTTTATTGCTGGGTCACCACTGTTATTGTTGGATCACCACTTTTCAGGGTGTGGTCACTACGTTTTATTGTTGGGTCACAACATTTTTTGGTTGCGTCACTAAGTTTTATTGTTTGGTCACTACGTTTTATGGTTAGGTAACTACGTTTTATTGTTGGGTCACCACTTTTTACGGTTGGGTCACTACGTTTTATTGTTGCGTCACTACGTTTTATTGCTGGGTCACCACTTTTTATTGTTGGGTCACGATTTTATTGTTGGGTCACCACTTTTTATTGTTTGGTCACCACGTTTTAATGTTGGGTCGCAACGTTTTAATGTTGGGTCACTAGGTTTTATGGTTGGGTCACTACGTTTTATTGTTGGGTCACTACGATTTATGGTTAGGTCACTACGTTTTATTGTTGGGTCACAACTTTTTTTGGTTGGGTCATTAAGTTTTATGGTTGTGTCATTAAGTTTTATTGTTGGGTGACCACTTTTTATGGTTTAATCACTATGTTTTATCGTTGGGTCACCACGTATTATTACTGGGTCACCACTTTTATTGTTGGGTCACCACATTTTTTGGTTGGGCTACTACGTTTTATTGTTTGGTCACTACGTTTTATGATTAGGTCACTACGTTGTATTGTTGGGTCACCACTTTTTATAGTTGGGTCACTACGTTTTATTGTTGGGTCACTACGTTTTATTGCTGGGTAACCACTTTTTATTGTTTGGTCACGATTTTATTGTTGGTCACCACTTTTTATTGTTGGGTCACTACGATTTAATGTTGGGTTACTACGTTTTATTGCTGGGTCACTACGTTTTATTGTTAGGTCACTACTTTTTATGGTTGGGTCACTACGTTTTATTGTTGGGTCACTACGTTTTATTGTTGGGTCACTACGATTTATGGTTAGGTCGCTACGTTTTATTGTTGAGTCACCACTCTTTATTGCTGGGTCACCACTTTTTCTTGCTGGGTCACTACGTTTTATTGTTAGGTAACCACTTTTTATTGCTGGGTCACTACGTTTCATTGTTACGTCACTACGATTTATCGTTAGGTCACTACGTTTTATTGCTGGGTCACGACTATTTATGGTTGGGTCACTACGTTTTATTGTTGGGTCATCACATTTTATCGTTTGGTCACTACGTTTTATTGTTGGGTCACTACGATTTATTGTTGGGTCACCACATTTTATTGTTGGGTCACCACTTTTTATTGCTGGGTCACTACGTTTTAATGTTGGGTCACCACGTTTTATTGCTGGGTCACCACGTTTTATTGTTGGATCACCACTTTTTATAATTGGGTCACTACGTTTTATTGTTGGGTCATCACATTTTTTGGTTGGGTCACTAAGTTTTATTGTTTGGTCACTACGTTTTATGGTTGGGTCACTACGTTTTATTGTTGGGTCACCACTTTTTATGGTTGGATCACTACGTTTTATTGCTGGGTCACAACTTTTTATTGTTGGGTCACGATTTTATTGTTAGGTCACCACTTTTTATTGTTGGGTCACCACTTTTTTGGTTGGGTCACTACGTTTTATGGCGGGGTCATCACTTTTTTGGTTGGGTAACCACTTTATTGTTGGGTCACCACGTTTTAATGTTGGGTCACCACGTTTTAATGTTGGGTCACTACGTTTTATGGTTGGGTCACTACGTTTTATTGTTGGGTCACAACGATTTATGGTTAGGTCACTACGTTTTATTGTTGGGTTACCACTTTTTTTGGTAGGGTCATTAAGTTTTATGGTTCTGTCATTAAGTCTTATTGTTGGGTCACCACTTTTTATTGCTGGGTCACCACTTTTATTTTTGGGTCACTACGTTTTATTGTTGGGTCACTACGATTTATGGTTAGGTCGCTACGTTTTATTGTTGGGTCACCACTCTTTATTGCTGGGTCACCACTTTTTCTTGCTGGGTCACTACGTTTTATTTGTTGGGTAACCACTTTTTATTGCTGGGTCACTACGTTTCATTGTTACGTCACTACGATTTATGGTTAGGTCACTACGGTTTATTGTTGGTCACGACTATTTATGGTTGGGTCACTACGTTTTATTGTTGGGGCACCACATTTTATGGTTTGGCTACCACGTTTTATTGTTGGGTCACTACGATTTATTGTTGGGTCACATATTTTATTGTTGGGTCACCACTTTTTATTGCTGGGTAACTACGTTTTAATGTTGGGTCACCACGTTTTATTGCTGGGTCACTACGTATTATTGTTGGGTCACCACGTTTTATTGTTGGGTCACCACTTTTTATGGATGAGTCACTACTTTTTATGGTTGGGTCACTACGTTATATTGTTGGGTCACAACTTTATATGGTTGGGTCACCACTTTATATTGTTTAGTTACTACGTTTTATGGTTTGGGCCACTACGTTATATGGTTAGGTCACTACGTTTTATTGTTGGGTCACCACTTTTTATGGTTGGGTCACTACGTTTCATGGTAAAGTCACTACGTTTTATTGCTGGGTCACCACTTTTTATTGCTGGGTCACCACTTTTTATTGCTGGGTCACTACGTTTTATGGTTAAGTAACTACGTTTTATGGTTGGGTCACCACTTTATATTGTTTAGTTACTACGTTTTATGGTTTGGGCCACTACGTTTTATGGTTAGGTCACTACGTTTTATTGTTGGGTCACCTCTTTTTATGGTTGGGTCACTACGTTTCATGGTAAAGTCACTACGTTTTATTGCTGGGTCACCACTTTTTATTGCTGGGTCACCACTTTTTATGGTTGGGTCACTACGTTTTATAGTTAAGTCACTACGTTTTATTGTTGGGTCACCACTTTTTTTAGTTGGGTCACTACGTTTTATTGTTTGGTCACTACGTTTTATTGCTGGGTCACCACTTTTTATTGTTGGGTCACGATTTTATTGTTGGGTCACCACGTTTTATTGCTGAGTCACTACGTTTTATTGTTGGGTCACCACGTTTTATTGATGGGTCACTACGTTTTATTGTTGGGTCACCACGTTTTATTGTTGGGTCACCACTTTTTATGGTTGGGTCACTACGTTTTATTGTTGGGTAACTACGTTTTATGGTTGAATCACTACGTTTTATTGTTGGGTCACCACTTTTTATTGTTGTGTCACCACTTTATAGGGTTTAATCACTATGTTTTATCGTTGGGTCACCACTTTTTATTGCTGGGTCCCCATTTTTATTGTTGGATAACAGCTTTTTATGGTTGGGTCACTACGTTTTATTGTTGGGTCACCAAATTTTTTGGTTGGGTCACTACGTTTTATTGTTTGGTCACTACGTTTTATGGTTAAGTAACTACGTTTTATTGTTGGGTCACCACTTTTTATGGTTGGGTAACTACATTTTATTGTTGGGTCACTACGTTTTATTGCTGGGTCACAACTTTTTATTGTTGGGTCACGATTTTATTGTTGGGTCACCACGTTTTATTGTTGGGTCACTACGTTTTATTGTTGGGTCACTACTTTTTTGGTTGGGTCACTACGTTTTATGGTTGGGTCACTACGTTTTATTGTTGGGTCACCACTTTTTATTGTTTGGTCACCACTTTTTAGGGTTTAATCAATATGTTTTATCGTTGGGTCACCACTTTTTATTGCTGGGTCACAATTTTTATTGTTAAATCACCACTATGTTTTATCGTTGGGTCACCACTATTTATTGCTGGGTCACCATTTTTATTGTTGGATCACCACATTTTATGGTTGGGTCACTACGTTTTATTGTTGGGTCACCACATTTTTTGGTTGGGTCACTACGTTTTATTGTTTGGTCACTACGTTTTATGGTTAGGTAACTACGTTTTATTGTTGGGTCACCACTTTTTACGGTTGGGTCACTACGTTTTATTGTTGCGTCACTACGTTTTATTGCTGGGTCACCACTTTTTATTGTTGGGTCACGATTTTATTGTTGGGTCACCACTTTTTATTGTTTGGTCACCACGTTTTAATGTTGGGTCGCAACGTTTTAATGTTGGGTCACTAGGTTTTATGGTTGGGTCACTACGTTTTATTGTTGGGTCACTACGATTTATGGTTAGGTCACTACGTTTTATTGTTGGGTCACTACGATTTATGGTTAGGTCACTACGTTTTATTGTTGGGTCACAACTTTTTTTGGTTGGGTCATTAAGTTTTATGGTTGTGTCATTAAGTTTTATTGTTGGGTGACCACTTTTTATGGTTTAATCACTATGTTTTATCGTTGGGTCACCACGTATTATTACTGGGTCACCACTTTTATTGTTGGGTCACCACATTTTTTGGTTGGGCTACTACGTTTTATTGTTTGGTCACTACGTTTTATGATTAGGTCACTACGTTGTATTGTTGGGTCACCACTTTTTATAGTTGGGTCACTACGTTTTATTGTTGGGTCACTACGTTTTATTGCTGGGTAACCACTTTTTATTGTTTGGTCACGATTTTATTGTTGGTCACCACTTTTTATTGTTGGGTCACTACGATTTAATGTTGGGTTACTACGTTTTATTGCTGGGTCACTACGTTTTATTGTTAGGTCACTACTTTTTATGGTTGGGTCACTACGTTTTATTGTTGGGTCACTACGTTTTATTGTTGGGTCACCACTTTTTTTAGTTGGGTCACTACGTTTTATTGTTTGGTCACTACGTTTTATTGCTGGGTCACCACTTTTTATTGTTGGGTCACGATTTTATTGTTGGGTCACCACGTTTTATTGCTGAGTCACTACGTTTTATTGTTGGGTCACAACGTTTTATTGATGGGTCACTACGTTTTATTGTTGGGTCACCACGTTTTATTGTTGGGTCACCACTTTTTATGGTTGGGTCACTACGTTTTATTGTTGGGTAACTACGTTTTATGGTTGAATCACTACGTTTTATTGTTGGGTCACCACTTTTTATTGTTGTGTCACCACTTTATAGGGTTTAATCACTATGTTTTATCGTTGGGTCACCACTTTTTATTGCTGGGTCCCCATTTTTATTGTTGGATAACAGCTTTTTATGGTTGGGTCACTACGTTTTATTGTTGGGTCACCAAATTTTTTGGTTGGGTCACTACGTTTTATTGTTTGGTCACTACGTTTTATGGTTAAGTAACTACGTTTTATTGTTGGGTCACCACTTTTTATGGTTGGGTAACTACATTTTATTGTTGGGTCACTACGTTTTATTGCTGGGTCACAACTTTTTATTGTTGGGTCACGATTTTATTGTTGGGTCACCACGTTTTATTGTTGGGTCACTACGTTTTATTGTTGGGTCACTACTTTTTTGGTTGGGTCACTACGTTTTATGGTTGGGTCACTACGTTTTATTGTTGGGTCACCACTTTTTATTGTTTGGTCACCACTTTTTAGGGTTTAATCAATATGTTTTATCGTTGGGTCACCACTTTTTATTGCTGGGTCACAATTTTTATTGTTAAATCACCACTATGTTTTATCGTTGGGTCACCACTATTTATTGCTGGGTCACCATTTTTATTGTTGGATCACCACATTTTATGGTTGGGTCACTACGTTTTATTGTTGGGTCACCACATTTTTTGGTTGGGTCACTACGTTTTATTGTTTGGTCACTACGTTTTATGGTTAGGTAACTACGTTTTATTGTTGGGTCACCACTTTTTACGGTTGGGTCACTACGTTTTATTGTTGCGTCACTACGTTTTATTGCTGGGTCACCACTTTTTATTGTTGGGTCACGATTTTATTGTTGGGTCACCACTTTTTATTGTTTGGTCACCACGTTTTAATGTTGGGTCGCAACGTTTTAATGTTGGGTCACTAGGTTTTATGGTTGGGTCACTACGTTTTATTGTTGGGTCACTACGATTTATGGTTAGGTCACTACGTTTTATTGTTGGGTCACTACGATTTATGGTTAGGTCACTACGTTTTATTGTTGGGTCACAACTTTTTTTGGTTGGGTCATTAAGTTTTATGGTTGTGTCATTAAGTTTTATTGTTGGGTGACCACTTTTTATGGTTTAATCACTATGTTTTATCGTTGGGTCACCACGTATTATTACTGGGTCACCACTTTTATTGTTGGGTCACCACATTTTTTGGTTGGGCTACTACGTTTTATTGTTTGGTCACTACGTTTTATGATTAGGTCACTACGTTGTATTGTTGGGTCACCACTTTTTATAGTTGGGTCACTACGTTTTATTGTTGGGTCACTACGTTTTATTGCTGGGTAACCACTTTTTATTGTTTGGTCACGATTTTATTGTTGGTCACCACTTTTTATTGTTGGGTCACTACGATTTAATGTTGGGTTACTACGTTTTATTGCTGGGTCACTACGTTTTATTGTTAGGTCACTACTTTTTATGGTTGGGTCACTACGTTTTATTGTTGGGTCACTACGTTTTATTGTTGGGTCACTACGATTTATGGTTAGGTCGCTACGTTTTATTGTTGAGTCACCACTCTTTATTGCTGGGTCACCACTTTTTCTTGCTGGGTCACTACGTTTTATTGTTAGGTAACCACTTTTTATTGCTGGGTCACTACGTTTCATTGTTACGTCACTACGATTTATCGTTAGGTCACTACGTTTTATTGCTGGGTCACGACTATTTATGGTGGGGTCACTACGTTTTATTGTTGGGTCATCACATTTTATCGTTTGGTCACTACGTTTTATTGTTGGGTCACTACGATTTATTGTTGGGTCACCACATTTTATTGTTGGGTCACCACTTTTTATTGCTGGGTCACTACGTTTTAATGTTGGGTCACCACGTTTTATTGCTGGGTCACCACGTTTTATTGTTGGATCACCACTTTTTATAATTGGGTCACTACGTTTTATTGTTGGGTCATCACATTTTTTGGTTGGGTCACTAAGTTTTATTGTTTGGTCACTACGTTTTATGGTTGGGTCACTACGTTTTATTGTTGGGTCACCACTTTTTATGGTTGGATCACTACGTTTTATTGCTGGGTCACAACTTTTTATTGTTGGGTCACGATTTTATTGTTAGGTCACCACTTTTTATTGTTGGGTCACCACTTTTTTGGTTGGGTCACTACGTTTTATGGCGGGGTCATCACTTTTTTGGTTGGGTAACCACTTTATTGTTGGGTCACCACGTTTTAATGTTGGGTCACCACGTTTTAATGTTGGGTCACTACGTTTTATGGTTGGGTCACTACGTTTTATTGTTGGGTCACTACGATTTATGGTTAGGTCACTACGTTTTATTGTTGGGTCACCACTTTTTTTGGTAGGGTCATTAAGTTTTATGGTTCTGTCATTAAGTCTTATTGTTGGGTCACCACTTTTTATTGCTGGGTCACCACTTTTATTTTTGGGTCACTACGTTTTATTGTTGGGTCACTACGATTTATGGTTAGGTCGCTACGTTTTATTGTTGGGTCACCACTCTTTATTGCTGGGTCACCACTTTTTCTTGCTGGGTCACTACGTTTTATTTGTTGGGTAACCACTTTTTATTGCTGGGTCACTACGTTTCATTGTTACGTCACTACGATTTATGGTTAGGTCACTACGGTTTATTGTTGGTCACGACTATTTATGGTTGGGTCACTACGTTTTATTGTTGGGGCACCACATTTTATGGTTTGCCTACCACGTTTTATTGTTGGGTCACTACGATTTATTGTTGGGTCACATATTTTATTGTTGGGTCACCACTTTTTATTGCTGGGTAACTACGTTTTAATGTTGGGTCACCACGTTTTATTGCTGGGTCACTACGTATTATTGTTGGGTCACCACGTTTTATTGTTGGGTCACCACTTTTTATGGATGAGTCACTACTTTTTATGGTTGGGTCACTACGTTATATTGTTGGGTCACAACTTTATATGGTTGGGTCACCACTTTATATTGTTTAGTTACTACGTTTTATGGTTTGGGCCACTACGTTATATGGTTAGGTCACTACGTTTTATTGTTGGGTCACCACTTTTTATGGTTGGGTCACTACGTTTCATGGTAAAGTCACTACGTTTTATTGCTGGGTCACCACTTTTTATTGCTGGGTCACCACTTTTTATTGCTGGGTCACTACGTTTTATGGTTAAGTAACTACGTTTTATGGTTGGGTCACCACTTTATATTGTTTAGTTACTACGTTTTATGGTTTGGGCCACTACGTTTTATGGTTAGGTCACTACGTTTTATTGTTGGGTCACCTCTTTTTATGGTTGGGTCACTACGTTTCATGGTAAAGTCACTACGTTTTATTGCTGGGTCACCACTTTTTATTGCTGGGTCACCACTTTTTATGGTTGGGTCACTACGTTTTATAGTTAAGTCACTACGTTTTATTGTTGGGTCACCACTTTTTTTAGTTGGGTCACTACGTTTTATTGTTTGGTCACTACGTTTTATTGCTGGGTCACCACTTTTTATTGTTGGTCACGATTTTATTGTTGGGTCACCACGTTTTATTGCTGAGTAACTACGTTTTATTGTTGGGTCACCACGTTTTATTGATGGGTCACTACGTTTTATTGTTGGGTCACCACGTTTTATTGTTGGGTCACCACTTTTTATGGTTGGGTCACTACGTTTTATTGTTGGGTAACTACGTTTTATGGTTGAATCACTACGTTTTATTGTTGGGTCACCACTTTTTATTGTTGTGTCACCACTTTATAGGGTTTAATCACTATGTTTTATCGTTGGGTCACCACTTTTTCTTGCTGGGTCCCCATTTTTATTGTTGGATAACAGCTTTTTATGGTTGGGTCACTACGTTTTATTGTTGGGTCACCAAATTTTTTGGTTAGGGTCACTACGTTTTATTGTTTGGTCACTACGTTTTATGGTTAAGTAACTACGTTTTATTGTTGGGTCACCACTTTTTATGGTTGGGTAACTACATTTTATTGTTGGGTCACTACGTTTTATTGCTGGGTCACAACTTTTTATTGTTGGGTCACGATTTTATTGTTGGGTCACCACGTTTTATTGTTGGGTCACTACGTTTTATTGTTGGGTCACTACTTTTTTGGTTGGGTCACTACGTTTTATGGTTGGGTCACTACGTTTTATTGTTGGGTCACCACTTTTTATTGTTTGGTCACCACTTTTTAGGGTTTAATCAATATGTTTTATCGTTGGGTCACCACTTTTTATTGCTGGGTCACAATTTTTATTGTTAAATCACCACTATGTTTTATCGTTGGGTCACCACTATTTATTGCTGGGTCACCATTTTTATTGTTGGATCACCACATTTTATGGTTGGGTCACTACGTTTTATTGTTGGGTCACCACATTTTTTGGTTGGGTCACTACGTTTTATTGTTTGGTCACTACGTTTTATGGTTAGGTAACTACGTTTTATTGTTGGGTCACCACTTTTTATGGTTGGGTCACTACGTTTTATTGTTTGGTCACTACGTTTTATTGCTGGGTCACCACTTTTTATTGTTGGGTCACGATTTTATTGTTGTGTCACCACTTTTTATTGTTGGGTCACCACGTTTTTGGTTGGGTCACCAAGTTTTATTGTTGGGTCACCACTTTTTATGGTAGGTCACAACTTTATATTGTTTAGTTACTACGTTTTATGGTTTGGGCCACTACGTTTTATGGTTAGGTCACTACGTTTTATTGTTGGGTAACTACGTTTTATTGCTGGGTCACCACTTTTTATTGTTGGGTCACGATTTTATTGTTGGGTCACCACTTTTTATTGTTGGGTCATTAAGTTTTATGGTTCTGTCATTAAGTCTTATTGTTGGGTCACCACTTTTTATTGCTGGGTCACCACTTTTATTTTTGGGTCACTACGTTTTATTGTTGGGTCACTACGATTTATGGTTAGGTCGCTACGTTTTATTGTTGGGTCACCACTCTTTATTGCTGGGTCACCACTTTTTCTTGCTGGGTCACTACGTTTTATTTGTTGGGTAACCACTTTTTATTGCTGGGTCACTACGTTTCATTGTTACGTCACTACGATTTATGGTTAGGTCACTACGGTTTATTGTTGGTCACGACTATTTATGGTTGGGTCACTACGTTTTATTGTTGGGGCACCACATTTTATGGTTTGGCTACCACGTTTTATTGTTGGGTCACTACGATTTATTGTTGGGTCACATATTTTATTGTTGGGTCACCACTTTTTATTGCTGGGTAACTACGTTTTAATGTTGGGTCACCACGTTTTATTGCTGGGTCACTACGTATTATTGTTGGGTCACCACGTTTTATTGTTGGGTCACCACTTTTTATGGATGAGTCACTACTTTTTATGGTTGGGTCACTACGTTATATTGTTGGGTCACAACTTTATATGGTTGGGTCACCACTTTATATTGTTTAGTTACTACGTTTTATGGTTTGGGCCACTACGTTATATGGTTAGGTCACTACGTTTTATTGTTGGGTCACCACTTTTTATGGTTGGGTCACTACGTTTCATGGTAAAGTCACTACGTTTTATTGCTGGGTCACCACTTTTTATTGCTGGGTCACCACTTTTTATTGCTGGGTCACTACGTTTTATGGTTAAGTAACTACGTTTTATGGTTGGGTCACCACTTTATATTGTTTAGTTACTACGTTTTATGGTTTGGGCCACTACGTTTTATGGTTAGGTCACTACGTTTTATTGTTGGGTCACCTCTTTTTATGGTTGGGTCACTACGTTTCATGGTAAAGTCACTACGTTTTATTGCTGGGTCACCACTTTTTATTGCTGGGTCACCACTTTTTATGGTTGGGTCACTACGTTTTATAGTTAAGTCACTACGTTTTATTGTTGGGTCACCACTTTTTTTAGTTGGGTCACTACGTTTTATTGTTTGGTCACTACGTTTTATTGCTGGGTCACCACTTTTTATTGTTGGTCACGATTTTATTGTTGGGTCACCACGTTTTATTGCTGAGTCACTACGTTTTATTGTTGGGTCACCACGTTTTATTGATGGGTCACTACGTTTTATTGTTGGGTCACCACGTTTTATTGTTGGGTCACCACTTTTTATGGTTGGGTCACTACGTTTTATTGTTGGGTAACTACGTTTTATGGTTGAATCACTACGTTTTATTGTTGGGTCACCACTTTTTATTGTTGTGTCACCACTTTATAGGGTTTAATCACTATGTTTTATCGTTGGGTCACCACTTTTTATTGCTGGGTCCCCATTTTTATTGTTGGATAACAGCTTTTTATGGTTGGGTCACTACGTTTTATTGTTGGGTCACCAAATTTTTTGGTTGGGTCACTACGTTTTATTGTTTGGTCACTACGTTTTATGGTTAAGTAACTACGTTTTATTGTTGGGTCACCACTTTTTATGGTTGGGTAACTACATTTTATTGTTGGGTCACTACGTTTTATTGCTGGGTCACAACTTTTTATTGTTGGGTCACGATTTTATTGTTGGGTCACCACGTTTTATTGTTGGGTCACTACGTTTTATTGTTGGGTCACTACTTTTTTGGTTGGGTCACTACGTTTTATGGTTGGGTCACTACGTTTTATTGTTGGGTCACCACTTTTTATTGTTTGGTCACCACTTTTTAGGGTTTAATCAATATGTTTTATCGTTGGGTCACCACTTTTTATTGCTGGGTCACAATTTTTATTGTTAAATCACCACTATGTTTTATCGTTGGGTCACCACTATTTATTGCTGGGTCACCATTTTTATTGTTGGATCACCACATTTTATGGTTGGGTCACTACGTTTTATTGTTGGGTCACCACATTTTTTGGTTGGGTCACTACGTTTTATTGTTTGGTCACTACGTTTTATGGTTAGGTAACTACGTTTTATTGTTGGGTCACCACTTTTTATGGTTGGGTCACTACGTTTTATTGTTGCGTCACTACGTTTTATTGCTGGGTCACCACTTTTTATTGTTGGGTCACGATTTTATTGTTGTGTCACCACTTTTTATTGTTGGGTCACCACGTTTTTGGTTGGGTCACCAAGTTTTATTGTTGGGTCACCACTTTTTATGGTAGGTCACAACTTTATATTGTTTAGTTACTACGTTTTATGGTTTGGGCCACTACGTTTTATGGTTAGGTCACTACGTTTTATTGTTGGGTAACTACGTTTTATTGCTGGGTCACCACTTTTTATTGTTGGGTCACGATTTTATTGTTGGGTCACCACTTTTTATTGTTGGGTCACCACGTTTTTGGTTGGGTCATTACGTTTCATGGTAAAGTCACTACGTTTTATTGCTGGGTCACCACTTTTTATTGCTGGGTCACCACTTTTTATGGTTGGGTCATTACGTTTTATGGTTAAGTCACTACGTTTTATTGTTGGGTCACCACTTTTTTTAGTTGGGTCACTACGTTTTATTGTTTGGTCACTACGTTTTATGTCTGGGTCACCACTTTTTATTGTTGGGTCACGATTTTATTGTTGGGTCACAACGTTTTATTGTTGGGTCACCACGTTTTATTGTTGGGTCACCACGTTTTATTGTTGGGTCCCCACTTTTTATGGTTGGGTGACTACGTTTTATGGTTGGGTCACTACGTTTGATTGTTGGGTCACTACGATTTATGGTTGGGTCACTACGTTTTATTGTTGGGTCACTACGTTTTATTGTTGGGTCACCACTTTTTATTGTTGGGTCACCACTTTTTATGGTTTAATCACTACGTTTTATCGTTGGGTCACCACTTTTTATTGCTGGGTCACCACTTTTATTGTTGGATCACCACTTTTCAGGGTGTGGTCACTATGTTTTATTGTTGGGTCACAACATTTTTTGGTTGGGTCACTAACTTTTATTGTTTGGTCACTACGTTTTATGGTTAAGTAACTACGTTTTATTGTTGGGTCACCACTTTTTATGGTTGGGTCACTACGTTTTATTGTTGCGTCACTACGTTTTATTCCTGGGTCACCACTTTTTATTGCTGGGTCACCACTTTTTATTGTTGGGTCACGATTTTATTGTTGGGTCACCACTTTTTATTGTTGGGTCACCACTTTTTTGGTTGGGTCACTACGTTTTATTGCTGGGTCACCACTTTTTCGGTTGGGTCACCACTTTTTATTGTTTGGTCACCACGTTTTAATGTTGGGTCGCAACGTTAGCATGTTGGGTCACTACGTTTTGATGGTTGGGTCACTACGTTTTATTGTTGGGTCACTACGATTTATGGTTAGGTCCCTACGTTTTATTGTTGGGTCACTACGATTTATGGTTAGGTCACTACGTTTTATTGTTGGGTCACAACTTTTTTTTGGTTGGGTCATTAAGTTTTATGGTTGGGTCATTAAGTTTTATTGTTGGGTGACCACTTTTTATGGTTTTATCACTATGTTTTATTGTTGGGTCACCACGTATTATTACTGGGTCACCACTTTTATTGTTGGGTCACCACATTTTTTGGTTGGGCTACTACGTTTTATTGTTTGGTCACTACGTTTTATGGTTAGGTCACTACGTTTTATTGCTGGGTCACCACTTTTTATTGTTGGGTCACGATTTTATTGTTGGGTCACCACGTTTTATTGCTGAGTCACTACGTTTTATTGTTGGGTCACCACGTTTTATTGTTGGGTCACCACTTTTTATGGTTGGGTCACTACGTTTTATGGTTGAATCACTACGTTTTATTGTTGGGTCACCACTTTTTATTGTTGTGTCACCACTTTATAGGGTTTAATCACTATGTTTTATCGTTGGGTCACTACTTTTTATTGCTGGGTCCCCATTTTTATTGTTGGATAACAGCTTTTTATGGTTGGGTCACTACGTTTTATTGTTGGGTCACCACATTTTTTGGTTGGGTCACTACGTTTTATTGTTTGGTCACTACGTTTTATGGTTAGGTAACTACGTTTTATTGTTGGGTCACCACTTTTTATGGTTGGGTCACTACATTTTATTGTTGGGTCACTACGTTTTATTGCTGGGTCACAACTTTTTATTGTTGTGTCACCACTTTATAGGGTTTAATCACTGTTTTATCGTTGGGTCACCACTTTTTATTGCTGGGTCCCCATTTTTATTGTTGGATAACAGCTTTTTATGGTTGGGTCACTACGTTTTATTGTTGGGTCACCACATTTTTTGGTTGGGTCACTACGTTTTATTGTTTGGTCACTACGTTTTATGGTTAGGTAACTACGTTTTATTGTTGGGTAACCACTTTTTATGGTTGGGTCACTACATTTTATTGTTGGGTCACTACGTTTTATTGCTGGGTCACAACTTTTTATTGTTGGGTCACGATTTTATTGTTGGGTCACCACGTTTTATTGTTGGGTCACTACGTTTTATTGTTGGGTCACTACTTTTTTTGGTTGGGTCACTACGTTTTATGGTTGGGTCACTACGTTTTATTGTTGGGTCACCACTTTTTATTGTTCGGTCACCACTTTTTAGGGTTTAATCACTATGTTTTATCGTTGGGTCACCACTTTTTATTGCTGGGTCACAATTTTTATTGTTAAATCACCACTATGTTTTATCGTTGGGTCACCACTATTTATTGCTGGGTCACCATTTTTGTTGTTGGATCACCACATTTTATGGTTGGGTCACTACGTTTTATTGTTGGGTCACCACATTTTTTGGTTGGGTCACTACGTTTTATTGTTTGGTCACTACGTTTTATGGTTAGGTAACTACGTTTTATTGTTGGGTCACCACTTTTTATGGTTGGGTCACTACGTTTTATTGTTGGGTCACTACGTTTTATTGCTGGGTCACCAGTTTTTATTGTTGGGTCACGATTTTATTGTTGTGTCACCACTTTTTATTGTTGGGTCACCACGTTTTTGGTTGGGTCACCAAGTTTTATTGTTGGGTCACTACTTTTTATGGTTGGGTCACAACTTTATATTGTTTAGTTACTACGTTTTATGGTTTGAGCCACTACGTTTTATGGTTAGGTCACTACGTTTTATTGTTGGGTAACTACGTTTTATTGCTGGGTCACCACTTTTTATTGTTGGGTCACGATTTTATTGTTGGGTCACCACTTTTTATTGTTGGGTCATCACATTTTTGGTTGGGTCATTACCTTTCATGGTAAAGTCACTACGTTTTATTGCTGGGTCACCACTTTTTATTGCTGGGTCACCACTTTTCATGGTTGGGTCATTACGTTTTATGGTTAAGTCACTACGTTTTATTGTTGGGTCACTACTTTTTTTAGTTGGGTCACTACGTTTTATTGTTTGGTCACTACGTTTTATTGCTGGGTCACCACTTTTTATTGTTGGGTCACGATTTGTTTGTTGGGTCACAACGTTTTATTGTTGGGTAACCACGTTTTATTGTTGGGTCACCACGTTTTATTGTTGGGTCCCCACTTTTTATGGTTGGGTCACTACGTTTTATGGTTGGGTCACTACGTTTGATTGTTGGGTCACTACGATTTATGGTTGGGTCACTACGTTTTATTGTTGGGTCATCACATTTTATGGTTTGGTCACTACGTTTTATTGTTGGGTCACTACGTTTTATTGTTGGGTCACCACTTTTTATTGTTGGGTCACCACTTTTTATGGTTTAATCACTACGTTTTATCGTTGGGTCACCATTTTTATTGCTGGGTCACCACTTTTATTGTTGGATCACCACTTTTCAGGGTGTGGTCACTACGTTTTATTGTTGGGTCACAGCATTTTTTGGTTGGGTCACAAAGTCTTATTGTTTGGTCACTACGTTTTATGGTTAGGTAACTACGTTTTATTGTTGGGTCACCACTTTTTATGGTTGGGTCACTACGTTTTATTGTTGCGTCACTACGTTTTATTGCTGGGTCACCACTTTTTATTGTTGGGTCACGATTTTATTGTTGGGTCACCACTTTTTATTGTTGGGTCACCACTTTTTTGGTTGGGTCACTACGTTTTATTGCTGGGTCACCACTTTTTTGGTTGGGTCACCACTTTATTGTTGGGTCACCACTTTTTATTGTTTGGTCACCACGTTTTAATGTTGGGTCGCAACGTTTTAATGTTGGGTCACTACGTTTTATGGTTGGGTCACTACGTTTTATTGTTGGGTCACTACGATTTATGGTTAGGTCACTACGTTTTATTGTTGGGTCACTACGATTTATGGTTAGGTCACTACGTTTTATTGTTGGGTCACAACTTTTTTTTGGTTGGGTCATTAAGTTTTATGGTTGGGTCATTAAGTTTTATTGTTGGGTGACCACTTTTTATGGTTTTATCTCTATGTTTTATCGTTGGGTCACCACGTATTATTACTGGGTCACCACTTTTATTGTTGGGTCACCACATTTTTTGGTTGGGCTACTACGTTTTATTGTTTGGTCACTACGTTTTATGGTTAGGTCACTACGTTGTATTGTTGGGTCACCACTTTTTATAGTTGGGTCACTACGTTTTATTGTTGGTCACTACGTTTTATTGCTGGGTAACCACTTTTTATTGTTTGGTCACGATTTTATTGTTGGTCACCACTTTTTATTGTTGGGTCACTACGTTTTAATGTTGGGTTACTACGTTTTATTGCTGGGTCACTACGTTTTATTGTTAGGTCACTACTTTTTATGGTTGGGTCACTACGTTTTATTGTTGGGTCACTACGTTTTATTGTTGGGTCACTACGATTTATGGTTAGGTCGCTACGTTTTATTGTTGAGTCACCACGCTTTATTGCTGGGTCACCACTTTTTCTTGCTGGGTCACTACGTTTTATTGTTGGGTAACCACTTTTTATTGCTGGGTCACTACGTTTCATTGTTACGTCACTACGATTTATGGTTAGGTCACTACGTTTTATTGCTGGGTCACGACTATTTATGGTTGGGTCACTACGTTTTATTGTTGGGTCATCACATTTTATGGTTTGGTCACTACGTTTTATTGTTGGGTCACTACGATTTATTGTTGGGTCACTTTATTGTTGGGTTACCACATTTTATTGTTGGGTCACCACTTTTTATTGCTGGGTCACTACGTTTTAATGTTGGGTCACCACGTTTTATTGCTGGGTCACCACGTTTTATTGTTGGATCACCACTTTTTATGGTTGGGTCACTACGTTTTATTGTTGGGTCGTCACATTTTTTGGTTGGGTCACTAAGTTTTATTGTTTGGTCACTACGTTTTATGGTTGGGTCACTACGTTTTATTGTTGGGTCACCACTTTTTATGGTTGGGTCACTACGTTTTATTACTGGGTCACCACTTTTTATTGTTGGGTCACGATTTTATTGTTGGGTCACCACTTTTTATTGTTGGGTCACCACTTTTTTGGTTGGGTCACTACGTTTTATGGCGGGGTCATCACTTTTTTGGTTGGGTAACCACTTTATTGTTGGGTCACCACGTTTTAATGTTGGGTCACCACGTTTTAATGTTGGGTCACTACGATTTATGGTTGGGTCACTACGTTTTATTGTTGGGTCACTACGATTTATGGTTAGGTCACTACGTTTTATTGTTGGGTCACCACTTTTTTTGGTAGGGTCATTAAGTTTTATGGTTCGGTCATTAAGTCTTATTGTTGGGTCACCACTTTTTATGGTTTAATCACTATGTTTTATCGTTGGGTCACCACTTATTATTGCTGGGTCACCACTTTTATTGTTGGGTCACTACGTTTTATTGTTGGGTCATTACGATTTATGGTTAGGTCGCTACGTTTTATTGTTGGGTCACCACTCTTTATTGCTGGGTCACCATTTTTTCTTGCTGGGTCACTACGTTTTATTGTTGGGTAACCACTTCTTATTGCTGGGTCACTACGTTTCATTGTTACGTCACTACGATTTATGGTTAGGTCACTACGGTTTATTGTTGGTCACGACTATTTATGGTTGGGTCACTACGTTTTATTTTTGGGTCACCACATTTTATGGTTTGGTCACCACGTTTTAATTGTATGGTCACTACGATTTATTGTTGCGTCACATATTTTATTGTTGGGTCACCACTTTTTATTGCTGGGTCACTACGTTTTAATGTTGGGTCACCACGTTTTATTGCTGGGTCACTACGTATTATTGTTGGGTCACCACGTTTTATTGTTTGGTCACCACTTTTTATGGTTGGGTCACTACGTTTTATGGTTGGGTAACTACGTTTTATTGTTGGGTGACTACGTTTTATGGTTGGTCACTACGTTTTATTGTTGGGTCACCACATTTTTTGGTTGGGTCACTGCGTTTTATTGTTTGGTCACTACGTTTTTTTGTTTGGTCACCACTTTTTATGGTTGGGTCACTACGTTTTATTGTTGGGTCACTACGTTTTATTGCTGGGTCACCACTTTTTGTTGTTGGGTCACTAGGTTTTATGGTTAGGTCACTATGTTTTATTGTTGGGTCACCAAGTTTTATTGTTCCGTTACCACTTTTTATGGTTGGGTCACCACTTTATATTGTTTAGTTACTACGTTTTATGGTTTGGGCCACTACGTTTTATGGTTAGGTCACTACGTTTTATTGTTGGGTCACCACTTTTTATGGTTGGGTCACTACGTTTCATGGTTAAGTGACTACGTTTTATTGCTGGGTCACCACTTTTTATTGCTGGGTCACCACTTTTTTTAGTTGAGTTACTACGTTTTATTGTTGGGTCACTACGTTTTTATGTTGAGTCATCACGTTTTATTGTTGGGTCACTACGTTTTATTGTTGGGTCACCACTTTTGATGGTTGGTCACTACGTTTTAATGTTGGGTCACCACGTTTTATTGCTGGGTCACTACGTTTTAATGTTGGGTTACCACTTTTAATGTTGGGTCATTACGTTTTATGGTTGGGTAACCATTTTTTATGGTTGGGTCACTACGTTTCATTGTTGGGTCACTACGTTGTATTGTTGGGTCACCACTTTTTATTGCTGGGTCACCACTTCTTATTGCTGGGGCCCCACTTTTATGGTTGGTCACTACGTTTTATTGCTGGGTCACTACGCTTTATTGTTGGGTCACCACTTTTTATGGTTGGGTCACTACGTGTTATTGTTGGGTCACCACATTTTTTGGTTGAGTCACTACGTTTTATTGTTGGGTCACGATTTTTTTGTTGGGTCACCACTTTTTATTATTAGGTCACCACTTTTTTGGTTGGGTCACTACGTTTTATTGCTGGGTCACTACGTTTTATTGTTGGGTCACCACTTTTTATGGTTGGTAACTACGTTTTATGGTTGGGTCACTACGTTTTATTGCTGGGTCACCACGTTTTATTGCTGGGTCACCACTTTGTATTGTTGGGTCACGATTCTATTGTTGGTCACCACTTTTTATTGTTGGGTCACTACGTTTTAATGTTGGGTCACTACGTTTTATTGCTGGGTCACTACGTTTTATTGTTAGGTCACTACTTTTTATGGTTGGGTCACTACTTTTTATGGTTGGGTCACTACGTTTTATTGTTGGGTCACTACGTTTTATTGTTGGGTCACCACTTTTTATGGTTGGTCATTACGTTTTATGGTTGGTCATTACGTTTTATGGTTGGGTCACTACGATTTATTTTTAGGTCACTACGTTGGGTCACATCTTTTTAATGATGGTTCACCACTTTTTATGGTTTAATCACTATGTTTTATCATTGGGTCACCACTTTTTATTGCTGGCTCACCACTTTTATGGTTGGGTCACCACTTTTTATGGTTGGGTCACTACGTTTTATTGTTGGGTCACCACATTTTTTGGTAGGGTAACTACGTTTTATGGTTGGGTCACCACATTTTTTGGTAGGGTCACTACGTTTTATGGTTAGGTCACTTAGTTTTATGGTTAGGTCACTACGTTTTATGGTTTAATCACTATGTTTTATCGTTGGGTCACCACTTTTTATTGTTGGGTCACCACTTTTCATGGTTGGGTCACTACGTTTTATTGTTGGGTCACTACGTTTTATTGCTGGGTCACCACTTTTTATTGTTGGGTCACCACTTTTCATGGTTGGGTCACTACGTTTTATTGTTGGGTCACTACGTTTTATTGCTGGGTCACCACTTTTTATTGTTGGGTCACGATTTTTGTGTTGGGTCACCACTTTTTATTATTAGGTCACCACTTTTTTGGTTTGGTCACTACGTTTTATTGCTGGGTCACTACGTTTTATTGTTGGGTCACCACTTTTTATGGTTGGTAACTACGTTTTATGGTTGGGTCACTACGTTTTATTGTTGGGTCACCACATTTTTTGGTTGGCTCACTACGTTTTATTGTTGGGTCACCACTTTTTATGGTTTAATCACTATGTTTTAACGTTGGGTCACAACTTTTTATGGTTGGGTCACTACGTTTTATGGTTAAGTCACTACGTTTTATCGTTGGGTCACCACTTATTATTGCTGGGTCACCACTTTTATTGTTGGGTCACTACTTTTTATGGTTGGGTCACTACGTTTTATTGTTGGGTCACCACATTTTTTGGTTGGGTCCCTACGTTTTATTGTTTGGTCACTACGTTTTATGGTAAGGTCACCACCTTTTATGGTTTGGTCACTACGTTTTATTGCTGGGTCACCACTTTTTATTGCTGGGTCACCACTTTTTATGGTTGGTCACTACGTTTTATTGTTGGGTCACCACTTTATTGTTTGTTCACCACTTTTTATGGTTTAATCACTGTTTTATCGTTCGGTCACCACTTATTATTGCTGGGTCACCACTTTTTATTGTTGGGTCACGATTTTATTGTTGGGTCATTACTTTTTATTGTTGGGTCACCACATTTTTTGGTTTGGTCCCTACGTTTTATTGTTGGGTCACCACATTTTATGGTTTGGTCACTACGTTTTATTGTTGGGTAAGTACGTTTTATTGTTGGGTCACTACGATTTATTGTTAGGTCACCACTTTTTATTGTTGGGTCACCACTTTTTATTGCTGGGTCACTACGTTTTAATGTTGGGTCACCACGTTTTATTGCTTGGTCACTACGTTTTAATGTTAGGTCACCACTTTTTATGGTTGGGTCACTACGTTTTATGGTTGGGTAACCATTTTTTATGGTTGGGTCACTACGTTTCATTGTTGGGTCACTACGTTGTATTGTTGGGTCACCACTTTTTATTGCTGGGTCACCACTTCTTATTGCTGGGGCACCACTTTTATGGTTGGTCACTACGTTTTATTGCTGGGTCACTACGCTTTATTGTTGGGTCACCACTTTTTATGGTTGGGTCACTACGTTTTATTGTTGGGTCACCACATTTTTTGGTTGGGTCACTACGTTTTATTGTTTGGTCACTACGTTTTATGGTTAGGTCACTACGTTTTATTGTTGGGTCACCACTTTTCATGGTTGGGTCACTACGTTTTATTGTTGGGTCACCTCGTTTTATTGCTGGGTCACCACTTTTTATTGTTGGGTCACGATTTTTTTGTTGGGTCACCACTTTTTTTTATTGGGTCACCACATTTTTGGTTGGATCACTACGTTTTATTGCTGGGTCACTACGTTTTATTGTTGGGTCACCACTTTTTATGGTTGGTAACTACGTTTTATGGTTGGGTCACTACGTTTTATGGTTAGGTCACTACGTTTTATCGTTGGGTCAACACTTTATATTGCTTGGTCACCACTTTTTATGGTTGGGTCACTACGTTTTATGATTAAGTCACTACGTTTTATTGTTGGGTCACCACTTTTTTGGGGTTGGGTCACTACGTTTTATTGTTGGGTCACCACTTTTTATTGTTGGGTCACCACTTTATTGTTTGGTCACCACTTTTTATTGTTGGGTCACCCCGTTTTAATGTTGGGTCACCTCGTTTTATTGCTGGGTCACCACTTTTTATTGTTGAGTCACCACTTTTTATGGTTTGGTCACTACGTTTTATTGTTGGGTCACTACTTTTTATGGTTGGGTCACCACTTTTTATGGGTTGGTCACTACGTTTTATGGTTGGGTCCCCAATTTTTATGATTGGCTCACTACGTTTTATTGTTGGGTCACTACGTTTTATGGTTAGGTCACTACGTTTTATTGTTGGGTCACCACGTTTTATTGTTGGGTCACCACGTTTTATTGTTGGGTCACCACTTTTTATGGTTTGGTCACTACGTTTTATGGTTGGGTCACTACGTTTTATGGTTAGGTCACTACGTTTTATTGTTGGATCACCACTTTTTATGGTTGAGTCACTACGTTTTATGGTTAAATCACTACGTTTTATTGTTGGGTCACCACTCTTTATGGTGTAATCATATTAAATAACGTCGACATAAGTAAAGTAAGAAGACAAATAATTATGCTCCACCAATGTTTTCATTAATATTTGTATACATATTAAATAACGTTTACACAAGTAAAGAAAGAAGAGAAATAATTATGCTTTGCCATTGTTTTCACTTATAGTTGTATACATGTTAAATTAAATGTCAATAGTAAAGTAAGAACAGAAATTATTATGCTCCGCCATTGTTTACACTAATATTTGTATACATGTTAAATAACGTCTCAATAAGTAAGAAGAGAAATAATTATGCTCCCCCACTGTTTCATTAATATTGTTATACATATTAAATAACGTCTCAATAAGCATAGTAAGAAGAGAAATAATTATGCTCCGCCATTGTTTTCACTAATATTTGTATACATGTTAAATAACGTCTCAATAAGTAAAGTAAGAGAATAATTATGCTCCACTACTGTTTTCACTAATATTTGTATACATATTAAATAACGGCTCAATAAGTAAAGTTCTTCTAAAGTATAACGGTCCCTAGAAATATTGGTGCTTCTAAAGTATAATGGTCCCCAGGAATGTTGGTGCTTCTAAAGTATAACGGTCTACAGGAATGTTGGTGCTTCTAAAGTATAAGTCCCTAGAAATATAGGTGCTTCTAAAGTTTGACGCCCCCCCAGGAATGTTGGTGCTTTTTAAGTATAACGGTCCCTAGAAATATTGGTGTTTCGGGCCAATTTTTTTTTCTTTTTTTGAACTTAAAATATTTCTTAGGGTTATGGGAGAGTGAAAAATTAGTTAGGATGAGAGGCTGGAGAGATTGAGGGGTCAGGGAAAATTTTAGGGGCCAGGCCGAACATTTTAGGGGTCAGGCCAGATTTTTTTCTTTGTTTTTTGTTTTGAACTCAAAATATTTCTCAGGGTTGGGGAGATTGAAAAATTAGTGGGGATGGGGAGCTGGAGAGATTGAGGGTCGGGAAAATTTTAGGGATCAGGCCGAACTTTTTAGGGGGCAGGCCAAATTTTTTTCTTTTTTTTTGGGTTTTGAACTCAAAATATTTCTCAGGGTTGGGGGAGAGTGAAAAATTAGTTAAGCTGAGGGGCTGGAGAGATTGAGGGGTTGGGGAAAATTTTAAGGATCAGGCCGAACTTTTTAGGGGTCAGGCCAAATTTTTTGTTTTTTTTTTGTTTTAACTTAAAATATTTCTCAGGGTTGGGGGAGAGTAAAAACCGAGTTGGAATGGTGGGCTGGATAGATTGAGGGGTCGGGGAAATTTTTAGGGGTCAGGCCAGCCTTTTTAGGGATCAGACCAAATTTTTTTTTTTTTTTTGAACTCAAAATATTTCTCAGAGTTGGGGGAGAGTGAAAAATCAGTTAGGATGAGGGGCTGGAGAGTTTGTGGGGTCGGGCTAAATTTTTTTTGTTTTTTTTTTGTTTTGTAACTCAAAATATTTCTCAGGGTTGGGGGAGATTAAAACAAAATTGGGGGGTGCGGCTTGAGATATTAGGGGTAGGGGAACATTGTAGGGGTCGGGCCAAACCTTTTAGGAGGTCGGGCGAAATTTTTTTGTTCTTTTGAACTTAAAATATTTCGTAGGTAAGTATATAGTATGCACACCGGGGCGGCGATACATACGAATATAGTATGCGCAGCGGGGCAGCGATAGGTATATATATAGTATGTGCACTGGGGTTGCAATAGGTACGTGTATAGTAGTGCATAGAGGTGGCGATAGGTACTATATAGCATGTGCAGAGGGATGGCAGTAAGTATGTATATAGAATGCGCACCAGGGCGGAGATAGGTATATATTTAGCATGCGCTCCAAGGCGGCGATCAGTACGTATATAGCACGCACACCAGGGAGGCGATAGGAACATATTTAGCATTCACATCAGGCCGGCGATAGAGACGTATTTAGCATTTGCACCGGGGCGGCGATAGGTACGTTGTAGCATCCGCAACGGGGCAGCGATAGGTACGTATTCAGCATTCGCACTGGGGCAGCGATAGGTACGTATGTAGCATTTACACCGGGGCAGCGATAGGTACTTGTGTAGTAGGAATACCGGGGCGGCAATAGGTACTTATATAGTATCTGCCCCGGGGCAGCGATAGGTACGTATATTGTATGTGCACCGGGGTGGCGATAGATATGTATATAGTATGAACACCGGGGCGGGGATAAGTACCTATATAGAAGGCGCAGATAGATGTGGTACTTTTTATAGAAATATGTCATACTATTGCCATGGGCAACGTAGGAGAAATGGTGGGGAAGAAGCATCTTTTGCAAAAGGCAAAATTAGAAAGTAGCGGTGAAATGGTGCGACAAGGGAAGAGAAAGGTAGAAAGGTAAAGAGACGGCTATAGAGGAGGGGGAGAAATAGAAGTTTGAATATAAAGATGTTACACACGCAATTTTTCTTCAATTATATGTCATCATGACCCCGAGCAACGCCGGGTAGCCCCGCTAGTCTATTATATAAATCCCACCTGTCTGTATGTATGTATGTATGTATGTATGTAAAGCTTCTCCTCCGAAAGTACCCAACAAACGGTCACACGGGTAGCATCATTCCGACCGGCCAGCCGAGGCGCGTCTAATATCTCGGAACCGGAAAAAAAATTGACTCTTCCGGGGTCGACTGAGCACTTTTCTCCAATGGGGGGTGGCTTTTAACTCGATTTTTCAACGTTGTTTAGTACTAATTTAAGAAGAAATCAATGCAATCATGTATTATTAGAAAAAAAAGAAAAAAGAAATGACGTCAGAGAGTGGCAGGAAGAAATTCACTGACACTACAACCCTTTCTACCTGTCTTTCTTAATTATAAACAGACAATAATATTCCTTCCCCCTCCCTTCCTCACTATGGCCGTTCTGTTATCATGATATAATCCTTCCAGGCATTACCTCCTCATTTCAGGCGAAATGAGGGGGGGGGGCGGCATTCGCTGTTGGGACGCCTCATGCCAAATTTAGGGAGGGGGAGTGTCGGCATTCGCCGGTGTGAGCGCCTCAGGCACAATTTGGAGGAGGGGGGGATACCTAAGTGATTTCAGTAGTGCTCAGGAGGGGTCCTTGATATTCAAGTACTCGGCGTTGTCCGGGAGAAAATTGCTCAATAACCTAGATAGAGCTACTGTAGTGATAGGTTTGGATAATATTTTAACGTCATCTTCGTTCCCCTTTGGACTATTTTGCATATGAAAAGGACGTAGGATACCTAAGTGATTTCAGTAGTGCTCAGGAGGCCTCCTTGATTTTCAAAGTACTCAGCGTTGTCCAGGAGAAAAGTGTTCAATATCCTAGATAGAGCTACTGTAGTGATAGGTTTGGAAAATATTTTAACGCCATCTTCGTTCCCCTTTGGACTATTTTGCAGATGAAAAAGAGGAAGGATATTTAAGTGATTTCAGTAGTGCTCAGGAGGCCTCCTTGATTTTCAAAGTACTCACCGTTGTCCGGGAGAAAAGTACTCAATATCTTAGATAGAGCTACTGTAGTGATAGGTTTGGAAAATATTTTAACGCAATCTTCGTTCCCCTTTGGACTATTTTGCAGATGAAAAAGAGAGAGGATATCTAAGTGATTTCAGTAGTGCTCAGGAGGCTTCCTTGACTTTAAAAGTACTCGGCGTTGTCCGGGAGAAAAGTGCTCAATGTCTTAGATAGAGCTACTGTAGTGATAGGTTTGGATAATATTTTAACAGCATCTATGCTGAAAAGGATGGGTGGATCGATAAAAGTAATTTCAGTAGTGCTAAAGAGGCCTCCTTGATTTTAAAAGCACTCGGCGTTGTCCGGGAGAAAAGTGCTCAATATCCTAGATAGAGCTACTGTAGTGATAGGTTTGGAAAATATTTTAACGTCATTTTCGTTCCCCTTTGGACTATTTTGCAGATCAGGAGAGAGGATACTTAAGTGATTTCAGTAGTTCTCAGGAGGCGTCCTCGATTTTCAAAGTACTCGGCGTTGTCCGGAAGAAAAGTGCTCAATGTCTTAGATAGAGCTACTGTAGTGAAAGGTTTGGATAATATTTTAACGGCATCTACGCTGAAAAGGATTGGGGAATCAATAAGAGTTATTTCAGTAGTTCTCATGAGGCCTCCTTGATTTTCAAAGTAGTCAGCGTTGTCCGGGAGAAAAGTGCTCAATATCCTAGATATAGCTATTGTAGTGATAGGTTTGGAAAATATTTTAACGCCATCTTCGTTCCCCTTTTGACTATTTTGCAGATGAAAAAGTAGGAGGATACCTAAACGATTTCAGTAGTGCTCAGGAGGCCATCTTGACTTTAAAAGTACTCGGCGTTGTCCGGGAGAAAAGTGCTTAATATCCTAGATAGAGCTACTGTAGTGATAGGTATGGATAATATTTTAACAGCATCTATGCTGAAAAGGATGGGGGAATCGATAAAAGTAATTTCAGTAGTGCTAAAGAGGCTTCCTTGATTTTAAAAGTACTCGGCGTTGTCCGGGAGAAAAGTGCTCAATATCCTAGATAGAGCTACTGTAGTGATAGGTTTGGAAAATATTTTAACGTCATCTTCGTTCCCCTTTGGACTATTTTGGAGATGAAAAAGAGGGAGGATATCTAAGTGATTTCAGTAGTGCTCAGGAGGCCTCCTTTACTTTCAAAGTACTCGGCGTTGTCCGGGATAAAAGTGCTCAATGTCCTAGATAGAGCTACTGCAGTGATAGGTTTGGATAATATTTTAAAAGAATCTACGCTGAAAATGATGGGGGAATCGACAAGAGTAATTTCAGTGGTGCTCAGGAAGCCTCCTTGATTTTCAAAGTACTCGGCGTTGTCCGGGACAAAAGAGCTCAATATCCTAGATAGAGCTACTGTAGTGATATATTTGGAAAATATTTTTACGCCATCTTCATTCCCCTTTAGACTATTTTGCAGATGAAAAGGAGGGAGGATACCTAAGTGATTTCAGTAGTGCTACGGAGGCCTCCTTGATTTTCATAGTACTCGGCGTTGTCAGGGAGAAAAGTGCTCAATGTCCTATATATCGCTACTGTAGTGATAGGTTTGGATAATATTTTAACAGCATCTACGCTGAAAATGATGGGGAAATCGATTAGAGTTATTTCAGTAGTGCTAATGGGGCCTCCTTGATTTTCAAATTACTCGGCGTTGTCCGGGAGAAAAGTGCTCAATATCTTAGATAGAGCTACTGTAGTGATAGGTTTGGAAAATTTTTAACGCAATCTTCGTTCCCCTTTAGACTATTTTGCAGATGAAAAAGAGGGAGGATATCTAAGTGATGTCAGTAGTGCTCAGGAGGCCTCCTTTACTTTAAAATTACTCGGCGTTGTCCGGGAGAAAAGTGCTCAATGTCTTAGATAGAGCTACTGTAGTGATAGGTTTGGATAATATTTTAACAGCATCTACGCTGAAAATAATGGGGGAATCGATAAGAGTTATTTCAGTAGTGCTCATGAGGCCTCCTTGATTTTCAAATTACTCGGCGTTTTCCGGGTGAAAAGTGCACAATATACTAGATAGAGATACTGTAGTGATAGGTTTGGAAAATATTTTAACGAAACTTTCGTTCCCGTTTAGACTATTTGGCAGATCAAAAGAAGGGAGGATACCTAAGTGATTTCAGTAGTGCTCAGGAGGCGTCCTATATTTTCACAGTACTCGGCGTTGTCAGGGAGAAAAGTGCTCAATATCGTAGATAGAGCTACTGTAGTGATAGGTTTAGAAAATATTTTAACGCCATCTTCGTTCCCCTTTGGAGTATTTTGCAGATAAAAAGGAGGGGGAATACCTAAGTGATTTCAGTAGTGCTCAGGAGGGGTCCTAGATATTCTAAGTACTCGGCGTTGTCCGGGAGAAAAGTGCTCAATATCCTAGATAGAGCTACTGTAGTAATAGGTTTGGATAATATTTTATGAGCATCTACGCTGAAAAGGATGGGGGAATCAATAAGAGTGATTTCATTAGTGCTCATGAGGCCTCCTTGATTTTCAAAGTAGTTGACGTTGTCTGGGAGAAAAGTGCTCAATATCCTAGACAGAGTTACTGTAGTGATAGGTTTGGAAAATATTTTAACGCCATCTTCGTTCCCTTTTGGACAATTTTGCAGATGAAATGGAGGGAGGATACCTAAGTGATTTCAGTAGTGCTACGGAGGCCTCCTTGATTTTCATAGTACTCGGCGTTGTCAGGGAGAAAAGTGCTCAATGTCCTAGATAGAGCTACTGTGGTGATAGTTTTGGATAATATTTTAACAGCATCTACGCTGAAAATGATGGGGTAATCGATAAGAGTTATTTCAGTAGTGCTCATGAGGCCTTCTTGATTTTCAAAGTAGTCAGCGTTGTCTGGGAGAAAAGTGCTCAATATCCTATAAAGCTACTGTAGTGATAGGTTTGGAAAATATTTTCACACAATCTTCGTTCGCCTTTGGACTATTTTGCAGATCAAAAGAAGGGAGGATACCTAAGTGATTTCAGTAGTGCTCAGGAGGCGTCCTATATTTTCACAGTACTAGGCGTTGTTCGGGAGAAAAGTGCTCAACGTCCTAGATAGAGCTACTGTAGTGATAATTTTGGATAATATTCTAACAGCAGTTACGCTTAAAAACATGGCGGAATCGATAAGAGTGATTTCAGTAGTGCTCAGGAGGCCTCCTTAATTTTCAAAGTACTCGGCGTTGCCTGGGAGAAAAATGCTCAATGTCCTAGATAGAGCTACTGTAGTGATAGGTATGGATAATATTTTAACAATCTACGCTGAAAAGGATGGGGGAATCGATAAGAGTAATTTCAGAAGTGCTCAGGAGGACTCCTTGATTTTCAAAGTAGTCAGCGTTGTCCGGGAGAAAAGTGCTCAATATGCTAGATAGAGCTACTGTATTGATAGGTTTAGAAAATATTTTAACGCCATCTTCGTTCTCCTTTGGACTATTTTTCAGATGAAAAGGAGGGAGGATACCTAAATGATTTCAGTAGTGCTCAGGAGGCGTCCTTGATTTTGAAAGTACTCTGGGTTGTCCGTGGGGAAAAGTGCTCAATGTCTTAAATAGAGCTATTGTAGTGATAAGTTTGGATAATATTTTAACAGCATCTAGCTAAAAAGGATTGGGGAATCCGTAAGAGTGATTTCAGTAGTGCCCAGGAGACCTCCTAGATTTTCAAATTACTCGGCGCTGTCCGGGAGAAAAGTGCTCAATATCTTAGATAGAGCTACTGTAGTGATAGGTTTGAAAAATATTTACACGTCATCTTCGTTCTCCTTTGGACTATTTTGCAGGTTAAAAGGAGGGAGAATACCTAAGTGATTTCAGTAGTGCTCAGGAGAACTCCTTGATTTTGAAAGTACTCGGCGTTGTCCGGGATAAAAGTGCTCAATGTCCTAGATAGAGCTACTGTAGTGATAGGTTTGGATAATATTTTAACAGCATGTACGCTGAAAAGGATGGGGGAATCGATAAGAGTTATTTCAGTAGTGCTCATAAGGCCTCCTTTATTTTCAAAGTACTCGGCGTTGTCCGGGAGAAAAGTGCTCAATATCCTAGATGGAAAATATTTTAACGCCATCTTCGTTCCAATTTGGACTATTTTGCAGATAAAAAGGAGGGAGGATACATAAGTGATTTCAGTAGTGCTCAGGAGGCGTTCTCGATTTTGAAAGTACTGGGGCTGCGATAGGAACATATGTAGCATTGCACCGGGGCAGCAATAGGTACGTATGTAGCATTTACACCGGGACAGCGATAGGTACGTATATAGCATGCATACCGGGGCAGCAATTGGTACTTATATAGTATATGCACCGGGGCGGCAATAGGTACGTATATAGTATGTGCACTGGGGCGACGATAGGTACGTATATAGTCTGCACACCACGGTGGCGATACATACGTATATAGTATGAATACCGGAGCGGAGATAAGTACCTATATAGAAAGCGCAGATAGAGGTGGTACTTTTTATAGAAATATGTCATACTATTGCCCTGGGCAACGTAGGAGAAATGGTGGGGAAGAAGCAGCCTTCCCAAAAGGCAAAATTAAAAAGAAGCGGTGAAATGGAGCGACCAGGGAAGAGAAAGGTAGAAAGATAAATAGACGGCTATAGAGGAGGGGGGGAATAGAAGTTTGAATATAAAGATGTTACACACGCGATTTCTCCTCAATTATATGTTTTTATGACCCCGAGCAACGCCGGGTAGCCCCGCTAGTATATATATATAATGTAAATCATCCTTATTTAATATGTATTAAATAAGGTATACATTTCATTGAAATTAAACCTATTTGAATTTTCGGTTAAAATCTATGGGTTTAATTTCAGTGTGCGTGTGAGTGTGTGGGGGGGGCTTGTGACCCAGAGGACCCTCTTAATCTATCTATCTATCTATCTATCTATCTATCTATCTATCTATCTATCTATCTATCTATCTATCTATCTATCTAGTCATCCACATACAGACTGTTTCGCTGTATCAAAGCTCTTCAGTACGGCTAGACCAGCTAGTGCCTCAAACAATATTTATATATATATATATATTTATATTTATTTATATCTATATATCTATATCCATATCTATATATTAATGTATGTATGTATGTATGTATCTATCTATCTATCTATCTATCTATCTATCTATCTACATATCGATATATCGATATATATATATATTTATATGTCTAAATCTCTCTCTCTCTCTCTCTCTCTCTCTCTCTATATATATATATATATATATATATTTGTGTTATAATGGGATAATTCCAGGAGGAAATCTGGGTATGAGAGCTCAATGTAGTAAACAGAGCAAGAATAACATAAAATATAATAACACGAAATCACATAATTGTCGATGCAATAATTTATTTCAACCGTGCGGTTTTTTCAAGCATCACTCAGACAATTACATTTTTGAGACTGATAGAAAATTGAATTTCCCTACGACAATTCAAACACAACCAGAGAGAGTGGTGGTAGCAACCAATTTGATACATCTTTTATAGAGAAGGGGAAATTTAAAACTTATATTTAACTATGGCGGTCGAAGGGGAGGGATCTTTAAGTTAATCAACTAAAAACTCCCGTGTCAAAATTATGACACATACGACTTGACGATATCATACATATAGACAACTTTACTCACGCGCATACACAAAACTAAATACGCACACATCCTATGCGCACGCACATACATAACCTCACTCACACATTACCCTAACTAAGCATAATCACATACACAACTTTTATTCATACATCTCTAGCCGAGACAAAATGCGTCCGGCGAAACTCGTGTTCTCAAACTCGGTAGGAGAAAAGAAAGAAAGAAACAAGCAGCCAGGCACAGAGAAGAAATAGACAAACCGCGTGTCATAGATTCCCAGTCCGTCTGGATTCCAAGAAAGAGAATCTAATTGAAATAAAATTATACGCACATACATATATGTATACATACACATCCATACGCGCACACACATACATATATATACACACACACACCTACATTTATGCATATATATACATATACATATATATATATATATATATATATATATATATATATATATACATACATATATACATATATATATCCCTAAATCTATTTGAAATATTGACCAAATGACAACGCATATAGTTACTCACACATGTAAACATATATATACATATACATACACACACATACATATACATATACGCATATATACACATATATACATACACACACATACATATATATTCACACACCTACACACAATATTTACATAACACTCTATATTCTTACTGATACAATATGAGTTCTAAAAATTAGTCTTACCTTATTTATATTTTAGATTGATTTGATAATCTATAGTTAAACCCTAATTCAAGTCTAATAATGTCTAGTGGTAATATTTGACATTTATACTTATATTAATTCAATAACTAGTGTATTACCTGCAGAAAAATTTTCTTACCACTATCTTATTTTAAGTAAATAATCTGAATAAATAAATATTTCAAAATACCATTATATACGCATACACACAAATACTATATATCACCAAGTCGGTAATTCTGTGTCTATAACAGATATTATTATAAATATTTAGGGGGGGGGGTTACCGTAAATAATGTTATTCAATTTGGTATCTACACCGTTATAAGTCTAGAGGTCCATCGGATTACTAGTCATTGGTTATTTTAAATTTATATTTATGTCTGCACTTGGCCATAAGTTCATCTCGTTTATTTAAGAGATTATTTCGATCATATTTTAGGATTCTTATTTTTTCCTCTAGACATTAGTTGCATCTTTGCCTAAATCCATCTGGAATATCCGAAAAACATAAGATTGACCACGAAACCACCGGGGACCTGTTCTCATTTTTCAGATGCCACCATTGTTTAGCTAACTCCGTTTTGTTCTTGAGTTCTGGGTTATTGAAAGAGTGTTTGTGGTCATAAAAACGTTGTTTCCAGTTTCCCGCGGAGATGCCGATGTAAACCTTTTTATCCCTGTTGTTATCTTCCGGATGAATAGTGGCCTTATAAACCACACACTCAACTTTACAGTTACCGTCCAGTGGGCAGTTATTTTTCACTTGACAATTACATTTATCTACTGTAACCTTACTAGAATTGTTTAGTAATTTACGATTATAGGTGCTGATAATTCTGTTCATGTTCTTGGTGCAAGAGTAACTGATTTTAATGGTTTTTCTATTAAATATCTTCCTAAGTGGATTATTTATGCTAAAATGTGTATCTACCAGGTTCAAGAATACTCTCCCGATGTTGATGTTAGATAGTTGGCAGTAGGGAGGTGGAACCATATTATTGTTCGGCCTCTATTCCTGGATTTATTTTTATTTTCTTTCTTGGTATATTTGAGTTTTTCATTATATCCGCTTTTCTCTAGCGCTCCATTGTATAAATGTTTATTTGTTTCAAAAATGTCTCTGTTAGCCGAAAGCTTATTTATTCTAGTATTAATTGTTTTAGGTATTTGATATATATATATATATATATATATATATATATATATATATATATATATATATATATATATATATATATATATATATATATATATATCTGTCTTCTCTCTACATATATACACACATATATATATATATATATATATATTTATATATATATATTTATAAATCTATCTATTTATGTATATATATATATCTATATCTATATCTATATCTATCTATCTCTCTCTCTATATATATATATATATATATATATATATATATATATATATATATTTGTGTTATAATGAAATAATTCCAATAATGCATATATATATGTATATATGTATGTACATGTGTATATGTATATATATATATAATTGTGTGTGGGTGTATATGTATGTATGCACATATGGTGTGTACGTGCTTATGCATGCCTGTGTATGTGTATATGCGTGATGTAGTCTCCGACCTTGAATGTCTGTGTCTATTTTCAAATTTGTTTTTAGTTTTTTTCCCACCCCCAATATACCTTAGTCGCCAAACTGTAAGTGTCATTTTCCAAATAGCAGGGGGAGGGTGAATACTGGTGATTTTTGACATGACCTGATTTCTTGAGAAACATTGAAACCCCCTCCACCATGCCCACTTTTACAATTTCTACTTATATATATATGACCTCCTCATCCCTCTCTGTAACAAATTAGTGAATTCCCTTATCACTACATAATTATAGATTAAATATGCTTCAAATCCCCCCTCTCTCTAAATATGTATTAAATAGGTTGTTTACCCCCTCTCTCTCCAATTATATTTGAATTGTCGAGTGTGAATTTCCACTTTTTTTCAGTTTCAAAAATGTAATCGTCTAAATTGGATGCTTGAAAATACCACAAGGTTTAAATAAATTATCGCATCGATGACTATGTAATTTCGTGTTACTACATTTTATTATATATATATATATATATATATATATATATATATATATATATATATATATATATATGAGAAAAGAAGGATGAAGGTAATCCGACGTAATGGGAAATGAAAAAGGAAAAACGAAAAACGAAAAACGAAGTTTTTATGTGTTCATCAACGTTTCGTCTTTATTTGTAAGACTTCTTCAGGATGATAATATACAGAAAAATGTCATGCAAGTACGTGGACATATAGGGTTTACATGATGGGTTGAAGGGAAGAAATAGTAGCCACTACTGGAAAACAGTAGGGACAACGTCCGGATTTGGTGAAGTCAGTTGAGAGGAATGAAAATAAATGTTGAAGAAACTAAGTGAAAAAAGTGGGGTGAGCAGGGATACTGTGGATGGTTGTAAGTAAAAAAGTGGAGGGTTGGGGTTAGCTGGAGTAATGTGGATGGCAGTGAGTGAAGAAGTGGAGGGGTGGGGAAAGAGCAGGGTGGAATGTTTGACCGGGTGGCTGCTGCAAAGACTATGAGGGATGAGTAGGTTGGTTTGGGGTCATGGTGAATAAAGATGTGTGTATGTGGGGGTGTACGCAGAGGAATGGAAGATGGGTAGAAAAGGATGGGGAGCCCTTGTGATTTTGGTGGATAGGTAAACGTAACGGTTTTAGAGAGGATTTAAAAAAAAATGAGGGGATTACAGGGTGGGAGGTATGGAAGGGTGAGAGTGCGAGAGAAGTGGTTAAAAGGGGAAATGGGTGAGGGGGAGAGGGGAGATTTGTTGTGATAGGTGTGACATATTTGAAATATTTTGAAAAGTGAGAATGTTTGACCGGCTTGATATGTTAAGAATGTGAGGGAAAGAGTAAGTTAGAAAAGTTAAGATTCGTGGAGAACGAAGATGTCTGTGTGCGTGGGGGTGTATTTTTGGTTTTTCCTTTTTCATATATATATATATAAATATATATATATATATATATATATTAATAAGATGGTAGGAAAAATTCCAGCAGAGTGCTCAATTAATATCCGCCGAAGGTGGAGGCCTGAGACGGTTTCGAGACTGACCTATTTAGTATAACCCACAACCTAGAATTTACATAAAAGCCAAACTCATTCCAGAAGACCCTAGCCACCTACATAAAAAAATAAAAGGGAAAATGATTAACTGATGTTCTCTGATAAAACCAAGAACATATATAGAATGGCAAAAGAGAGAAAAACAGCAGGCTATTAGTAATGAAGCAACCGAGATAGTCACTAAAGTAGGTGTCGAATTGTTAGGGCAACCTAACATCGAGTTATTTCCCTTGAATAAAAAAGTAAGAGTTATCTCCCTTGGATTAAAGATTCGTCTGCCGAACAGTGAAAAGTAAACAGAACAATCAAACAAGCATCTCGCGTTCAGCGGTTTTTCTACATTTTAATTTTATCAGTGTGTTTGTTAAATAAATCTGTTAAAGGTTCAACTTTGTACTTCCTTCATTTTTCTGAGTTGTAATTGAACCAAACGTATAAACATCAAGACGTAACACAAATACAGAGCCAACTACCTAGCAAAGAGAAACGCATTCGTAACCCTAAAAGATCACACAGAAAACTTCAGAAATAAGCCCTCCTGAAGATTAATAAACCTAGCCAAAAGTGAAATAGCAAGTAAGTCAATATTAACTATTGACTTACAGTCAATAAAATTAAAGTTATAACGAATCTCAGCCTGTGGGGTAATACAGGCTCAGTCCTTAATTGGTTTCACAAAATACATGAAAAACATAGATGCAAGTTTACACTATTAGACATAGTAGACTTCTACCCACCCATGACTCAAACACCCTAGATAAGGCCTTAACCTTTTAACTTTCACACACATACATTAGCGAACTAGAAATAGAAACAATTAAACAAGCAAGGCAAACCCTGCATTTCTTCGAGGGAAGGGACTGGGTTAAGAAATCGAACCCAGAGGACCTATTTGATGTAGCAATGGCAGTACAGCTATCTGCAACTTAGTCGGCTTGTTCACATTGGAGACGTTCTAAAATAAATTCCCAGACCATTTCTTTGGCCAGAGATGACGGACTTCGCCTGTCACGTAACTGCAATGGGAACACATTAGATAGATTTAGAAAAGACTTTAAAAATACCTTTCAAAAACTCGGATTCAAAATTACCATCAAAACAAACTTAGACCAAGTAGACATCCTAGACACCATAATGAACCTTGCCAACAACACACACAAACCTTTCCACAAACCCAACAAAACCTTACAATACATTAACAAAGGATCCTACCACCCCACCGTCTTTAAAAAATTAGTTAATAACATCAGCTAAAGTATCTCAAACCTCTCATTCAGCCCCGAAATTTTCATACAGGCAGTACCTTATTACAATAAAGTACTGCGCGACAGCAGGTTCAGAGAAGATATATCATACATACCCACTCAACACCAGACACGCGACAGTCGCAATAAGAGGAGAGCGATGATTGGGTTTCCCCATTCTCTCTTAACACCAAGACGAGAGTAAGCCACCTCGTTCTCAGCTTACATGACAGGCACTTCCCTCCAACACACAAACTAAACAAACTCTTTAACAGGAATACAATTAAGATAAGCTACTTCCCCACCCCATCTGTAAGAAAATCATCTCCGTTGAGCCCCAAACAATAGAAAACACAGGCTGCTCATGCCAGGACAAAAAAAAACTGGCCCCTAGAGATGAATTACAAAATTGATTCACTAGTATATGAGGCGATTGTCACAAGTAAGGAGGTTTTAAGTAGAGATTGTACACACATAGGTATACCTTTAAATACAAAGACAAGGCCAACACAACACTTGCAACCCGGATATGGCAATTAAAATATGAGGGGACACCCTTCACTATCAAATGTAAAGTAATAGAGAGAAGACCATCATACTCTCCAGCCATAAGCAGGTGCCCTTGATGTGACGAAACAAATATTACATATTAAGGGCAATTATTGCCCCAAATACAAACTGTTTAAACATTAAGGACGAAACATTTAAAGGATGTGTCCATAGGAGAAAAGCACTTCTTATAAACTGGGTTGACCAGTACACATAAAAATCTTCGACAATCCCCCTGCCAAAAGCATCACTTCAAAATAGCCTTATTCAATACCAGATTTTCTCTTTTATTCGCGTCGTAAATCCCCCAGTTCTTATCCCCTGGATTTTTTTCCAATTATCACCTTCCCATCATATAGTCAACTTAATATATCCCATATCAAGACCAAAACTTAACACCAGTAAATTATATCACGAAAAAATATATATACTAGAAAAATAACCGTCCCAGAACAAGTATAAGAAATAAATATAGCATTACTTTAAAATTTGAATGTGTTTTTTTGTAGGGAGTATAATACGGTTTCGGTGGCACTTGTTAAATGGAAAAGTTTACAAAAAAATAAATAATTTGCTCACGTTACTCATCCTGTTGCCTAGAATACATATTCCATAATTCATAATGATAAGTTCACTAGTTTAGAATTTTACGAACAAATACATATTGACGCCCACGCGCTCACCTATCCTTTAAACAATGTATTACTTAATATGACTCAGAATTTGATGCAGAGCAATTCTTTTCTCTATAATTTTGTATGTAATTTATTTTAAAAGTTTTTTTTTGGTGGGGCTGGGAGGAGTTTGGCCAGGCGCACTCCTTAAATGATAAAGTTTACAAAAAATGATGTACCCATGTTCTTTACCATGTTGCTGAGAATATATATTATAACATTTATAATGATCGGTTCATAAATAACACCAATTTCTTTTTATATATATGCATCCCCTAAATGTGTAAGGAAGAGACGTTGCCCCTATCTTATGTTTAAGTCACGAAATGAAATAACAAAACGTCTACTTACAACCACAGCGAAAAGGGTTTATTCAATAAAGTTAACTATGCCGTTTAGTATAGGTGGAAGAACGTTGGACAGTGTCCGAGTGAGGAAGAGGAAATATGAAGTTCTTAGATCTGACAGAAAATATCGTCAGGCGAAGATAGTAGGTGCTGTGAGCATTCAGTGGACCGGGAGAGAGAAAGTAGAAGTGTTTCCTCGTTGTTTGCAATAGCCTCTTTCTTGACCGACCGTGAATCCCAAAGAAGGCCGAAGTAGTTCTTCAGCTGACAGAAGGAATCAATGCGTCTTGCAGGCTGATTGGTCAGTTTGTAACCAGATCACTTAATAGGGACATTTTTTGGAGGGAGAAAATAGTGCTCGCCGACCACTGCGTGCAGTGGTGACGTAATAGTCTTTTGGAGGTGTATGCACTTTTACTGTTGTAAGAATGGGTTGATACAATGTGTATGTAGGAAGAATATGTGGCTCTTGTGTTTTTGTGTCAAAAAAGGCTCTTTTTACCCTGTCAATGTCTAGTGTGAATAATTTGTTAGTGCATGAAAGCACGCGATAAGGACCAGTATAAGGTTGGGTAAGAGGGCTTTCACAGAGTCTTTTCTAAGAAAAACGTACGTCCATGAAGAAATGTCTTTAGAGACAGATTATTTTATCGTCTATTGCCTAGGGTGACTAGGTGGGAGCTTATTAAAATAAGTTCGCAGTCTGTTTGTGTACAGAGCTGGAGTTGTCTTTAAATCTATCGGCGTTAGCATCTGACCCGGCAACGATAGAGGTACTCCATAAACAAGTTCGGCTGGAGAGTATCCGAGGTCCTCTTTGATCGCAGCGCGACAACCAAGAAGGACAATAGGTACATACTCGCTCCATCGCTGTTGGTCAGGATAAGCACGCAGTGCGGCTTTCATTTGAGGTAGAAGCGTTCTATCTTTCCGTTAGAAGCTGGATGATATCTAGGCGTACGGGTACGTTTTAACCCTTAAATCCTGGAAGCTTCCTGGAACAGGTGGGATTCAAACTGTCCACCACCAGTCGGTGGTAATAGTAGTGGGAACTCCGTAATACGATATCCAGCCTGATATAAGGGCTCGCGCTACGGATTCAGCTGAAATGTCTTTTAAGGGAATGGCTTCAGACCACCGTGTGAAGCAGTCAATACAGGTCAAGAGATAAGTAAATCCCTGACTGGCCGGCCATGATCCCATCACATCAATATGAACATGGCCGAACCGAGCGTCTGGGGTGCTGAATGTTCCAAAACGGATATGCTTGTGCATCTTTTACTTTTGGCAGTAACGTGTCCAGGCAGTGATTTCGCGCCTCATATTTGGCTAGAAAAATCTATCCGAAATCAGCTTCACTGTGGCCTTGTAGTCCGGGATGTGCCAAGTTGTGAAGGGTATCAAAGACAACCCTACGATGAGTCAATAAAACGTTTGGGCGAGGTGAATTTGTTGACGTGTAACAGATCCAACGTGTCCATACGCGGCTGGTATAAGGCTATCTGTTGTATGTCGATATTCGAAGGTGAGGACAGATAATTGATAGGAATGCGAGACAAGGCGTCTGCAGCAGCATTCGGTTCACTAGGGATATGTCGGACATCGTTGGTAAATTGCGAAACAAAATCCAAGTGGTGAGTTTTACGAGGAGAATATTTGTCAGGTTTAGCATGCAGTGTGTATGTAAGTGTACGGTTATCGGTTTAGATCACAAATTGATTATGGCCCCTGAGTGAATGCTGAAAGTGTTTTAATGCGAGGTACATTGCCAGTAGTTCACGGCCAAACGTGCTGTAGCGTTTTTCTTCCAGTTACAGTTCTCTAGAAAAGTATGCGAGAGGTTGTAGTTGAACATGGTGCCGTTGTTGAAACAGTGCACCTACAGCTGTGCCCAATGCATCAACGACCAAGGAAAACTGGGCATCTGACACAGGATGTGCAAGCAAGGATATCGGCGTTAAGTTTTCCTTCACTTCACTAAAATCTTTCAGCTGAATATCATTCAGTGAAATCTGCTCATTTTTCTTCTTCCTGTTACGTAACAGGTCGGAAAGAGGAGACTGGAGATCCGTACAGTATGGGATAAAACGTCTGTAGTAGTTTAACAAACCGAAGAAGTGCCTATGCTGGCGAAGTGAAGTGGGTGGTTAAAGTTCCTGCAGCGCCTTCATCTTTTTAGGCAAAGGAGATATGGTTCAAGGCTGATAATGTGCCACAAGAAAACTAGTGACGAATCACCGAAAACACATTTACTAAAATGATGAGTGACATGTTCCTCAGATGAGGTACTGCCCACAAAAATGTTGTGTGTGTAGTTATAAACGAAGTGAAGATCTCGCACTACTTCGTCCATGAAGCCGCATTACGCAAACCGAAAGAAATAGTCAAGAATTCAAACGCTCCAAATCGAGTTGTTACCACCGTTTTGATTATGTCGGTCGGATTCAGTGGAATCTGATGGTAAGCTTTAACTAAATCCGGGTTGGAGAAGGTCTTACAACCTTGCAGAGATGAAGCAAAGTCTGTATATGTAGGATAGGGTAACGATAAGGTACCGTCATGGCATTGAGTCGTCGATAATCCCTAGTTGGACGCACATCTCCAGAGCACTTCGTAACCATATTCAACGTATAATTACCAGTTGCAGCATATGATTAAACTCCGCCTTCGTCGCCTTTAGTTTCTCTGCAGGTAAGCTACGAAGGCGTGAGAACACATGGGCTGACTTTGAAATTTATTAATATCATATATGGTCTAGTCGATGAGTCAACTAAATTTAAATATAACTTTTTAGTATCATTACATCCACTTTTATTTATTTATTAATTAATTTCTTCATTTTTATTTTATTCTTTTATTATTATCCATTAAATTTTATTTTTTATTTTATTTGATCTAATCGTATTTTATCATTGGTTATTAATGAATGGTTCCAAATTATTATCCAAAATATAAAGACCAATATGTGTTTCATAATCCGGCGTAAATTTTTCAGACAAAAACGGGAGGGGAACCTATCGTGTACTCCCCGGCTGTCAAAGATTAGCCTTTACAACTTATACTATGTAGTTAAGTAACACACACACACACACACACACACACACACACACACACACACACACACACACACACACACACACACACACATATATATATATATACATATATATATATATAATTTTTTTTGTGATAGTGCACATTCCACCTCATGAAAAGGAGATAAACGCTATCCCTGTGACAGGAGTACAGGCAAACTAAACCTGGGCCCGGTGTAGCCCGGTGTAGCCACATACACCAACATATGAGTAATGTACAACAATAACAATGAAACCCGTGGGACTCAGATGAAAGATCTGAGTGTCATGATGGGCAGGTGCTCCCTTGATGGCCAACATGGGGGATCCGGTCCGCATCCTGCGAATGTTGGCTCCTTTGATTTCAGGAACAAAACTACGGACAAAAAACAGGTAAGTAACCTCTCCAATTCCAGTTATGACAAGAACACAGACACAACACAAAAAAGCAGAAATTAAAAAAAAAAAAAAAAAAAATAGAAAGAAATGGACCACAAAGGAGAACAGACTAGTGATGGAATGCTACTACAAAAGTCGTCACCCCACAGAAAGAGGCTACCGGAAACGATTGAAACATCTTTGGGACACTGCTACTGGCTACTATACAACGGAACAAAGGATAGCAGACCAAGCAAAACAGATCCTCAAGAGAGGATGGTTCTCGCAGATGGAACTGACGGAAATCAAACAGAAGAATGAAACAACAAGAAACACCGCCTTACGAAACCCCCCAGGAAGATGACAGACAAAACATAAACCCAGTAACGGAAGAGGTCGAAGACTACGAAATCACAGAACTCACCGAAGTAGAACTCACCGAGGAAGAAACAAGAGAAGTGGAAAACATCAAACGATACATGTCTGAGAACAGAACAAATCTCTCATCTCTAAGGAACGAAGATTGGAAGAAGTTGAAAGCTAAAACAGAGACAGTAAACAAGGTACTCGCGTACATCCCAACAGACACCATCACAGACCTAAACAACTTGATATATGTGGGGGCAAAATCAGTAAGTATGAAACTTAGAAAAGAAAAAAAGCCTGGCCAAAAGAAAGGACCGACAAAACCTGGATGGGAAATCAGACTGGAAACCCAGATAACCAAACTCCGAAAAGAAGCTTTACCGTAAACAGGATGAAAGAAAATAGGAAAGAATGGAAGAGCAGAAATCCGGTCGACAAGGAAAAAATGAATAAGAAACATGAAGAATTAAAACAAAAGATAGCAGCAATAGAGGGAAGACTGAGACGATATAGATACAAATCAGAACAGCAAAAACAGAACAGGACCTTTGAAAACAATGAAAACCAGTTTTACAAAAACGTAAACGGAGAACGAATAACGTCAGAACATCCTGACCCGACAGAGACAAAACACTTCTGGAGCAAGATATGGGAAAATCCTAAAACACACAACAAAAATGGCAAGTGGTTAAAAACATGAAAAATGAACTACAGGAAATAGAAAAAGGAACAGAAACAGAGATTACTAAAGAAACCATTAAGGACATCCTAAGGAAAATGGCACACTGGAAAGCACCAGGTCATGATGGAATACATGCATATTGGTTTAAAAAATTCACAACCCTACATGAAAGACTGGCGCAGAACTGAGAGGATGTATCCACAAAACAGACATACCAATGTGGATGACCAAAGGAAGGACAACGCTTATACAAAAAGATGCCAAAAAAGGAATAACCCCAAGCAACTACAGACCAATTACCTGTTTACCAACAGGTGGACAATCCCGACGGCACAACTGAGAGAACAAATCTACCAGTCCCTAAACAAACGTGGACTACTCCCCGAAGAACAAAAAGGATGCCGTAAAAGGAAAAGAGGGACGCATGACCTCCTATACATCGATCAAAAGATACTGAAGGAGGTAAAAAACAGGAAAAAGAACATATCCATGGCATGGATTGACTACAAAAAAGCTTACGACAGAATCCCTCAAGCATGGATAATTGAATGTTTGAAAATATACAAAATACCTGAAAGGATGATTAATCTTATTAAGAAAGCAATGGAAACATGGAGACTGGAACTGACAGCCGGAGGACAACAGCTGACTGAGATAAAGATACAGAGAGGCATCTTCCAAGGAGACTCCCTATCACCACTACTGTTCATAATAGCTATGATGCCACTTAACTACATACTCAGAAAATGTGATGCCGGATACAAGTTTACAGACACAGAACTAAGAGTAAACCACCTGATGTACATGGATGACCTAAAAGTATTTGCAAAAAGCAAAAAAGAACTGGAAAAGCTGATAAATATGACCAGAATCTTCAGCCAGGACATCCAAATGGAATTCAGAATGGAAAAGTGTGCACTACTTGAAATAAAAAAGGAAAACTGGAGACAACAGAGAACATAGAACTCCCCACCCAAGAGGAAATGAGGGCGCTAGATGAACAGGATAGTTACAAATATCTTCTGGAGGCAGACGCCGTCAAATCTACGGAAATGAAAGAGAAGATTGGGAAAAAATATTTACGAAGAACAAGAAAACTCCTAGAAACGAAATTATATAGCAGGAATCTAGTAAAAGGAATAAACACCTGGGCAGTAGCACTAATAAGATACCATTCATAGGCTGGACCAAAGAGGAACTCAGGCACCTGGACCAGAGGACCAGAAAATTAATGACCATGCACAATGCACTACACCCAAAAGACGATACGGACAGACTCTACATGAAAAGAAACGAAGGGGGGAAGAGGACTGGTAAATATAGAAGAGTGTGTGGAAGACTCAAAAAAAGAGCTGGAAAAATACATAACTCAACACAGGGAAATCCTTATCACTGCAGCAAGAGACACCAATCAAACGAACAACTCGGGAAGCACCGAAACCAGAAACAAAACGGCAAGAAAAGAAAAGTGGGGGAAAAAAATACTACACGGACACTTCAGAAGACTGACAAGAGAAGAAACCAACGAAAACAGCTGGACATGGCTAAGAAAAGGACACTTGAACAGAGAAACGGAATCTCTACTGATGGCTGCACAGAACAATGCAATTAGGACAAACTACATTAAAGCTAAAATAGATAAAACTCAGGAAAACAGTAAATGCAGACTCTGTGGACAAAGAGACGAAACAATAAATCATATAATAAGTGAATGTAGCAAACTAGCCCAAAACGAGTATAAGAACAGACATGACTGTGTGGGGAAAGCAGTACATCGGGAACTGTGCAAACAATTGAATTTCGAATACGCAGACAAATGGTACAAACATAAGCCAGAAACAGTACTGGAAAACGAAAAACACAAACTCATCTGGGATATGGATATACAAACAGACAAACTCATACAAGCAAGGAGACCGGATGTTATAATAATCAACAAGAAAGAAAAATCTTGCAAACTCGTAGACTTCGCCGTTCCAGCAGACACAGAGTGAAAAGCAAAGAAACAGAAAAACGAAGCAAATACACGGAACTAGCCAGAGAACTGAAAGGAATATGGAGCAAGAAGAAAGTCAGTATAATACCAATAATCGTAGGAGCACTAGCAACAATCCCCAAAAACCTGGGAAAACGACTGGGAGAAATTGGGATCAAAGGAATCATTGGAACTATACAAAGGACAGCAATGATCAAAACAGCTACAATCTTAAGAAAAATTATTGAATGCGGAAACTAACCCGCATAAGCTACGAAGGATCATACGGAATCTAGCACAGGAAGAAAACAAAACTAACGAAAGAACACACCACAAACAAAGAAACAGAAAATGCAAAAAACATCACTTAATAAGCCCCCCCCCCAATAAATTACAGCGGCCTCAACTGACACAACACAAAAATTGACCAATGAACAGGAATAGCAAGAAACACCACCGCCCACCCCAGAAAATAAATAAAAAATAAAAAATCAGCTCCCCTAAAAAAATAAATAAATAAAAAATAATCAGCTCCCCACCCCCAAAAATAAATAAAAAATATTTAAAAAAGAAAAATAAATAAATAAATAAAATAAAATTAAATTAAAAAAAAAAAAAAATAATATATATATATATATATATATATATATATATATATATATATATGTATATATATATAATTAAAAAAATGGTACCAGTCTAGGCTGACACCACACAAAATATCTGCATAAGGTCAAGGAGGATGAGAAGACCGAGGAGGGACAGCACAAACCAGACCTCCACTGGAAGTGCAGAAACTGCTGGGACCTCGGGGAGGCTTACTGCTACTCAAACCCCAGAAAACAGCAATGGTCCTTGCCGGCGAGAAATCAATGGTAAACGGCTGTTGTGATACTGCAAATTTATTTGCGGTGGCTATCGAAAAGAGGTGGAGAACACTGGAAATCTGGGGAGACTTGTTGTCACTCAGATTCCAGGGAATACCACCGGTTGTCGATGAGCAATCACTGATGACCTGTGTGAGAACTCCTAGTGAGTAAATAAAAATTATTATTATTTTATTTTTTCTCTATTTTTTTATCTGTACTTATTTTGTATAATTTGGATTATTCGGACTACTGTTCTCATCTTGAGTGTTATTATCACGTTTCGGCCACTGTCCGCAAGGACCCGTGGCGCAGTGGATACTAAGTAAAATTCAGTTCTAAGTGATAATCATCTGAAGGTTGAAGGTTCAATCCTCGGGGAAGGCTATACGAAGAATTGTGAATTACTGACGGAACGAGAGCATGCTACCCCCGTGGATTAAATAAAGTGTTCCGTTCGAAATTCCAACCAGATTCCCAAGTTTCACAGAAATATTCCCGAGTTCGACAGAAATATTCTCGAGTTCGAAAAGATGCACCTGAAGAAGGCCGGGCGTCACATCGGCCGAAACGTTGTGATTAATAACATACAAGATGAGAACAATAGTCCGAATAATCCAAATTATACAAATTATCAATCCTTATCAGAAAAATAATGTATGTATTTTGTTCTTTACTTATTCCATTTAGAATTTATCTTGGTATACTGTTTACATCTATGTAGCTACATAAATATGTACACGTTGAATCGCTCTAGAACCGAATTGGATTGTGTGCGATTATGTGTGTCAAATGGGATGAAATTTAATCCATGTGTTTGTGTGCCCGTTGGACTCTGCTTTGGATGTACCGCCTGTCTCCCTTCGTGATTGTCTCGTTGAAACCTTGTTAATTATTTGGAATTACCTTCCTTTATTCGAAATCTATCCATTACCAGGAAAGCTTGTTTGTAATTTTACTCGCCTTTCGAGTTTACTCGTCCAAACTCGGTGTGGATTGATTTCGCACTGGAATGGGGACGGATTCTGAAGTGATTGAAACAATTAGTAGTCCCGAACTTTGAAATTCCATGGTTTTCCTTACAGGTCACCCTTCTATTCAAAGACTTTTCACTTGGAGATAGTGACGATATATCAAGTAGGGATATTATCATCTTCCGAAGACATTTTCTGATAGTGATCTGTCTTTTCATATTTTTCTAATAATCATTTTCTGCTGATTTTCGTTTATTTTTTCTATTGTTCTGTCTTTATATATGTGCAAATATATGTTTTTATATTCATAGATATGAAGATAATTGATTGTCTTCTATATCAAAGTATTTTTCATGGTACATATATATGTGAGCATATATACATACATATATATATATATATATATATATATATATATATATATATATATATATATAATGTGTTTAATTGTCTCACGTGTATCTAAATATTATTTTTCCTTTTTCTAATTATTATCATTGTTATTGTTATCTTTTTATTATCTCTAATAGCTACATTTCTTATTACTATCATTCTTTTTATAAATATTTTTCTAATTATTATTATGTCATTTTTCTAATTATTATTTAAAAAATATTTTTATGATAATGTTTCTTATTATTTAAATTAAATTACTTCATATATATATTTATATATATATTATTTTTATATTTTGTTTTAGTATCTCTCTTATATTTTGTTTTAGTATCTCTCTTATATTTTGTTTTAGTATCTCTCTTAATTTTATTTAAATATTTTTCTTCTACTTTCTATCTTTATAATCGGGATTTTCTTCTGTATCCTTAGTTTCTTTGAATTTGAAAAAACATTTTTCTCAGGTATTCTTTATATATGACTAAATTCTACCACTCATGAACATTGTTTCTAGTTTAAATCTATTAATAATGGATATTATGTATCTGTGTGTCTGAAGCCGAAACTATACTATTTAATACTATTGTGCTTATTATGAAATAGATACTATTTCATAATGAGTACAATAGTCTATACGTATATACTATTTAAGACTACTGTACTATCTATATTTACTTAATTCTCAAGTGAGCAAGAATTTTTGTAAACCTAAAAATTACATTAAGAAATTATTAATTAATTAAATTAGATTATATAACATATAAATGAAGTATACAAAAATTTGACGACGAGACTGCGATTCGAACCTTGCATAAGTTCAGTATGTTACTCAATATATTACTCTGTCAAGTAGTATATATAGTGCTACCAAAACTCGCTCAAACAACAGGCGTGTTTTGAATTTACATAATTAATTTGCTTTAAACTTCTAATAAATTGATATTTACAAATATACACTTATAACTACTATTCTCAAATTTACATATGTATTTACAATATATTTTTCAACATTAATAGTAATAAAATTTATTAATACAATTAATTAGATACATTTTATTCAGAAACCAGGGTGTTTTTAAACTATACTTGGAATGTAATGTAATGAAAAATGACGAGTCATTACGCCAGAAATGACGTCATTGTGATTGGCACGCTGGGGGCGACCATCGTCGTTGTTTATTTTTTATCCGTTTTACGATTAAGAAGAATTTATATTTTGATATTGTTATTTTAGATTAAAGCCCTCACTGAAAATTTTATTTTTTTATGTTTTCACTTTATAATAGATTGAATTTTCTTTTGAAATGCGCTTACAGTTGGGTCACGTGCCCATTGTAAAATGTGAACCTCTCGGCGTTCGTATTTTTCTGGAAAATTGCCATCTACAGTTGAAACATTCATTAAAAAACATCAACTACAGCAAACTTCATCGTATACGTACAATGTCGAAATGAAAAGTCGATCAGAAAAATATAGTCGCCATCTTTATAAACATTCAGAAAGAGTTAGCTAAGAACAAACATGTACACATTTACGCGGAGACGACTTTTCATCAAATAATGATCGGTTATTTAAGTATCAACAACTGATTTTCCTCTCCTTGGATACAATTTCAAGTTTTTTACTTGAAGAAAATAATACCAGAGTTGAATATAAAAATTGCCTCCGTACCCGAGATCAAAACACAAAACGGATTCTACACTTTGCTCCTAACGAAAAGGCTAATTATGGTACGAATGAGGAAGTTTCGATTGTTTATAAAGATGACGACTATATTTTTCGGCCTTTATAAAGGTCGTTTTAATTCTTAAAAAATGCAAACAAATAAATTCTGCTGTTTACTCGGTGAGCGGACAAAAGCCTACTGGATATAAGCCCACGGGCATAAGCCCACCAAACAAAAAATTCTATTAAAATATGTTTGTAAGTGTTAAAAACAAACATTTTATTTAATTCTTCATTAGAAAAATAAATTTCTTTCATTCAATTTGACGAAATATATTTGATTTTTTTTCTGCTTCAAATTCACTTACAATTTTAATTTATTATTTATGATTTAATTCTTAGCAGACACTCATGCCAGTTTAAAGTTATTTCTATTCGACAGTTTAAATGATTATAACTTCCTTTCAAATATTTCTTTGGATGGGGGCGAAAACATTTTTTTCTTCTTTTTTTCTAAACTATTTCTTTGGGTGAAGGACAGTAAAATTTTCTTTTTTTGGGGGGGGGGGATTTTTTTTGTTGTTTAACTAAAAATATTTCTTTGGGTGGGGGTGAGTAAAATTTTTTGGGGGGTTCGGGGTGAACATTTTTTAAATTTCTATCTTTATTTTTTTGAAAATATTTCTTTGGGTGGGGGAGGGTAAAAAAAAATTTGGGGGAGGTTGTGAAAAAAAATTTTCTTATAAAAAATAAATATTTTTAGGAGGATGTGCGTGGGTGAAATATTTTTGCTTCGAAACAAAGAAAATCAACAAAGAAAATCAATAAATATTAACGTTTTCATTTTATATATATTTAATTTGAATTTTTAGTAACGTTTCTTTTCGATGACACTCATTTTTTGTTATATCTACTTATAATATAACGACGTCTGTCTGAAAAAAACAATCAAAGTATGATCCAGTCGAATAAATTTGGAATCGTCTGAGCTAACTGAATGAACTCATAAAATTCTTTAAATTAACTCACTTAAACAATTCACTGAACCCGCTCGGTTGAGTGTGGAACTCTTTAGCACAGATTCTCTATTTACTTAATTTTCAAGTCAGCGAGAATCTTTGTAAACGTAAGAAATACATAGGGTACATCTTAACAACTAAATAAACAATAAATAAATTTGACGCCGAAGTCGTGATTTGAACTCGCCACAAGTGGAATATTTTAGTCTGCACCTCTACCGACTGAGCCAGCATACACAAGAGACGACTTGTTGATTCACGTAATTACGTCTGAAGAAATGCTTTTTTTTCCTTTTTATACTTACCGACAACGAATGATCTTAAAACGAGGCTATGTAATGAACAAATGCTTTTTTCCATTTTTTAAATTATTTAAATAAATTTATAATTATTTTTGAAAAAAAGTAATTGATTACAATTCGAAATAAATATTTAAAAAATGAATTATACTTTTTTTTTTTTGCAAATTATGTTATTGTAATTTTCAAAATTGCTGACTTATTTTTCCGGAAATGACGTCATTGTGAGAGGATTTTTTCACGTTATTATTCTTTATTTTTATTATGTTAAGATTTGTATTTCAACCGATCGCTGTGGAGACGAGTGGAGTGATTGGTTCTGCCATGCGCGACTTCTTCGGCAGCCTTGGTCTATTAATGACGCGCAACACCGGAGACAATCGCGAATTGTCTTGGCTTTACGAGCGCCTCTCTATAACCATTATTCGTGGTAACGCCTTGAATCTGCTCCCGAACTTTTTTTAAAACTAAAACTATTTCTTTGGGTGGGGGAGAGTAAAAAAAAAAATGGGGGGGGGGGGGTGGTGAAATTTTTTTCTTTTTTTTTTTAAACGGGAGAGGGGGATGTAATTACTATTTAATTAATTTCAAATTTAGGAACATAACAACTACATTAAGGAACATATTAACCCACTTATAATATGTCTGTCTGTCTGTCCGTCTTGGAGAATTTTTTAAACGGGAGAGGGGTGTGCGGGGAGGAGGTAATTACTTTTTAATTAATTTCAAAGTCAGAAACATAACAAATACATTACGGCACATATTAACGAATAAATAAACAACCTTAACCTTAACGTCAACTGTCCGATACTCTACCATATGAGCAAATTGGCCAAGTGATAAAAACCATTTCGATTTAACTACTTAAAGGAAATGTTTTTTTCATTTCTTGAAAGAAATGAAAAAACATTTTCTTAGCATGAATGATCGTATAATAATTGGTTCTTCGATATACTTTGAGAACCCTCCCTTTTTTTTCTTTTGCAGGAAAAAATCCGCCCCCGCCGAAAAAGAAAAGAAAATGTTTTTTTTCCTTTTTAAACAAAAAGTATTCGGAGACAATTTTTTTTTTTTAACTAAAAATGTCTCACCACCCAAGAACGCGGCTGCCTAGCAAAAATAGACGACCGTTAGGGAGTCTATTTTCGCTAGTCCATTTATAATATAACGAGCACCCTCTCTGTTTGTCTGTCTGTCTGTCTTTCTGTCTGTCTGCCTGTCCGTCCTGGAGAATTTTTGTAAACGGGAGAGGTAATTACTATTTAATTAATTTCAAAGTCAGAAACAATACAAACACATTAGGGCACATATTAACGACTAAATAAACAATAAATAATTTCAAGGCGGAGGCTGTGATTCGAATTCGCAACCTTAACGTCAACTGTCCGATACGCTACCGACTGCGCTAATCGACCAAGTTAAAAATAACCAGTGGAAAATAGTCAAATACTGGGTAAGCGGATTGTTGGAAGCATTATCAATTGCTTCTACTCTGTTTCACTGCGCTTGGTTTAAGCTACAAGACCTGCTTTTCCTTCTTTTCGTAAGGATAGTGTGCCGTTTATCCATTATAGTAATGTTGTTTACCGTTTTCAATGCCAGTGCGATGCTGGCTATATTGGGCCGCATAAACAAGCATGTCCCATCTAGTAATCCTAGATGGAACATGCTGGTTTATGAGAAGGGCGGAATCCCTTTGCCACTCATCCTCTACGACTTGGGACTCTGCTATTGGCCAGCATTTGGTTGAAAATCCATGCTGTGTCAGTAACTATAAATTAAAGCGTTTTTATGGGCTACAGAGAGCGGCTTCCAAAAAACATTTAAACTTTTTGAATGTGTCTCTATCGCGTTACGTGAACCTTCCTTGTGTCGACAGAAGGTGTTTGTAAAAGCGCTAGCTCGCTTTGCCCCCCCCCGTTTTTTACTTTCTTTATTTTAAAAATTGTTATCCCACGCTGTGCCTTTTTAAACGACTATTCAATTACATCCATTTTAATTGCGTATTAGTATTCCCTGGCACTTCAATTTCCCCTTAGCTCTTTATTCTCGCTAATATTATTAGTTGATTTATATTATTGGTTTCTCCTGATGAGATGGTAGTCTTTTGACAATTCTAGTAAAAATAACGTTTCAGTAGATAAATGTAATTGTCAAGTGAAAGATAACTGCCCACTGGACGGTAACTGTAAAGTTGAGTGCGTGGTTTATAAGGCCACTATTCATCCGAAAGATAACTGCAAAACTAAAAAGAAACGAGACACTAGTTTTCTCTGACAAAACCAAAAACATATATAGTATGACAAAAGAGAGTAAAATCTTGTGACCAAAATCTCCATCACTGACAAGTAGCAAATAGCAAAGAAATACACAGGAATATTAACAAAGGAGCAACTGAAATAGCCACAAAATTAGGGATCGAATCGAGAGCTAATAATCTGGCGAAAAGAAAGGCATTTGTTACTGTAGAGAACAATAAGGAGAATTTCTCAACGTGCAGACTCATAAATTCAGCAAAAAGTGAGATATGTATGGTTAGCAAGGTAATAATTAGGAAAATAGTAGACACAATATAAACAATGAAACTAACTTCAACCTTTGGTGAAATACCAATTGAGTACTGAACAGGTATAATGAGATACTTTCTAGTATCTCATTGATGCAAATTTACACAACTTGACATAGTAGACTTTTACCTCTCTATCACTATGAGAACATTAGATAACACATTAAATTTACAATCAACACACACAAGGATTAGTGAAATAGATAAAGAGACAATTATACACGCGAGACCAAATATTTTATTCGTCAAAGACAAAGCCTGGGTAAAAAGATCGAACCCCAAAGACCCATTTGATATAGCTATAGGGTCGTACCAAAGTGCAGATGTCTGCGATTAAATCGACCTGTTCCTACTGGAGACACTCAAAAACAAATTCCCCGATCATTTTCTCGGTCTATACATGGATGACGGCCTGTGCCTATCACTCGACTGCTACGGGAAGACTTAGGCTTAGAAATGAATAAACAAAAACATTTAAAGAACTAGGGTTCAAAATCACTATAAATACCAATCTAAGCAATATTGATTTCCTAGACACCACTTTTAGCCTAGTAAGCCTAACAAAAAACCTTTCCACAAACCAAATTAAACCCTAAAATACATAAAAAAGGATATTGCCACCCCCAACAGTTTAAAAAATATGATCACTAACACCAGTAAAAGAATCTCAGATCTTTCATCCAATCCTGAGATTTTTGAACAAGCAGCACTATATTACAACGAAGCGCTCTGCAATAGCGGTTTACAGAAAATACCTCATATTAAATCACACATAACATAACACCTACCCCAAACAAAAAACAAAATAGAAAGAATGCTAAAGACAGGCGATAGGCAGAGCCCATCTACTCCTTAAACAATTTCAGGTTTGCAATCCGGATATTTGTTCGAAGGAAGGTTGTCGATCAAGACAAAAGATGCCCCCCTCACCCAACGGTTCGGTGCCAGAACGTAAGTAGCCAGTAGCACAGTTTTATATCAGGGTTTTCCTTCTCATAGATCGATGATCTGACATATTCTATGGGTCCATCACATATATCATATCTATATATAATATATATATTTACATAATATATATATATTATATGTATATTTAATATATATAATATATATATATATATATATATATATATATATATATATATATATATATATATATAACATAAAATATAATAACACGAAATCACATAATTGTCGATGCAATAATTTATTTCAACCGTGCGGTTTTTTCAAGCATCACTCAGACAATTACATTTTTGAGACTGATAGAAAATTGAATTTCCCTACGACAATTTAAACACAACTAGAGAGAGTGGTGGTAGCAAGCAATTTGATACATCTTTTATAGAGAGGGGGAAATTTAAAACTTATATTTAACTATGGCGGTCGAAGGGGAGGGATCTTTAAGTTAATCAACTAAAAACTGCCGTGTCAAAATTATGACACATACGACTTGATGATATCATACATATAGACAACTTTACTCACGCGCATACACAAGACTAAATACGCACACGTCCTATGCGCACGCACATACATAATCTCACTCGCACATTAACTTATGGCAAGGTGCAGACATAAATATAAATTTAAAATAACCAATGACTAGTAATCAGATGGATCTCTAAACTTATAACAATGAAGATACCAAATTGAATAACATTATTTACGGTAACCCCCCCCCCTCAACATTTATAATAATATCTGTTATAGACACAGAATTACCGACTTGGTGATATATAGTATTTGTGTGTATGCGTATATAATGGTATTTTGAAATATTTATTTATTCAGATTATTTACTTAAAATAAGATAGTGGTAAGAAAATGTTTCTGCAGGTAATACACTAGCTATTGAATTAATATAAGTATAAATGTCAAATATTACCACTAGACATTATTAGATTATCAAATTAATCTAAAATATAAATAAGGTAAGACTAATTTTTAGAACTCATATTGTATCAGTAAGAATATAGAGTGTTATGTAAATATTGTGTGTAGGTGTGTGGATATATATGTACGTGTGTGTATGTATATATATGTGTATATATGCGTATATGTATATGTATGTGTGTGTATGTATAGGTATGTATATGTTTACATGTGTGAGTAACTACATGCGTTGTCATTTGGTCAATATTTCAAATAGATTCAGGGATATATATATGTATGTGTGTATGTATATATATATATATATATATATATATATATATATATATATATGTATATGTATATATATGCTTATATGTAGGTGTGTGTGTGTATATATATGTATGTGTGTGTACGTATGGATTTGTATGTATACATATATGTATGTGCGTATAATTTTATTTCAATTAGATTCTCTTTCTTGGAATCCAGACGGACTGAGAATCTATGACACGCGGTTTGTCTATTTCTTCTCTTGTTTCTTTCTTTCTTTTCTCCTACCGAGTTTGAGAACACGAGTTTCGCCGGACGCATTTCGTCTCGGCTAGAGATGTATGAATAAAAGTTGTGTATGTGATTATGCTTAGTTATGGTAATGTGCGAGTGAGATTATGTATGTGCGTGCGCATAGGACGTGTGCGTATTTAGTTTTATGTATGCGCGTGAGTAAAGTTGTCTATATGTATGATATCATCAAGTCGTATGTGTCATAATTTTGACACGGCAGTTTTTAGTTGATTAACTTAAAGATCGACCGCCATAGTTAAATATAAGTTTTAAATTTCCCCCTCTCTATAAAAGATGTATCAAATTGCTTGCTACCACCACTCTCTCTAGTTGTGTTTAAATTGTCGTAGGGAAATTCAATTTTCTATCAGTCTCAAAAATGTAATTGTCTGAGTGATGCTTGAAAAAACCGCACGGTTGAAATAAATTATTGCATCGACAATTATGTGATTTCGTGTCATTATATTTTATGTTATTCTTGCTCTGTTTACTACATTGAGCTCTCATACCCAGATTTCCTCCTGGAATTATCCCATTATAACACAAATATATATATATATATATATATATATATATATATATATAATATATGTCATATATATATATATATATATGTGACATAAATATGTCATATATATAATATGTATATATATAATATATATATATATATTATATATGTGTGTCATACATATAATGTATATATATCTCTCTATATATATTATATATATATATATATATATATATGTTACTTATATAATATATATGTTGTATATATAAATATATATATAATATGTCATGTGTATAATATATATATATATATATATATATATATATATATATATATATATATATATATATATATATATATATATATATATAATACTAGCAAAAATTACCCGCCCTCCGACCGGTAATTACTGACGCTGTTGTCTTCTTTACAGAAACCAAAGAAGTAATTTTCATTTGACATTTTGATAATTTAGAGAAGATAAACAAAATGTTATTTGAAATATTCTGTGCATGAACATCGTCAAATTTTTTTGGGGGACAAAAAAACAAAAAGGTTAATTGATATGGTCTTTAAGATATTCAACGTCGATAAATTTTATTTTGTTTCAGCATAAAAATTAAAATAAATTCCCCATTAAAATTGGTTATATAATGAAAAATAAGGGTGGAACGTCAATTAGTCAAATAATTCTGAGTAATTCGAAATGGGTACTTTGTACTGTTCACCTTAATTATAAAAGAAAAAAATAAAGAATATTAGAGAAAAATACTTTTTTTTGTAATTCAGAAAGATTAGAGGAGGTTCATGACAAAGTTTTAAATCATCATCATCATCATCATCATCATCATCATCATCATCATCATCATCATCATCATCATCATCATCATCATCATCATCATCAACACGTTTACTCCTTGGCTTTTTACCTAAGAGCAAACTGTAACATATGTACTGATCTGCACTTAGTTTTTATGAGCTCTGTCAGTGAAGGAGAAATCATTCTAGACCGACGCAATTGAAATTTTTGTTCTAATTGTGCTTATTTTGGAGGAGCTGGATTTTCTCCACGTTAAATAGTGACATTGTGCCTAACTCTGCTCTCGTGGGAAGAAAGTAAACAGAGACAGCAGCAACAACAACAACAGCAATAAATGTATTAAAAAATAATAAACCCATGTATTTAATTATTAACAGATTTGAAAATATTAATTCATTAGAAACTTATAAATAAATAAATAAATAAATAAATAAATATGCGAATAAGGGTTTGAGAAGATGATATCATGATGAACGAAGTACATACACCGACCCCCTGGGAGGATGATATCATGACAACAGAATAGATAGTACACTAACTTACCCCACACAGAATACTGGTAATCATGAGGAAATGGTATTGTGAGGAACGAATGTATACTGTACGGCTTTTACCGAAGAGGAGGTAATGCCTGAGAGGAATGTATCATGACAAAAGAAAATATACTACAGAGAATTTAATAAACATAAACCGTTTTAATGTCAATATAGTTAGAATAGGTGTAAACTACTTTGGCATTTATTTATTTAGATAACATTAAAAACCAATGGCAAGTTTCATTGTCCACGTGAAACGCCTAAATGAGAATTAGCTGGAAAAATATAGTCGCCAACAAAGATGAATATGCTGGCTAACGTAGAACGATAACTTTCATAACTAAAATACATGTTTATTATAAACTTGAGGTATCGTTATTCCTTAGCTAGTATTATGGTAAACGAACATATACTACACTGACCCCGGATAGAGGATAACATCATGATGAACGAACACTACTTCCTTCCACCCAAAAAGGAGAAAGTCATTCTTGCGAGGACGGTCTTATGAGAACAGAACCGATACTACCCCCCCCCCTCCTTAAAAGATATTCTGACTAAATAGAGTCTTGGATCTTTCATTCTGGGGAGATTCCCCCTTACCCATCCTTAAAACGGAGGAGGTAATTCTTGGGATGGCAGTCTTATGACACCAGAACCGATATTACACTACACGGCACATTAAAAAATATTCCAATTAATCATTTTTTTAAAATTCAAAAATGCCTAGTCAGAAAAAATATTTTGTTTAGTTCCGTGGCCTTTTTTGCTAAGATCAAAGTGTAGTATCTCTTCTCTCGACATCTCAGCGATATTTGACAATTTACTAAAGCCGGAACTAAATTATCTCCCTTGAAAATGAAATACTAAATAAGTTTTGAAAAGCTATCATTGTTTAAATAAAATCTCTTTATCTTATTAAAAACTTAAAAATAAATATGCAAATCTTGATGTTGCATCAAGATTTGTTTGAATCAGTTGATTATATCATCAGTTGTTTATATCATTAGAATTAAATAATGGTAACGTGTTTTGATGTTGATATAGTTAAGGTAGATGGAAAACATTCGCATTTATTCATTTATATATATATATATATCATATATATTATATATATGTCATATATATGACATGTATATATTATATATAATTCATATATATCATATATATCACATACACATATAATGTATTTTATGTAATTGTTTTTTATTGGTGATTGCAGCGTTTGTTGTTTTTGCTTACTACTACTATTTCGATTGTTTCACTCTCTCAGTGATTAAGATTCAGAAAATTGCATTATTAGTCGCCCATAATGTTCGAGGACGTAATTTTTGTTAGCATACATAGTAATCGATGGACACGTGTTTCTGGCTCACAGCCGTCATCAGAAAAGATAACCTTACCATATATATATATATATATATATATATATATATATATATATATATATATATATATATATATATATAAATATATATAATATACATGCGTCTACATGTTTCAGTCTAGTCCATGTTTTTAAGGCATTGCAGTTTGAGAATGTACAATGTATTTTTTTATTATTATTTTAAACAGTAAGAATAACAAGACCCCAACGCATCTCAAGAGACACCATAGACTCTGAGTTGGTGTAAATATTAGTAACAATTACAAAATGAGTTGAACCAATATTCACTATGATATCATAATAACTTTTTATCCGCTGGAAAAAAATTCATACTTAACTTTTGTTATCTGCATAAAAGCAAGAACGAGAAATTTTAATTAACTTCATTATTATTATTTAGAAAAAAACCCTCATTATATTTAGTATAATTATTTAAAACATTTTTCTTTTTTTGGACAGCCCTACTACATGATTTAGTACTGCCTAAAGAGACGAAGTCACAAAAAATTATACTATAATAAATTTACATTTAATTTTTTACATGAAGTTAGCAACAGTAATTTTAAGGCTCTGTTTAGGGTCCAGAATGAGCACACGGACCGGAGTTTTGGCAAAACAAATGTATTGGAGAAACGTATATACAACAGAGAAACAAGAGAAGTAGTACGTCAGTATTTACTACCAATGTAGACTGGGGTTGAACTCAAACGTTGAGAAGCCTATGCTTCCCGCACCTATTTAGAATGGACGAGTCTAAAATGTTCGTTATAGGTACGGCACCATAACACCCCTCTCCCAAGACTTACTTCCTCAGGAGTATTAATATCGTTATTTTTTGGATTGATTTCGATAAGAACCGGATACTTCCGTTTCCTTTTGGATTGCCGCTTTGCTAGGGCTTCTTGGGGTACTGGTATGTCAAAAGTATCGAATATGATTTCCATACCTTCTTCTTCTACCTGGGGAGAGCTGTTAGTGTCATCTCACAGTCGTTTCCTAATTTGATTTAGGTGTTCTTATGAGAGAACTGATGGCCTTAGATTATGTAAATCATATTTCCAATTCTATTTTCTATCATACCAGTACCAGGTTCCCAGAAAAATGTATTTTTAAAAAACATATTGAAATATACTTTGTCCCATGGGATGTATCGCTTTTTTGGTAGAATAGAAGTTCGATCTGTTTAGGCAGTAATTTGTCAAAAACGTATCTCACTTTTCGCGCAAACATCATCTCTGCGGGGGATAAGGAGGATGGTATGTTGATGTTTGGCGTAATCCTGTACACTTGTAAAAACTGCTGCAGGGCTGTTTCTGTGGGAGTGCCGCGAGCTTTTTTCAGGGCTCTTTTTAGAGTGTCCACAAAGCGTTCCACCTGACGGGTTTGACTTAGGATGATACAGGGGAGTCGTGGTGTATCTGATCTGAAAGATCTCACAGAACTCTTTGAAGTCGGAGGACGTAAACTGCTGTCCGTTGTCACTGACCCAAACAATCGACCACCCCAAAACGGGTCAACAATTTGTGCAGAAAGTTTATTGTTGTCTCCGCGGTGGCTTTTTTTTTTTTTAGATCGTAACACTTCAGGCCAGTATGAAAAACTATCGACGACGATTAGATAGCAAAATCCCTCAAAATGGACACGCAAAATCCACGTGCATACTTGACCAAGGTCGGTCTGTCTTTGACCATGGACTATGTTTGATAAGAGGTGCCTTTACACGTATTTACGACGTTCGCAATGTCCTGATCCATTCGTAATAAGCCAGTACACGAAACTCCGCATCAAACTCTTCATTCTGTTTTTCCCCGGATGGCCAACGTGAAAATCTCTCAGGATTCTCTTTTGTAACTTTTTTGGAATGATGACTCTCTCGTTGTACATGGATACATCGTCGCATAATACAAAGCTGTCTACAAACTGTAGGCCCTTATCAGCCATTTTAGCTTTTGTACTGATGACGAATTCATCATTCGGGGCTTTTTTAAATTGCATTTTTGATTTAATAAATAATCGAATAATATAAAAAAATAATAATGTATGGTGGTTAAGAAAATAACGACACGGACTGACCAATCCAGTCGGTTTCATTATATCACTTTCACTTACGGATGTTGACAACATTCACATGAATGCCAACAACAGAATTCAGCCGAACAAAGACAAAGTTGTATCATGCTGATTCATACGAATTTTCTTTACTTGAATGACGTAGAGGCGAGAAACACACGCTCATACACTAAAACACGAGAATTAGTCGCACAATTTTATTAATTAAGAACATTTGGATCTTTTGTAGAAAATAAAAAAACGAGTTTTTCAAAATAAAGTAGCGCTGTCAGTAATGCGCACATACACTCTTAGCGTATTTTTGAAAGTTGCATCGGGATAGGGTTAGATTAGGGTTAGGGTTAGGCTTAGTATTCGAGTCTTCACGTAAACCAATGAAACACTGTACGCTGTACAAAATGCAGAATAAATACCGCTGGAATTATTCGACAACTGTCCGTGTGAGTTGATGAAATATAAGGGAAACGATATTTTTAATGCAAATACTCAATGCCATGAATGGATTCCGTCCTCTTGAGTATTTTAATAACACGTATTTTTACTACAATCTGCATTTTGTCTGTTTTTTTTTTGGGGGGGGGGTGAGGGTCTATTTTAATAGCCCATTCTTGAATCGAAAAGACTTGATAGGAAACCGAGAAAAGAACCGCGAAAAGATGAAATATTTCGGTAGCTTATTAGCAATTCAAAGCGAAATTAGGAGGCAATATTTTGATAAAAAGTGATATAAAAGTATTTTACCTAATATACAATATGTCCACACTTACAGATATATATATATATATATATATATATATATATATATATATATATATATATATATATATAATATTTATAAATAAATATTAATTATTTAATACCTACAGACATCTATGTTTCATGCTAACAAAATCTTCAGTGCAGGAAGTTAATTCTCTACGGTCGGCGGGCTCGAACTCCGATCACAAATCACCACTGATCGTTAGTCAAGAGCGTTAACTCCTCGGCCATAGCGAATTAGCTAATAATTAAGGAGGAATTTAACTTTGTAAATACCGAGACGGCGGGTATTTTAAACGAGCAGTTGAAAGTGATCTTACAACAACAAACTGTGTTGGATCTCGCATGAAGCTATTAGTACTGCTTGTTATTAAACTCACTCAGAGTGCCCGGCCTTTAGTAAAAGGGGCTTATAATAATATTTATAAATAAATATTAATTATTTCATACCTACAGACATCGATGTTTCATGATAACGCAATCTTCAGTGCAGGAAGTTAATTCTCAACGATAGGCGGGCTCGAATATATATATATATATATATATATATATATATATATATATATATATAAATATATATATATATATATATATATACTGTAAAGTATAAAAATAATCCGACAGAGAAAAAGCTGTCACAAATTCTCAGTAAAAACAAGGACCTAATTCCACCTGCAAAATATAGACAACTAGTTAAGCATTGCAGCAAGCTACCACACCAAATATACGGCCTTCGTAAGAGTCACAGAGATAGTATTCCATTAAGGCCCATTGTCAGCGCTCGAGGTTTAGCATGCCATAAACTGAGCTGATTGCTGGTAGATGTAATCAGCCCACTTACAGGCAAATCTCCATCGTATGTAAAGAATTCAGCTCATTTTGTGGGAGAAAAATGTTCTCATTGATTCCAACAAGATCGTGAGTCTAGAAAATAAAAGGTGAAACACTGCTATATTAAAATGTTTAAAAAATTATATCTTACTACATTTTTGAGTTATTTTCTTTCCATTTAAATTCATCTGATGTTATCGTTAAGTTAACAAACAGAACAGTTTACCATACACAGAAACGCAAGAAAGGCTCGCCGACAAAGTCATACTATAAATTAATTATAGGTATAAATGAAATGAAAAAAACCCCAAGTATAATGAATGGAGAAATCACCGTAAAAAGAACTAACAATGGAAATAAATTATTGATTACACATTTGTATTGAACGGAGTGATTTCATTGGCTAATGAACATACATGATTAGTCTAAGTCTAAGGATGATGAAAAAGGAGAAAAGTCTGTTACGGAAAAATCCTGGTTGGATATAATATGTAAACGATGAAATCGGTAGGAATAAAAAATGATGTTTTTGAAAAACACAAGCGAACATTTTGACTGGCTATTAAGAATCAAATATGGATTTGTCAGGTTCATTGTTATTTATGTCTAACTTCAATACTCAAAATGACTTTCTATATATATTCGATATGTTAGATTTCACACTAGTAAGCAGATTATTAGGTTGAACCTGTACTTTTTCTGTAAAGCAAATTAGGACCCCGAGCGATAAAAGAGAGTATAATGTTCGCTAGTGATATAAATAAAGTCATTGAACTCATAAAGATACGTCTTGTTGAAAAATCTTATTTGAAAGAGAAATATAATGAAACGATTCAATTAATACCGATAATTAGTAATAGTTTCTCCCCATTAAAAATAAATTCCATTCATTAAAGCGACGAAGTGGATAGTTGTTGTCTTTCTGTCTGCCTTAAAGTTAAGCACTGTAAAAGATGTGAAAACGTCTCCAAAATTAAAAAAAAATGTATACATCTTAATAACGTAATTGTTTTAATTTTTTTATATCGTAGAAAAGTCTTTTTAATTTATTATTTTTCAAACGAAAAGAAAAAAAAGTACCATTTCTAAATTCAGTTGTATTCATTTGCAACTTGAAATAAAAAAAACAAACAATCTGTTTAAGCCGAGTTGATCGACTCGAATTTCAAAGTCAGGTTTAAAGACTTTAAAGTTAAAGACGAGATGTTCGAATTTAAAACAGAAAAAAAAAGAATCAGCTTTGTACTTGTGACGTCAATGAAAATACATCACAAGTCCAAGATGGCATTTATCGATGATATAAGTAGTTCAATGGAAAGTAGTAAGTCGTCTGCGTAGAGTTATTCTACGAGAATAAATTTTGGTCGAGAAAGAAAGTAAATAATTACGTCAAATGGGGAAGAATGCCGACCATTTTCGGATAGAGGTATTTTTTCTCTTTTCTTTCCTTTTCTGGCTGCCAAAAGAATCGAAATAGGATAATATCGATCTGAAGAGCGAAGATTGCCAGCCCACCATTTTACAACGCCGAAGATGTTCGCATCGGCAACCGAGGATGCTGTCTGCACATATTTGGGAAGAGTTTGGCCTTGGCTCAGAATAACTGACGACGAGGATGAGTGCACCGACGACTGCTTTAATGCAAGTAGTACGACAAGGGAAGAGATGCATGCCCCACATTTTCTCTCTCAACTGTGATACACCGAAACAGTGTGCAGATAACTATATATACCTTCGTGGATTGATCACTGTTATAAGTGAATTCGTCAGCTGCCATTGGCGATAATGCAAAGCTCTTCGTAGCAAGCGAATAGAGCTCCCTGTGTGATAGCTGTTATTGTTTATGTAAACAGTAAGATCAAACTTCCTCACGTATGCTGTTTGCGCAATTACCACACTGAACTTAATTCCCAATTCCAATACACTTACTGATACTGTTTTAAATTCCTGATTCCGATATAATTACTGATTCCGGTACAATTACCGATACTGTTCTAAATTTCCGATTCTGATAGAGTTACATATACTGTTTTAAATTCCCTATTCCGATACAATTACCGATTCCGATTCTTTGTTTAAATTTCTAAATTTTTAGTTATAGAGTTTTTTTTTTAATATTCGGTTTACGGTAAAAACATGTGCAATATGCGCATATATTTTGGCAAAAGTAGAACTACACTTGAAGATGGATGCGTACAGTACATGAGTAGATATTTCTAACTAGATTTTTCTCAAATGTTTTCCTCGTAATTGATTGAAAATAGTGAGGCAACTAAAATGTATTTCTCTTTTAAAACAAAAGCCGATTTGTATTATTTAGTCGTCGGTTGACTAAATTTTTAAATTATTTTTTTCATAAACAATTGGACATACTAGACTTAACATTTCCTGTTGCGGAAAATAAACCACTTTACTCAAATCAACATTGATATTTAAAATTCTATTAGCATTTACCAAATATGTCTAGCAAACGCGGCACCTGGAGCGGATGTTTAAAAGTGATAAAACACTGCTAAAGATGGATGTCTAAACACTAACATTATTTAGATAATTTGTGCTGTTGTTCGAAACCGGAGTATGTTTTGTTCCGAGTCACACAAAATACAACACTGGATAACTCCCCGGGCCACGAGCCTGTTCCCAATGGTGCTGTGACCAGGATCGACTAACATATTAGCTGCGGTACGGCTGATTTAAACAAGAGACCCCTGCGAGACAGCTGAAATAAAGGATTCCTATGGTCCATGTGCAACCGAAAAAAGCGATCATGATCTCCACACTGCACGAACAAAATAAAATATAAAGGAAGACACGTAGGCAAGCACTGTCATCCAAGAACGCCACGGCTTCAAATAGGTGACTATTTTCCTTCGCTTCTTTTAATTCTTGATGCAATTTGTTAGTTTTATAAAATATAAAATTGCTTTTTTATAAAACATTGTTAGATTAATTATTGTTTAGATAGTCTGTTACTTTCATAAAACCTATCTAGACAAAATGACTGAAATCAACTCCATTCCTTTAATAGAAGTGTCTCAGGCGGATCAAAGATCCTGATCGCTCCTGAGAATCGTCCAATTAAAGACTAACTATCAGTTTAAAATGATAATTGTTCTACAAGCCAACATATCTGGAGAAAGGCCATGATTGTTACAGCTGTAGCAAATCACCAACAACTATAAATACTAAGAAGTTTTGTGAGTATATTTCATTCAAATCGAACGTTAGCATTTTTACCATAATATAGATTTGAACTGAATTGCCGATTGGTATCTGAGGAAGAAGCAAATGACTTCGCCCCAGGAAAAAGAAAGACAAGGGTACCCACAAAATCTATCACATGCCACCAGCTTATTCAATAGGCTAGGATACTAAATATTTAACCATGTGAAATCCTCAAAGAAAGAAGGATCTCGAGGAAAATATAACCTCTTGAGGATATGTGTGTCAGAAAGGTGATGGAAGCAGCTCGACAAAGGTCCACCGGAGTCAAAACCGACTGGGAAGTGAAACTCCAAAAATGGCAAGGAGCTGTGAGATACAAATTCTCTAACAAGAGCTCATATACAGGGTGTAAGGTAGAGATTAGGAGAAGGCATTTATCGATACTGACTCGGAAGTCTCACCTCTAAAAAAAACTTTTTGAAGAATTAAAAACTACAGAGGAAAGATTAAAATATTTGGATCTAACAGTTATTTTAGCTAAAGGGCATAAGATAGGATTAAGCAGGATTGTGAAAATTCCCTATCGCACCAGACAATTTAAAGATCGTTTCAGTAAAATTCCAAAGACGATTCCAAAATCAATTACAAAGAAAATTCTAAAAAAGTTCAAAGAAAAAATCCTAAGCTATTTTCAAGACAGTCCCAAACCAATTACAAAGACCATTCCATGATAATTCCAAGAGAATTCCAAGAATGCAATACAAGGCAATTCCAAGACCATTAAAAATATTACAAAGATATTTCCATGATAATTACAAGACAATTCAAGTCAATTTCAATACACGCAGAAAACCATTCCCAAAACAATTCCATGATAAATGCAATTCCATGATGAATTCAAGACAATTCCAAGGAAAATTCCAAATACAATTCCATGATGATTTTAAGACAAGTCTAAGACTATTTCAATGCAATTCCATAAGAATTCAAAAGACAATCCAAGAGCGTTTTCCTACACTTTACATAGAATTCCAAAGACGAGTCCATTATAATTACAAGACAGTTTTAATTACATTCCAATAGCGTTTTAATACAATTCCAAAGATAATTCCAAGACAATTTAACTCGTCTGTTTCAATACAAGTCAAATACTATTCCGAAGAAAATCTTATGATAATACCAAAACAATTATTTTGACAATTCCACGAAAATCCAAAGATCGTTAAATACAATTTGATGACAATTTCACAGACAATTGAATACAAATTCCAAGACAAATCCAATGATAATTCTAAAACCGTTTCAGTATATTTCTAAGATAATTCCAAGATAATACCGATACAATTACAAAGCAAATTCGAAGACCGTTGACATGTAATTCCAAGATAATTATGATAATAATTCTTAATACCATTCAAAGATAATTCCAGGATTATTTCAATAAAATCCTAGATAGTTTCAATATAATCTAAAAGACAATTTTATACCAATTCACAAACACATTCCCAAGACAATTTACAAACACATTCCCAAGACAATTTAGAAACATATTTCCAAGACAATTTACAAACACTTTACCAAGACCATTCTACATAGATTGTCTCAATACAATTACACGGCAATTGCAAGCCAATTCAAAAGACAATTCCATGATAATACCAAGATAATTCCAAAGACAATCTCAAGACAGTTTTAAAATAATTCCAAGATAATTCTAAGACAATTCTAAAGACAATCCCAAGACGGTTTGTAAAGAATTCCCACAACGTTTCAATATAGTTACAAGTCAATTGCAAGCCAATTCAAAAGACAATTCTATGATAATACAAAGATAATTTCAAAGACAATTCCAAGACAATTCAAAGACAATCCCTAAGATCGTTAAATCCAATTTGAGAACACTTTCAGAAACAATTTAATAACAATTTTGAGACTAATCTAAAACACACCTAAGACGGTTTCAATACTCTTTCATGATAATTCCAAGACAATTCCAAAAACAATTTCAATATAATTCTAAGATAATTCCAAAGACAATGCTAAGACAATACTAAAACAATCTTAAGAAAATCCCAGAATAATTCCAAGACAATTTACAAACAAATTAAAAGACAGTTTCAATATAATTCTAAAGACAACATCAATACAATTACAAGACTCAAGACAATTACATGATTCTTCTAATAGCGTGTTCATACCAGTCAAAGACAATCCTATAGAATTGAGTACTTAAAGCTTATCTGTGTGACCAGTCGAATAACAAAATAAGTAAAAACTGAAGGAACACCAAAAAGCCAGATTATATGAAAGCTGTAAAGTTTCACTATGTAAAGATGGGCAAGTTCATTATCTGAGCTCTGATTGGCTGCCAGTTCACGAGTGAATAATTCATTATATAAATATTGCTTCATTCAAGAAATATTTGTATATTGAATATCTGATCTGCCAATTTGATTCTATAGATCCCAAAATATTTTCTATGATTTATTTCAAGACAATTCGAAACAGTTCAATGTAATTCCAACAGCTAGTCCATGATTAATCGCGAACATTTTCAAACACTTTTTTAGTACAATTCCAAAGTAAATTTCACGGTTCGAAGATAAATTTACTATACAATTCCAAAATAATTCTTAGATTATTCAAAAACCGTTTTAATACAATTCTCTGACAAATGGGAAATACTTTTTACGGGGGGAAAGTTAAACAAAAGGGATAACATTATATTAATAAATAATGGACCAAATGAGTAAGTAGGGACCAACGATCGATTTTTTCTCTGGGTAATAAGAATCCCCTTAAACAACAATGGCAAAAAATACTCTGCATTGGACTTGCCCCTTATCAGGTTGAAATATGTTCACGGTCAGCAGACAGGCTCTTTCACAAGCTGACCTATATATAAACTTTATTCATATGCGCACACGTATATATATATATATATATATATATATATATATATATATATATATATATATATATATATATATATATATATGTATATATATATATGTATATATATATGTATTTCTATTTACATTTAACATTTTTGACATTTCAAACGTAAAGTTTTAATAAGATAAAGTAGTTTTATAGCTCAACAGAGAAATGATGGTGATAATGATTACTGACCCCGGACAATGCCGAATAGAATTAATAGTCCGAATAGAGTTTATATATACCAGTTAACAAAATTAATACTGAAATTGTACACTTATTTATCCCGGACAACGCAGAGAACCACAAACGGTCACGGTCAATTCTTAATTTCTTCCCCGCCTCCATTCGAACATATTAAGAAGATACATGATGTTGATGAATTCAATAGTCCGAATAGATTGACTATATATCCGTTATCAAAAGTTTTAATCTCGGACAATGCCGAGTAGTATCTATAGTTCCGGTAAATGAGTAATCTTTTGCTCCGACCCCCATTTAACAATAATATGAAAATAAAGGATATTAAACACTTTGGATTATGGCTCCCGGATCTATACAACATTCTAAAAGAGAGAATGTCTTTATGCCGTGTCGCATTTCGTTTAAACACACCCGCTCTATCTAGGACATTGTGCACTGTTATGGGCACTTTTGGGTTACTACTTTCCATGTGAATGAAAAAATAAATGAAAAAAAAAATCATGAAAAAAAAATGAAATACGAATAAAAAATAATTAATGAAAATATGACTGTAACAGTGAATGTAAAAAAAATAATGAAAAAAAATGAATGCAAAATGAATGAAAAACAAAATGAATAAAAAAGTCAATAAAAAATGAATAAAAAATAAATTATAAAATGCATCCGGCATAAAATATAATGTATGATTTTTTTTATTAACACCGGTTTGCAATTTCTGATGCCATTAAACAAATTAGTTGAAAGAAATTATTTGTGGAAAAGAAACATCTGCCTTAAAATATAATGTAAAATTTTTCTTTTGATTAACACCAAATTTCTGATGACCAAGTGCGTATCTTTTATTTTACCATTAAACGAATGTAAAATATGTTCTCAAATAGCGTAGGCATATCGCATATATTGTTTTAGGAGTTTGAAATAAAAATGCAGACTCATTTCCGGTTTAATAATGTAGCGCCTACGTCATATAAAACAACTATTGTGCTTAGCTTGTGCCCTTAAAACAAAAACAGTCATTTACTAATGCGCCCCTGTCGTATGAAGCCACCCATATGGTTCATTTTGTCCCTGAACCAAAATCATGTTAATTTATGTAGCGCCCCTGACATATGAAAGAATTCATAAAGCATGTTCATTTATGTAGCACCCCTATTATACAAAATAACTCATATTAGCAGTGGGGGTAATTAGCGGAAAGTGGCGGATAGTGGCAGATATTATCATGTACTGGCGGGCATCATCTATTAAAATGTAAAATTTTAAAATGCTGACTCATTTCCTGTTGAATTATGAATTTGTGATTTGTTTACATTGTGGACATTGGCGGACATTGGTGGAAAGTGGCGGATATTACCATGTAGTAGCGAGCATCGTCTGCAAAAATGTGAAATTAAAAAAAATGCTGATTCATTTTCTTTTTTAGAATCATGAGTTGGCGATTTCTTTACATGGCGGACAGTAGCGGACATTGGCGGAGAGTGGTGGATAATGGCGGATATGAGCAGGAAGTGGAGAGCATTGCCTGCTAAAATGTAAAATTAAAAAAAATGCTTACTCATTTGCTTTCTTGAATTATGAGTTGGCGATTACTTTACATGGCGGACAGTGGCGGACAGTTGCGGAAAGTGGTGGATATAAGTAAGTAGTGGCAAGAATCGTCTAAGAAGAAGAAAAGAGAAGAAAAAACAAAGAAAAAGAAGAAATAGAAGAAGAAAGAAGATGGTTGTTAGTTTATGGCTAATCGCCTGAGGCGGCCCTACAGGAGAATGTCGTCAGGGCTATAGTCCTAGGAGGTGATCACTCCCAGGCCTGAATTTTCACCCTTCCAGAGCTGGTTTGTTTATTCACATCACGTTCCACCTCCCTATGACGTCATTTTCAGATTAGTTGTAGGAATGACACGGGTATCAAGGGAAAGCCGCCTTCTTCCTAGAACTCGACTATGACCGACAGAATCAATGACAGTACGGGTATTTCCCCAGAGTTAGCGTCTATTAAATTTAAATTTGTCCCTCCCCTCCGCATTTTTGGGAATGACTGGCATTTTTTACGAATTACTACAAATTAGTACATAAATGCATAAGAAACTTTTATAAATATAAAATCAAAGAAGCCTCCAGAGGTCTATGAAAATCATTTTTTTATGATTCCCTCTCTCTTTGATAAGGAAAATAGTCTGAATAGAAACGTAATAGAAACAATAATAATCTGATGATGGCGTAAAAATATTACCCCAATCTATCACCATGACGTCATATACCTATCAACATGACGTCATCTGCGCAAGATAAGATTAATAATTGTAATCACATTAAACGAAAAAATGTCCATTAAAAAAATTCATTTTGGAGGGTCACTCCAAAATGAATTTTTTTTGTAATTTTTCGATATTATTTTGCTAGAGTTATTGCAGTTAAAACAATACCTCCTTTGTAGGTAATTGTTGTGTATTTTTCAAGTTTAAGCGAGACATACATACATACATACATACATAGAGATTTTTGCCTTATATATATTGAGATGAATTACAAAGGAATAGCAGAACACATAAATCTCAACGTTTCGTCCAGCTGAACGAATAAATATATATATATATATATATATATATATATATATATATATATATATATATATATATATATATATATATATATATATGTGTGTGTGTATTTAAACTTAATATTATAAGACCCTTTAAAATAAAATTGAAAGTCGATCATTGTCGGAAAGATTAAAAATAAACATTCACCTAAAAGCTTCAGTGCAATACTCCGTTGAATACTATAAAATGTAAATCTCACTTAATTTCTACATTATTACGTGACAACCACCCGTGGCCTAATGGGACTAGGTGAACGCTTACAGATTCAAGGTGTCTGTCTGAACCGAGTTCGCGCCCAATGACCGTCTTAGATTGTTACTTTCCTGCGCTGATAAGAGCCATAAGTACGAAACGACGTAGTACGTAGGTAAACTATTAAAAAATTAATATATATACATTAAGCAACAAAGAAGAAATCCCAGCAAAATTGAATACATACTCTGCGCTTAGTTTCGTATTCAGATGAATTAAATTGATACTCACAATATTAATGACGTAAAGAGAATCGTCTTCGAGTTAATTTAAGTATGTTATGTTATAGATAAACCATAATTATCATATAACTAATTCTAGAGAATAATACTAGAATACTAATTACCGGCAAAGGTTATGCGAATTTGTGTTGGCTATGCATTGAGTTTTTTAAGATGGCGAACTGCCTCGCATGTTGGTAGTTTTGAAGAGCCACTGTGAGTTTACGGTTGATTTTTGGACGTTTGTTTTTCATATCGCGCTACAATGAATAGTTTTCTCAATATGTATGTATATATATATATATATATATATATATATATATATATATATATATATATATTTCGGGTATATATAATTATATATAAAAGTTCTTTACATATATGTTAAAGTAATTAACAATACACTAACACCTCTATTCGTAAAAGCCTATTCTAAATTAAATCAATAATCTCCGCCACAGGACGGGTAAAATTGACCCCTTAACAGAACAGTTTTGCACAAATGTTATGTTTCCTTAAGAAGAGTAAAATCAAGATATAAGTAAATCTATTACATGATTTTGATTCTGAAAAGGCTTAAGAAATTGAAAATCGGGTAATTTTGTTTAATTGATGTCTTATGACTTTGCATCAAGTTCAATGCAAATCTGAAAGAGTTGAATTTTTAAATGTCGGCTTGTTCTTATATTATGCCCCCTAAAACAGTTAAAATAATAATAATCCACAACAACTGAAATTTGGGGAATTAATAGATGTTAAAATTTATTATTGTTAAAATTTCACAAAAATCGGAGGTATCTGAATTTTAATGAAGGTTTTTTTTACCCCTTATGCTTATAACTAAATATAACTTACATTATGATCCCGTACGCCTAGCAGCTCTGCTAAAAAATTCATAATGATCAGTTGATTAGTTAAAGAGTGAATTCGATTCATACAAATATAGAAACATATACACTAACTAATCTTTATATAAAATGACTGTATGTTAGAAAAAATCGAGACAGAAGAATTGAAAGAGGTGTAAAAAAAAATATCATTTAAGATCTCTAGCCGAATATTTCTTCAGTTTAGAAGCGCTTAAACAATCATTTCAGTCGATTGATTGACATTTGAATCCACCCTTCCCTGTCCCCAGATCGAAAGTGGAAAATGCTCTCAATTTTATGAACGATAAATGTGAAACTTTTCGAATATTCGATGAGTTATTCCGCGTTTCCATTTGATTTTTTATTCGATTTATTAATGTCGTCCTGTTTACTGGCATCAGCATAGAATCGGCTCTGCGATATAAAATCAATCGCTTCATTGCGAAAATCGATAATTGTTTGTAGTCGACATAGAATAGAATTGAGTTCATCTTGGAAACGAAAAAATGGAGATAACAAAAATAGAATTATTGTTGAGTATTTTTTATGACTGCCTCCCATAATTCGATCTGCGCAAACACGAATGGTTTGAGAAGAAGGTACATGAAGAAGATTAAAATGGAGAAGGAAAAAGATGAACTGGAGACAGAGAGAGGGAGAGAGAGAGAGAGAGAGAGAGAGAGATAGAGAGAGGGGAGAGAGAGAGAGATAGAGAGAGGGGAGAGAAAGAAAAGGAATGAGAGAAAAAAGAGAATACAAACAAAAGAAGAACAATTTTAAATTATGAAAGTAAAGTAAAATAAAAGTAAAAAGAAAAAGGGAATAAAAGGAAGAAAACAAAGATGAAAAATGAAGTTAGAGAAAACTGGGCAAGAAGACGATATCGATGAAAAACAGAATATGAATGATGAGAAGAATAAAAAAGGAGACAAATGAAAAGAAATAGAGAATAAAAAGAAAAAATCGGGTAGGAAGAAAGAAAGAAGAAAAAGAAGGAAAGAAGAACAAAGAAAGGATAGAACAATGATAGAAGAAAATGTTTATGGACGTGAAGAATAAAAAGAGTAAAGAAACATTGAGAACGAAATAAAAAAATAAATAAAATGTAGACCCTGTTGACAAAGAATAAAGCGAATGCAGTAAATTAGCACAAAAGGACTACTAAAACAGACACAGATGCATGGGAAAGGCAGTTCACTGGGAACTATGCGAACGTCTACACTATGAACATACAGACAAATGGTACAGACACACAGTGAAGACGTTATTGAGAAACAAAAATCATAAAACCTCTGGGGCATAGAAGTAAATACGGACAAATGCATCCAAGCAAAGAGCCCAGACGCGATAATAGCCAACAAGATGAAAAAACCTACCAAATCATAGATTTTACTGTCGATGCGGTTTACATAGAACCCGGAGAGCCTTATTGGCACTACAACTTCGCGAAAGGCAAGAGACTTTGTCAGCGATGAATCAATCGTAAACGGCTGTTGCGATAACGCATAATGATTTGCAATCGTTATCGAATTCACTGGTGAGTGTGGGAAATCTTGTCACTCACACTCCAGTGAGCAAACCGACTGATAATGACTAGTTTTTAAACGTAAATGAGTAAATGAATAAATAATACTACTACTACTACTACTACTACTACTACTACTACTAATGGTAATAATAATAATAATAATAATAATAATAATAATAATAATAATAATAATAGGAGATGAAGGCACTTGGCGAACATTATACCTACAAAAATTGGGGAGTTCTGGAAGCTGACACCGCCAAATCAACATAAATGAAAGAGAAGATTGGAAAAAAAATAACTGAGAAAAGCAAGAACACTTTCAGAAACGAAATTATCTAGTAAAAATCTAGCAAAAAGAATAAACACCCGGGGAGGTTTTATTTCCAGGTAGGATTAGTGCTATGTTAGGGTTAGGTTATTGTTAGATTAAAATTAATGTTAGTGTTAGGTTAGATTAAGTGTTACAGTTAGGTTAGCGTTAGGATTAGGATTAGCGTTAAGGCTAGGTTATGGTTACGTTAGGGTAAAGTTTAAGGTTAGGTTAGGTTATGGTTATGGTTATGGTTATGGTTATGGTTCAGGGGTAGTCTTAGGTCTAGGATTAGGTTAGGGCCATGGTTAGAGTCAACGTTAGGCTACGTTAGTTTCGGATAAGAGTTAGGTCAGGTTAATGTTAGGACTACGTTAAAGTAAGAGTTAGATGTAGTTTTAGGTTCGGGTTATTAATTACGATTTGAGCTTGTTTAGGGTTTGGTTTAATTCTAATTAAGCAGATAGGTTAGGCGTAATAGACGGGTCAATATACTGATTGACTAAAAAAATCGCAACATTTTATTTTTGGTGGTTTTGTGCTAGGTTGGGTCGAGTATGAGAATATGTCAAAGTTCAAATATGTGAAGCACTAACTCGGTCAGTTTTCATGATAAATCAATTAATCTCGCCTGCTTGTTGCCACATTTGACAAAAAAAACCTCTGGCAAATGTTATTGCATTCAGCTTTCGACTTCGCCGCTGATGAGTACAGTCCTTTATATTTGGTCAAATCTCATAACCATCAAACACGATAGTTGCTCTCCCATAGTGTTCAACAGTAAATGAGGCATACTCATTTGCAATCGAGCTGTAGGTACTCTCCTATTTTCATTTCAAACGGTGAAGAAGAGATCCTCCGTCTCGTACATTGTTCTCTGTGACTGGAACGGTTTATGTCATAACACTGTCCGATTTTGTTTCACCATAATTTCCGAGAGCTGCTGCCAGCTGTGGTTTGTCTGCTTGACGTAAATACGCTTTCCTTCAAACAAAGATATCGGGTAGAGACAGAGTTCATAGGACATAGGATCATCCAGCCTTAGATCACCTATCTGTGAGACCACGAGAACACTCGGGAATAAAAGTACTGGGTCAATGCTACAATCTGCAGAAACTTTGAAATTCTTGCTTTCAAACTCCGTTTGTGATAGTAGGAGAAAACTGTGCAATGCCTTTTCCGATTTCGAAAAGGTCCTGAACATTGGCATCCGTATTAGCACTAATCCCTGTGATAATATTGCATAACGATTCATCGCCTGAAAACGGCTTAAAGCTGTCTAGTTGCTCTGCAAGTTTCCCGAGGTCTGTCTCATCTCTTCTCACCCGAGAGGCAGACAAATCCGTATGTTGTTCGCTTGTTGTATAACTTTGTGCGGTAATTTATTGCATGGCAAGGTTGTAAGCGGATGACATAGTAGACGACATGGCCCAAACTGTTTTCTGGCGCTTGGGCATCCCACTACCCCGTGAGTTCACCATGGCTTTTGAGTGAGCGTATTAGTATTTGTTCGATGACAAGATCAGAGCCAAGACTATCCCAGTATTGGCTACTGCGTCTGATTACGTAAACCCCAAACAGAAACGTTTCATGTACTGCAGGGTTGTCATCGTTCAAGGCATGCATCTTCTAGAGATATAGAGAGCCGACTTCAAATAATTTGGATGACCAGTGGCTGCGAATATTGGCAGGCAAGCGAAGACGGCACTAAGATGCAGTTCCCAAGACTCCATTCGATCAGCTGCAGTAAGTGCCCAAGCAATTCCTAGCATGTGCTGATAGATTGCTTACGAGTTCATCCCTTATCAGAATTAGACTGCTGTAAATCCTACTGATAGAATCTGATTCCAACAATGACTTCAAGTCACATTCACCAGTCTCCATCAGCATGTACAGCCGCTCAAATTCCTCTACTTGGTCCTGAAAACCAGGTTCATCCTCCAAGATTTTGGCAAAAATCTGACGTGTGAGATACTGATCACCCAGCAGGTGGCCACGAAATGCTTGTTGCCTTGCCTTTCCGCTCATCATGTGTACGATGGCATTTTCACCATATACTGTCTCCATGATCTCCTTGAATCTACTGCCATCCAGCAACGCTCTATATATTCGCACTCTTTATGCATCAGGTGCATCATGTCTTACTAGCTGGGAGTAGTCTGTTTGAAGTGAAAGAAAGATTGGATGAGTTTCGCTGCGGTTTTGATATTGCTCGTTTTTGTGCTTCCTTATCATCTGTCGGAGGTGAATTGTAGTATTCACGAAGAATGTCACAGGTTTTTTTCCCTAAATATCACAATGTTTGCGACACCACAACGGCCTTTGATCACAAATAAAGAGTTTCCATATCGACGTATCAGCTTTTCCTTGAAGTACTGATTTCCATATGCCGTTGATTTGCTACCTCGTAAGTATTCTCCCATTTGAGCGACAAGGTCCTATATCGTTATCTGTTACTCATCGTTTTCCTGAAAGAATACACACACCCATTCGAATGCTTCATCCTGATCGCTGTCTTTTGGTCTTCCACTTTTTTGTTGTTTAGGTAATTCAACTGACGTAAACTGTCTTAGAATGCTTCGCATTGTATGGAAGTTGACGTTACATGACTGGTGGTACATATAGTCTGCAGTTTGAAGATCACCACCAAGATATTCGATCAGACTTTGAACAGCAGTGGCCCATTCGTTCCCTCATTCTGAATTTGAAATATTTTATATATTCTTAGGAATTAAACGTTTTATTTACATGCACACATCTCTGTTAATTCACAAAATATCACTTTTACTTTGTTTAAATGTAAAATTATTTATTGAATATTTCTTAAAATTGTCAAAAAATGTCGTGTGTCAAGTAAATCATAATGAGCACAATAAGGTCCGAGTGTGTCGTCTCCCAAAAGATCAAGATGAGAAAGAAAGATGGTTAAAGATAATATTAAAAGCTAACACTCCTAACCACCCAGAAACTTGTTTGTGAAAGGAATTTTACACCTGGTTATTAAATTGTGTTTGTTATGGGAAAAGCACACCCCAAAGATCCTCCATCGATATTTTATAATTTGCCATCAAGTATGATACCAGGGACAACAAAAAAGTTCCGCTTCTTTGCGAAGTTTACACAATGATGAGTTTGTACATTTCTTAGATAAATTTTGTGTGCTGATATTGACCATCATGATTTTGTGCCAGCAGTTACATGCTTCAAATCGAACAATCAACAGTTCGTCTAGTCTTGTCATTTTTTGACTGGAAGTCTTTCGATTTTTGAAATTAAAACTTTTGTAAACTTTACGTTTGAATGTTACCATGCAAATATACTCACACACATATTTTCACCGTTGAAAAACAGAATAAGTTTTAACATTGGTTTCAAATTGAGGAAGCGATTCGTTACCTTAGTAACTTGAAAATTGAACTAGAGAAACAGGTTTTGAGACAACATATCGAAGTTATTTCACCACGAATAGTTGAAAAAGTTTACGAGTCGGAAATGCTTGTTCAAGCATTCGAATATTTTTCCACATCTCGATCTCTTTATAACAAACTTCGAGATCATTACAAATTACCCAGTATGAAAACACTAGTGAATATGACCTCAAAAGTTTCGAAGGTAGATGCCCTGAATTTTTATGGTGATGATGCATGATATATGCAAACTGTCAGATAAACAGAAAAAATGTATCATCCTATTTGATGAAGTTTATGCTAAAGTGAGTTTACAATACCAAAGGGGAAACATATTTAGTGCTGCCAAAGATTCTGACGAGGCATTAACAAAAACTGTATTGGGTATTATGATCAAATGTTTACATGGTGGATCAACGTTTTTGATTAAGATGATCCCAGTTGCCAAACTAAATTCGGAATTGTTGTTTCAGAATGTTAGAAATGTTGTTGATTTAATAAATTCTTCGAAAGGTCATGTAATTGCAGCTATTTGTGACAATAATCAGACTAATCAAGCTTTATTTAAGAAATTTGATACTGTTGAAAATAAGTCTTGAGTTATTAAAATGGTATATACTTGTTTTTCGATTATATACATATATTTAAAAGTATTCACAATAACTGAATAACTGAGGCTTGTTCAAAATTGATATTTTATTCTGATGGTAAAAAATTACAGCAAAATGGGGAACAGTGAAACAACTTTTTGAGCATGAAAAAATCAATTTGTCAAAAGTAACACACACACATACACCGACATGTGCCCATGCGTGCAAGCATACACACATATATACATACACCCATTCACAAATACCTTTTTTCTTTCTCTCTTTCTTTCTCTCTTACTGCTCGATACACACACACACACACACACACACACACACATACAAACACACACACACCCGCCCGTGCCCATGCGAGCAAGCATACACATCTCTTAGCGTTGTAGTCGACTTAATTGTTTAAAATTACTGCTACTGCGTTCAATTCAACCGCTAATTGAACTATTTACTCGCTTTTTTCTTTCGCTCTTTCTTTCTTTCTCTCTTCGTCTGGGCTCGCGTACCTTTTTTCTTTCTCTCTTTCTTTCTCTCTTACTGTGTGTATTTAGGCAGCATATTTTCATTTAGGCAAACATTATTAAATAACACGGAGTGGTTTTGTTTGATGCGACTTTTTTTTATTTTTTCAATTTTCCGAATTGTCCATCTAATGTTTCGGTCAAATTGATATAAATATGATCCATGACTTTCTTGTTCCATTCTTTTTTCTTTTTTGCAAGTACTTTCGATTTTAATCGTCAAATCCTCTTCAGGCGATATTAGTTTTAGTGTCTTTACTGTTGTGCTCATTTTTGAATTATAACGGCAAGTAGTTTATATTTGAAAACGCGTCTGTAAAGTTGAAATGTACACGAGAGCGTGATGGCGTTCTACACATACGAGAGATTTAAAGTTTGACTGTTTAAACCGTTCAGAAATTGATGACGTTAAATAACAATACCAAAATAATACACCATGATACCAATATCAAAAAATTAAAAATACTCGAAGCCCTCTACATAAAAACTAAACATCCCACAATTAATAATGTCAATTATGAAACTAGTCGCAACATTTTAAAGTGTCTAGCATACTAATTAACATTACCAAGTTCTTAGCCATAAGGTAGTTATGCGTTTGAATTGTATGCACTTTATTTAACGTCATATATATATATATATATATATATATATATATATATATATATATATATATATATATACGTGCATTAATATGTAATGCATATATATAAATACATATACATTCATACATATATATACACATATATACATATTTATACACATATATGTATATACATATATATATATATGTATTACATACATATATTTATATATATACATAAGTACATATATATATATATATATACATTAGATCTCTTCAAAATTAACCTTTTTCTTCAAACATATGGAAACTGCTATTATTCCCATTCTCCAAGGTCTACATTAGCTAAATATACCAGTTATTGTGATCTTGAACCTTGGCTATGCCTGCCCCAAGAGCCATGTAATTTTATTGTTGACGTTTTTCAAAAACGCTGCAAAATCTGGGATATTATGTCCTTATTTTCATTGTAGCTTTCCAGAGGTTGACGCTATAGCATTGAAAGTGGTACCAAATGAAAGCTAATAAAATTTTCTTGCATATGGTAGTAAACACATGAACACCTGTGTTAATTTTAATTAATTTTAATGCACAAACATATATATTTTTTATGCTTGGAAAGGATGCCTACATATAATACATAACTTTATCTCAAAAATGTTACTCTTAATGCATGTATATAATTTATTATCACTAAGTATGTTTTATCTCTTCATTTCAGATTGTAAGTTAAAGCTGATTCGTTAAGATTTGTGAACTGCTGACAACATGGCATCTGGAAGATAACTATGCTGTGGGAAAGTGGTCAGCGATACAAGTGAACGGGATGAACCAACTGAAAAGAGAAGAAAGGTGGCAACTCCTGCCACAAGGTCATTCAGTGATGTGTATCTCATTGGGCAACCCAGCTCCAGCATCAGGGGCTCTCAACTTCCTACTAATCGCCAGGTGTTCCAGTATTTCCTGCATTTGAGGAATGATAATCCCAACAGTGACAATAGGTCTTTAGCCCATGATACAGTGGATGTCTTTTTGCCATTCTGGAATATGGCAAGGATTAAAACACTAACTAGACCAAATGCAGTCAACCGTTTCATGATCCTCCATGAAAAGTACAGGAAAATTGTTAAAAACAAGGGAAGAAATAACAAACCAGAGGAAGAGAAACGAGCTAACTTTCTGAAGGACTTAGACAAGTTATTTGATATTGGAGCAAAGGATGTTGTGGAGGAGATAAGAAGCAACAGGCTGCTCACAAAGGAGACCAAGAGGACGTCAATTTCTACTTGGACCAACAGACAACTCGCCTGGCACACATGTCAGGTCATGATAAGGTGTTTGAGAAGAAGTCTAGAGAGAAAAGCTTCCGAGAAGAAAGAGAAGAGAGAATGTTATCATCAGTGACTGCTGCAGCAGCAGAAGTTGGGAAAATTTCAAGTGATGAAGACCCAGAGAACAGTCAAGGCTCTGGTACTATATATATATATATATTTATCTATGAAGAGTTCGAATGCAAAACGCGATAAATCCAATCTGCTTAAACAATAAAAGGAGAAAACTTTTAATCTTGATTTTGACTAAAATATTATTTCAATTGAAAGCAAACAGCAATTATGCCGGTACTAGATTATGTAAAACATGCTTTTGGGTTGTGATCAAGTGTTGAAATGCAGCACTTTTTCTAGTGATAGATTCGTAATTTTAAAAATGGCGTTCATCGCGTTTTGCATTGCCAATTTGGCTAAAAGAACAACGGAAATGAATCGGTGACCTTTAAACGAGCCCCGGTGTGTTAGGTCGACGAGTACATTTCGGAGTATGACGTCGTAAGAAAAACAACTCGGTAACATTTCAAAGAGTTAGGTGCACGAGGCCAGAAAAAGAAGACACTTGGAGTGCAAAGTTAGAAATTTGAACGGCGGTTTTTAACGAAGGAAGAAGGAGCGCTTACGTAGCAGAGATCGAGTTGGGAGGACATAGAGAAAAACTTGTCGGGGTCAGCCCCGAAGAGAGGTACCCTCACCACGGCCGAACTGCCGTAAACAAGTCGTCCCTAGATTCCGGGAGCAGACTTCTACAGAAAGTATTGTCGTGTTTCCCTCTAGGTTGCAAGGTAAATCACTCTGCCTTGGTTTTCGTGAAAATAACCTACGTTGGGTAGAGTTAAAAATCAACCGCCGTCAAGGTAAAGAAAGAGGTTTCTTCGTAAGACAAGGGAAAGAACAATAATGCCAAAGGAATTTTGCTAACAAAGAAATATTTAATTATATACATGTGTATACCCAACTTACACCAGCTGGCGATGAATAATAAAGAAACAAAGTTTCTATCTTTGTGTTTTGTTTGATGCTACCGGGTTCCTCGAAGTAACGGGCATTGCAAAATATAACTAAACTGGTTGCCGTGGCCTTCTATTTTTCACAAAATAAAGAACAATGTAGAAACCGGGGACGCCACCCAGACAACGTGAAAAGGGTTCTTTATTTTATTTGTCTTACCTCCAAGAGTAGCGTTCAAACAATTAATCTTCTACAAACTGTTTATCGTCTGTTAATCTGGACGGGATTTTCTTGTTAGACGTTCACAATGGTCGATCGACTAAATTGATCGACTATTTTCCGAATGCGCATGATCACTAGCGTAAATATACATGGGTGTCTTTCTCAAGGCCTGAGCGAATGATAGAGAAAGAGAGAGAGAGAGAGAGAGAGAGAGAGAGCGAGAGAGAGAAAGAAAGAAAGAGAGAAAGAGAGAGAAAGAACGACTGAACGACCGAACGACCAACCGACGGTAAGAACCTAATTTTCCACATTAAATCGCTCTCGTCCTCTAACTTCGATTGTAAAGAGTATGTTTGGAATAAAGAATAAATAGTATAGACTTTATTAGTAAATATCGCTGACCTCATGTCAAAAGATAGGTGTGGAGTCATATTCAACCAATCAAACTTGATCATATATATATAGCCATTTATATAAAGTTATGTATATGTATATGTTTATATATTTCTATGTATAACATTCACTCCTAAACTAATTAACCGATCATTATACATTTTTGAATAGAGATGGCAGGTGTAAAGGTCGGTAATTTGAGCTATATTTACTTTCATTTTCTTTTAGGCAAGGGTAGCGAAAAGAGGGGTAGAAGCCCTTCATGAACTCGGGTTAGATTGTTTGAATCAGGATAAAGTGAATTTGCAAAAATAGTTACATAAAAAAAAAACTGAAAAAAAAACCCTAACAATATCCTTTTCTGATTTCTATATCTGCCTTTCTCTCTCTTTTTACCCAATCTTTCTCTCTCCAGCTACGGATTATGTAGTATTACTCCCGTCTTTTTTATAATGGACTATTCCAATCTTTTTATTCTTTCCTTTTCTTTTTTATTTCCTTCGACTGTTAAGAGAGAGAGAGAGAGAGAGAGAGAGAGAGAGAGAGAGAAAGAGAGAAAGAGAGAGAAAAAGAGAGAAAGCATTAAATAAATAAGAATGAAGAGGAAAGAAAGATAATAAAACGCAGATTCATGGTTTAATTAGTACAACTGCTGTTCTTGCCACAATTTGTTTACAGTGATGGTGTGAATACTTACACACACTCGTACATGTACACACGTACATGGAAAGAGAGGCCTCATAAAATAAGAGTGGGTGGGTAAACACAGAGAGAGAGAGAGAGAGAGAGAGAGAGAGAGAGAGAGAGAGAGAGAGAGAGGGGAGAGCGAGAGGAAGAGAGAGAGAGAGAGAGAGGGGGTGATAGATAACAATTTAGTAAGCGATTGATCACATCATAACTTAATTGCAAATTACGGACAATTAAAACAATTAAAACATAAGTTTTTTTCCAAACACAACTCAATCCAAAAACTAAATAATATTATCGATTGTTTTCACTGCTTTTGCTACATTTTTAGACGAGAAATAGTATGAGTCGTAAATGTCGGCCAATTTTTCTTTTAAGACAAACTAAAATTTACGCCTAAATTAAATTGAAAAATGGAAAATAATTAGTAAAGAGTTTGTCATTATTTGTTTTGCTACAAAAAGTTGAGTTTTCGACTCGATTTTGATCAGGCGAGGAAGGGATCTTTTTTTCTTTAGAAAGAAGTAAATAAATCTTCAGAAATATTAACGGGGAATTTAATGTTAAACTAAGATAGAAAACTTTTCAATATTTTTTATTAGTTATCACAAAGAAACGTTTATTCTGTGTCTAGAGTTTGTTGCTATTTCGTTGCTACGATTGTTTAACATCTTTGAAACCTTGCTCAACCATAACATGCACAGATTGTCTAGATATTCGTATGTCCTGGCACATTTTCATATTTTCCATTCGACAAGAGGTGACCGCCTGTTTCTATTAAGTCTGCACCATTCACCAAGTGTCAAGACTGAAGCAAGTGCCGATCTGTTAAAGTCTCTTCTTTTTATAATCAACACAACAACAATTACAACAAAGGCGCCCTCTGGGCCAATCAAAAACTTCACCCAATGGCTGTAACTTGATACATTACATCCCTCCATTCTTAGATGGATCACTAAACATAGTCTCTTAACTTAAATGGAGCTTTCCTTACACGCTCAGATCTCCGAGGAATAGGCGATGCTTTCTGTTTGAAGTCTATAGGTTCCACATCAGCCTCATCCTGTTTTAATAATTCAGGAACTCCTTCTTCCTCAGTAGACTCCCTTGTACTGGTTGTCACCGTGTCCTCTGTGGCATCATTCATATCAGTCACATTCTCCTCTGGGACCCGGATTGTCCTTTTAATAATCTGGTCTGAATATCTCCGTGTAACTCCTCTCTCGGTCTCTACCTAAAAATTGACATTACCCAACTGCCTCGTAATGATGCCCTCCAGCCACCGTTGACCAGTGCAAAAATTCCTCACAAGGACTGGATCATTCACCCCATGATTTCAGCACGGTGTCATGATCTTAGTACCCTTCTCCATTTTGTAGTTATACACCCTGCTCTTAAACTTGTTTGGCTGTAACAGATGAAAGGCTGTTCTTAATTGTCGCTTGAACAGCAATTCAGCTGGAGGAACCCCAGTTACTGTGTGTGGAGCTGTTCTGTAGTTAAAAAGGAATCTGTTGACTTTTGGTTCAAGAGATGTTTTTGTGTCTTTGTCCATCATATTCATTGTTTCCTTGAATGTACGCACACTGCGTTCAGCCTGGCCGTTGGTAAGGAGCCGTGAATATGTGTTTAACCCCATTTGCCTCTAAAAACCTCCTGAATTCATCACTGGAGAAACAAGGGCCGTTGTCACTCACAACCAGCAGAGGCAAACCATGAGTAGCAAAGATTCCCCCCAACTTCTCAATGGTAGCTGCAGCAGTGGATGTCTTCATTATGCAAACCTCCATCCATTTGGAGTAAGCATCAACCACTATTAAGAACATGTGTCCAAAAACTGGACCAGCATAGTCTATGTGAATTCTTTCCCAGAGCTGACTTGGATATTCCCAACAATGAATCGGAGTTCTGTTGGGCTGTTTCTGATTTAGCACACAACTTTCACACCCCTTGGCGGTCCACTCAATATCTTCATCCAGTTTTGGCCACCATACATAGCTTCTAGCTAATGCTTTCATCCTCACAATGCCTACATGAGTCTGGTGTAATTGCTGCAGAATTTTTCCTTTCAACTTAGGAGGAATAATAATCCTGCTTCCCCACAGTAACACGCCATCTTCACAGGTCTGTTCCTCCCGTTTATTAAAATAGGGCTTTAACTGTTCACTCCAACTGACCCCATTCCAGCCATTCATGGTGAATTTGTATACCCGACTCAAGATCGGATCTTTCCTAGTCTCTGCTCTCACAGCTTCAACCTCCACTGGAGCTTCCACAAGGTCCATCATAAATATTTCATTAGTGGATTCAGATATATCTTTTTCCTGAGCCTCCAGTGAAAGACGACTCAAACAGTCCGCATTACTATTGAGGGCTCCAGTTCGATATTCTAGTTTGTATTTATAGGCAGCCAAGAATAGGGCCCAACGCTGAACCCGGGCAGCTGCCATAGCAGAAATTGGCTTGTTCTCTGCAAATAGATCCAACAACAGTTTGTGATCGGTGAACATCGTGAAGGGGTTTCCAAACAGATATTGATGTAACCTCTTCACTGCAAAAACCAGGGCAAGCCCTTCCTTTTCAATGTGTACATAATTCTGTTCAGCATCTGAGAGCGTTCGGGAGATGTAACATACTGGCTTTTCACTGCCATCTTCCATCCTATGAGCCAACACAGCTCCCAAGCCATAAGGAGAAGCATCCACTTGTACAAGTGTGGGCTTAGCTGGGTCAACATGAGTCAGAAGGGGTGTTGTACACAGCATTTTCTTTGTCTCTTCAAAAGCTTTTTGTTGGCAGGCTTCCCACTTCCAAACTGTGCCTTTCCTCATTAGACTGTGCAGTGGCTCAAGTCGTGTGGACAAATTTGGTAAATGGCTGCGATAATAATTTACTGCCCCAAGATAGGCTTTTAACTCTGTAACATTCCTGGGTGTGGGGGCTCTTTCCATCGCAGCCACTTTCTCTGGTAGAGGTGCTGTACCCTCCTTGCTAACCTTGAACCCTAGATAGGTTATTTCCTCAAGAAAGAATTCGCACTTGCTTCTTTTCAATTTGAGCCCAGCTATGCTCAGCGTATGTAATACTCTCTCTAGGTTCTTTAAGTGGCTGTCATCATCGGGACCTGAAATTAGTGTATCGTCCACTCGTACCTTGCAGAAAGGAACATCTTTCAATCGTTTTTCCATCTCCTGTTGAAAAATGCCTGTAGCACTGTGCACCCCGAACTGTAATCTTCTGGGTTGGTACAAACCCATATGTGTGTTTACAGTTAACAATTCCTGGGTATCTTCCTCCAATTTTAGTTGCTGATAGGCGTGGCTTAAATCCAGTTTGCTGAATTTTTCACCCCCTTTCAGTGTGGTAAATATATCTTCGGTTCGAGGAATAGGGTAGCTGACACATGGAGCTGCTGCATTGATGGTTTGCTTATAGTCCCCACATATTCGGATCCCCCCATTGTTACTTTTAACAACGGGCACTATGGGTGCAGCCCATCTAGAATATTCTACTCTTTTGTAAATGCATTGGTTTTCTAGGCGGTCTAACTCCTTCTCCATCTCTTCTCTCAAAGCATAAGGTACAGGCCTTGCTCGACAAAATTTGGGCTTGGCTTCTTTATCAATGGGTATATTCACCTGAAAGTCTTTCAGGCATCTCATTTCTCCATTAAATAAGGCATCATATTTTGTAAGTATTTTTTTAAGCCTCGATGTTAAACAAAACAGCCTTTCCCAGTCCAGCTTTAACTTCTTCATCCAATGTCTACCCAATAGAGTTGGTACCTTTCCTTTCACAACCAGTAGTGGTAAACAGTTCACTTGTCCTTCATGTAATACCTCTACAACTGTTGTCCCCTGAGGTTTTACTATTTCACCAGTACACGTCGTCAGTTTTACGGTGCTTTTTTAAAATCTTGAATCCTGCCCAGTTATTTAATTTTTTTTTAAACTAATGACCGAACAAGATGCTCCTGTATCTACCTCATGACCACTGTTTTTGTTTAACAACAGCTCCATCTTTACCGGTGGTGTTTGCAAGTTAAAAACATTGTATAAATTCAATTCTTCTTGCCGAAACTCCCTCTCATCCAGATCTAACCTTTCCATAGTGAATCCTTTTTCAACTGTCTGGTCTTCATCCACCACATTCATTGGATCGCTCTTTTTAGTTATTTTAAAGAATTAACCTTGTTGCTGCCTGCACTTTCTGCAGGTGTGTCCTGTCTTATGACATCTGTAACATTCACTATTTTTAAATGTACATTTATCTGCCGTGTGTCTGGTACTACCACATCTGTAACACTCCCGTCTCAAGGGTAATTTGTGTATTGGGTTTTCATAATCGGGAAATGTTTCCTGCATTGATATAGAATATTTCCGGGCTGATTCGATTGACACTGCTATTTCAATAGCTTGATTCAACGTTAGATCCCTTTCGGTTAGTAGGCGTTCCTGGATTTTCACATCTTTAATTCCAGAGACTAAGCGGTCCCGTATGTATTCACCAACCCTCTCTTCAAAATTGCAGTGTTCGGACATTTTCCTTAATGCGGCCACATAGTCACTTATAGACTCTTCCTCCCTTTTGTCCCTCGTGTTGAACAAGAATCTTTCATGAATCACATTAGGTGCTGGTTTAATATGTCTCTGCATCAGCCCAACTAGTTCATCAAACGTTTTCTTTTCCGGACGATTATCTGCTAAACCTCTTAACACAGCATAGTGTTTTGTACCAATAACGGATGAAAAAAATCGCCTTTTTCTTCCCTTCACTCTCAATATCATTGGCTATAAAAAAAACTCCACACGTTCAATGTAGTTAATCCAGGACTCCTCAACATTGTTCCATTCCCGTAAAGTGCCCATCAACGCCATTTTTTATGCTTCTGGGAACTCCGAACACATCCAATGAGTGTGTTTACTTTTTTTTCCGTAAAAACTCCCAGCACATGTTGGTGTTAATCTTCCAAATCCCTCTATCGCATATTCTTCTACTACCTCGTCGCCAATTATTAAGTCTGCACCATTCACTAAGTGTCAAGACTGAAGCAAGTGCCGATCTGTTAAAGTCTCTTCTTTTTATAATCAACACAACAACAACAATTACAACAAAGGCGCCCTCGGGGCCAATCAAAAACTTCACCCAATGGATGTAACTTGATACATTACAGTTTCATTATGTCCCTAATAAGAGTTCGATGATGATTTGATATCTCTGGGTTTTCTTATTAAATTTAGGGATTATAATATCTTTTAAATTTTAAAGATGTCAAAAAATTACTAAATCGTAGAAATGAGATAGCAACTAACTGTAGACACAGAACAAATCTTTGAGATAACCAATAAAGAATAAAAACAAACCTACAACAAAAAATAATGTACTTAAATAAATAAAAAATAAATAAATAATAGTCAATGACCGTCACCTGGAACCACCCCTCACAACTCACGTGCCAGACTCCACGCTGAACTATGTAGCGAGTATTTCAACACTGGCAGGAAACCATCAAATGAGTTACTTTGCGTTATACCCCCACCCCATCTTACCTTCACCCCTACCCATTCCATAGACGCCCCTAAAAATCTACTCACAACGATTACCCACATAATAGGTTCGCGTTATCGACCCATCTTTATTCTTTATTACTATCAGAATCCACTCAAAAACTTCAAAAATATCATTCACTTCTAATCCCGAAATTCTCTATTTTCAGCAAAACTAAGGGGAGATATCCACGTTTTTATAAGACCGAGTTATGTCCCTCTGAATGAGTTGTTTAATTTCCTTGTAACCTGCCCTCTTCCTCTTAGCAATGAATAATGCAGCCTTCACGCTCGTTCGCTTCCACTCGTTGTGTCCCGGTCTAACACCTCTGCTGTTGGTTGATGCGGTGTCGCTGACTTCTAGCCTTATTCTTGGGACGCAAGTGTTGACGAAGTTTCCAGTCTCCTAAAAAAGACTAGGCGTGTCGTCACCCAGTGTCCTCATCCACGTTGTGTTAATTGACAAAAAGGTTCGGACCAGGGTCGATCAGATAATTGGTCGTCAACTGAAGGATGAGAAGTACATTAAAGAAAAAAAAGACAAGGTATAGACAACTCGAACAAATATCCATAAATTCAAATAACTAAGAATACATATTTTCTTTTAAACTTGAAGTTTCCATAACAAAATATTTTGCGCTAGTTAACGGTTTACTACCTTTACTTCTAGACGGGGTTTGGGTTCCAACTTTAATTGACTTAGTTAATAGACAGTCGTTTAAAGGATTTTGAATAAATGGTGAGCAAATCGTTTTTTCTTCCTCCGGGTGAAGAACAGCAATTCTTCGGCAAAGGAAACAAAGTAGGTTTTCAACTTCAACTCCAAACTTCATCTTCAAAAGTTACATTAAAGAAAATGGCGATTATATCTCAATACAAAGTAATTTGGCATTGTCCATCCAATTTCTACCTACCTTATCCAGTAAGCAATTTCATTGACTGTTATTCCGAGATATACATAACAATATTTTCTACAATGCGACTCGTATACCAAGAAATTAAAAATAATATTAACCTCGATGCGACGGTTACTCTAGAAGAACAAAACAATATTTTCTCCAATGCAACTGCTATATCAATAAATAGAAACCAAATTTTCTCAAATTCAAATGTTATCCCGAGAGAATACAAAACAATATTTTCTCCAATACAACTGTTATCCAGAGAAATTGAAAACAATATTTTTTCTAACGCGACTATTATTCTGATAAATACAAAACGATATTTCTCCAATACGACTGTTATCTCGAGAAATTCAAAACGATATTTTCTCTAATGAGAATGTTATCACGAGAAAAAAACAAACATTTTCTTCAATAAAACTGTTATCCTGAGCGAGACATTCAATCAATATTTCTCCAATTCGATCGTTATGTCAAGACATTAAAAACAATACTTTCTTCAATGCGACTTTTATCCCGAAAAATTGAAAACAATATTTTCTACAATGCGACCCGTATTTACCATAATATTAACCCCGATGCGACTGTTCTCTCTAGAAATACTACAACATTTTCTCAAATGCAAATGTTATCCCGAGAGAATACAAAACAATATTTTCTCCAATACGACTGTTATCTAGAGATATTTAAAAGAATATTTTCTCTAACGCGACTGTTATTCTGAAAAATACAAAACAATATTTTCTACAATGCGACCCGTATTCCAAATAAATTTAACATATTAACCCCGATGCGACTGGTATTGTTATATTATGACGGGCCCTATATTCTGTAAACGTGTAAAATTAGCTAGTATGAATTATGAACTGGGTGAAAGAAATAGGATTCAGTGCAAAATAAGTACAAATTAAGTGCATATGTGATTTGGGACAAACAGACATGTCTTATAGTGAGTCATTTCTTGGAATCATAACATACTGGCCGAGAGGAAACGCTCGAATAAAAAAGGTCAGACACAAAAGCGATTTGAGTTCTGTTATAACATTTGTTGAAAGGTCAAAGGGCTCTGACGTCACAGATCCCTGGTGAGAAATTTGTTCTCTAGACAGTTCACCATGGAAGCGCGTCATGGACAGACGTCCATAAACTGAGCTCTGTAATGCATAGAGTCTGGGTGACATCGGCAGAAATGGGATAATATGTAGAAAAATATATCCGATTGCATCCCGTCACATCCCAAAGAGCAGTATGAAAGAAAGACAGAGTTTGAATGAACGAACCGACGGATGGAAACCTCTCCGACCGAAATAAAAGAACAGAAATATCTCTCAAAAAGTCTCGTCTTCGAATGTTTTTGTCTCCGTGCATGAAAACAGAATTTGACCACAAAACAGGTACACCACTGCGATCACGAGCCAGCGACGGAGATGAGTGTGTCAGCAAACCCACGACCAGCGGAGGCAGAAATCTGTAAGGTAACTTTCTTTGTGCATAACATTTTGGGGTCCTAATCTGTAAAATGAAAAGAACTAAAAATTGAAAGATATGCCTAACGAACAATGTTAATGAATTGTGTTTAATGAATAAGAATAAAAAATCTAACGAACAATGTTTAAAATGTTAAAAGAATTTGAAAGAGAACTATGCTTAAAATATTTAATTTGAAAGGTTAAAGTGCAGATATTTTAACGAGAAAAGAATATAAGAAAATGTGTATTAAAAGTGCCTGTTAAGAATGTCGCTTGAAAGTGCCTTACAGACAGTGTTAAAAAAGATTGAAACCGCTTCATAATCTTCTCGTGAGCTTTCGTATTGTTTCGGTTACGAGATGATTAATTCACAAGCGTGAATTCCCCCTTTTTGTGCCGCGCCCCTTTCCAAGGACTATGTAACAAAAACGTTTTTGGGACCGCGAGCAATTGTTTAAGTGGTTTATGAGAACTGCCGCGGTCCAGGCAGGAGTAGTGACTATGTAACGCTCCCCTTTTGAAGGGATATGCAACATTATCCCTAGAAATACTACAAAATTTTCTCAAATGCAAATGTTATCCTGAGGAATATAGAACAATATTTTCTCCAATACGACTGTTATCCAGAGATATTCAGATGAATATTTTCTCTAACGCGACTGTAATTCTGAAAAATACAAAACAATATTTTCTACAATGCGACTGTTTTCCTGAAAAATTCAAAACAATATTTTCTTTAATGAGAATGTTATCATGAAAAATAAAAACAATATTTTCTTTAATGAGAATGTTTTCATGAAAAATAAAAACAATATTTTCTTCACTGACACTGTTATTCCGAAACATTCAATTCGACTGTTGTATCAAGAAATTCAAAACAATATTTTTTCCAATGCGACTGTTTTCCGAGAAATTCAAAACAATATTTTCTCCAATGCGATGTTATTCCGAGAAATTCAAAACTATATTTTCTCCAATGCGACTGTTATCCCGAGAAATTCAAAACAATATTTTCTCCAATGCGACTGTTATCCCGAGAAATTCAAAACAATATTTTCTCCAATGCGACTGTTATCCCGAGAAATAGAAAACAATATTTTCTCCAATGCGACTGTTATCCCGAGAAATAGAAAACACTATTTTCTCTAATGCGACTGTTATTCCGAGAAATAGAAAACAACATTTTTTCAAAGGCGACTGTTATCCCGAGAAATTCAAAACAATATTTTCTCCAATGCGACTGTTATCTCGAGAAATAGAAAACACTATTTTCTCTAATGCAAGTGTTATTCCGAGAAATAGAAAACAACATTTTTTCAAATGCGACTGTCATCCTGAGAAATACAAAACAATATTTTCTTCTAATGCGATTTTATCCCGAAAAATTTAAAACAATATAATCAATAGGAATCAATATTTTCTCCAATGCGACTGTTAGCCCGAGAAATACAAAACCATATTTTCTTCAATGCGACTGTTAGCCCGAGAAATTTAAAACAATATTTTCTTCAATGCGACTGTTATCCCGAGAAATACAAAATTATTTTTCTTCCAATGCGACTGTTATCCCGAGAAATATAAAACAATATTTTTCCAATGTGACGACGTTTATCCCGAAATATACTAAAGAATATTTTCCCTAAAGCGACTGTATTATATAAAAAAAAAAATGTAGGCGGTCGTGCCTAGTGAGTGGGTGAGGCCTTTGGGAGTGGGGTGTGATACCCGACGGAGCGGGGGTTGGACGAGGCCATTCTTAGTTGAAGGAGGAGAGGTAGTACAAAAACCTATATCTAGGTTCTGCCTTCTCTCAGCGGGGCTGATCTGATCTGCGATCTCGGAGCGATTGGTGGCGGCACACCACCACCGCCTGTGCCGTCGCCGCCTCGCCATTGGACAGACTATTACGACGCTTAAGGAACTTCAACACTAAGGAGTTGTTTCGGAGTCACCAGTCAACCCCCTCAACGAGACAGCGTCAGTTGTACAACTTTGCTCCATCCAGAGACTCAATATTTTTTTACCAGGCCCTGTTGGGTGGATTACTGGAGGAGCAATTCTGTAGCAAGACTATTCTCCTTTCCGACTACTGCCTCGTCCCCCTTCAGGATACATCCGATGTATTGGATGTATTTTTTTTATTTCATATTCCAAATGTTTTGTTTTTTCCCAACACATTGCTGAAAGAAATCTTTTCACGTTGCTGAAGGAAATCTTTTCAGTATACCCGAGTAATTAAAAACAATATATTCTCCAATGTGACTATTATCCTGAGAAATTAAAAAAAACTATTTTCCTATGTGACTGTGATCAACTATTATACTGGGAAATACAAAACAATCTTTTCTCTAATGCGACTGTCATCTCTAGAAATACTAAACAATATCTTCATGCAAATGCGACAGTTGTCCCTATGGATACAAAAATATTTCTCCAATGCGATTGTGATCCCTAGAAAACAATGACTCCAATGCTCTACTCTCATCCCGAGGAACTCGACAAAATATTTTCTCAAATGTGACTGTTACCCGAGAAATATTTTTTTTTTAATCCAATGCGACTTTTATCCTTAGTAATTAAAAACAAAATTTTCTCCAATGCTACTGTTATCCCGAGAGATTCAAAACAATATATTCTCTAATGCCACTGTTATCTCAAGAAATATGAAAAAAATATTTTCACCAATACAACTGTTATCCCCCAAAATACGAAACGATATTTCTCCAATGCGACTGTCATCCCGAGAAATTGAAAACAATATTTTCAGCAAATTTGAGAAATTTGAAGCACTATTTTTCTAATGCGACTTTTATTCAGTGAAATACAAAACAATATTTTCTGTAATGCGACTGTTACCACGAGAAATACAAAACAAACTTTTCACAGCGAGATATTAATCTTATTTAAAGGTAGCTGTCATCAAAGTGTTCTACTACTTAAAGGAACATGCATTGAAGCGACGATAACGTGTATGTGTTTGTGTTTTTTAATTTTTAATTTTAATCTTTATTTATTTATTTATTTATTTATTTATTTTAGAACACTACTGACAAAGACACGGGCGCAGAAATGCACCTCTCGGTGTGATGGATCCGTAGATCTTGTCAGCTTATCCATCTAGTAGAAGGAAAACTCTGATATAAAACCTGTACTACTGACTTCTTACATCTTGGCAGAAAAACGCAGAGGGAGGGAGGCCTCCTTAGTCCTGATCGATAACCTTCATGGAGCTCGAACAACATATTCTATTTGCGAACTGTAAATTGCTTACGGAGTAGATAGGCAGAGCACTTTGCACTCCTTCATTGTCATTTAGCCAGGCGCCGAGGTATAAGCGCGGGACATATCAAAGACACCCAGTTATTGGCCTTGTTTCCTGACTAGAACAATGAAAACTCTAGAAAACTTGGGGCGAATTTTTTGTCATTAAGTCTCACATGATTAGTCTGGGTCGCTTTTGTTGAGAGTACAGGTTAGACAGCTTGTCTGGCTGCTGTTTCCGAATGTTAGGTAGCGCTAAGAGCGGCTGCTCTATCAACAGTTGTATAATATCGTGGGTAACCATACGTGCAATGTCGCGCATGGAAAAGTCCCCAACAAATATGCCCGGTGACTTTTCTCAACGCCACAAGCCCCATGGATCAAGTCACGATTAATGGTCTGGGTGTGTGAGATTATTGGCACTAAACATGGACCCGCTTTACTTTCCTCCTTCAATCTAAAACCAAAATGACAATACAAAGAAAAAGTTTAAACCTAAACCAGACACCCACCAAAAAGACCTTTGCCCCCACCCTTGAGGCTTGCAATTAGACATATACGGGGCTTATGATCAATTACGTAGAAACCTTTCTCTTAGAAAACTACCCGGATTTCCTAGCGCTAAGTGAAACAAACTTACGATACTCAACTTCCTCACACCCTTTTAACATACCTAAATACCTCCCACTCTACCGTAAAGACCGACGAATATATGCACGGACTTGGGGTTTATATTCGGAACAGACTAGAAAACATAGGCTAGAATCAGATGATCAAGCCTACATGTGCTTTAGATTAACCTTACAGCACGGCGTTAGTTACTTACATTTCTTATACCTTTCTCCTTCGACCCAGGACTGTACCTTGCTTAACGTTGTCTGTGATAGCATGAATACAGCACTCTCACTTGACTCGAGTACCCAAATACATGTATTTGGGGATTTTATGCATATCACCGTGACTGGCTTGGATTCTCCAGCTATATAGACTCTGCTGCTTACTTCACGTATTTTTTCTCCATACGCACTGCCTCTGAGAGACTGTCACTTTCTCGACTTGCCTCCCTGATCATGTGGACCAGCAAGCTTCACTTCCGTATCTGTTCTTGATCTGACTGCCCGAGGCTTTTGCGACGAATGCCCATAACCCGCTCGGGAACGCTGATCACCTTGTGGTAATGATTGATATCACCCTTAACTTTCGTCCAAAAGCTGATGAGCCGTTGCTCAGACAACGAGATAGTACACAAAGCTGATTGGGATTTCACCGGAGATCACATCAGAGACGCCCAATGGAGTAAAACGTTTTCTCTCCTTGCATATCAGTGCGCATGTGAGGTAAGCGAATGGGTTAAAGCTGGCATTGTAGCATATGCCACTATGCGAAAATTCTACAGAAAGCCCTACTCTCCACAATGGTTCACCTCGAACTGTGCAGATTCTATTGCTCAGAAACAGCAAGCATTCTGACAATTCAACCGCTATAAGCAACGACAAATAGACGGAAACTTTTAGAAAACGCATTCAGTCGCAGTAACAAGGTACTCCTGGTTTCTGCAAAATTTTAATAGTCTGGTGAACAATGGACTATCAACAATTCCCTCGCTATCCGCTAATCCAATTATAATGATGTTGTTTGCACGGCAACTGATAAGGGTGAACTACTTGCCCAGCGTTTCGCCTTAAACTTCAAACCCCTCCCTTCTAAATTTCCCATTGCGGACTGAAGCTACACTTGATGATCTGACAATCATCGTATCTCATGCCTAAGACACCATAAAAACCTTGGCACTCCCAAAACATTTGGGCCTGATCTCAAACAAGTAATAGTAATAAAGAAATGTCTTCCTACACTGGCCTCTGTCATCTTCAAACTCTACAACAAATATCTTGCCGAATCTTGCTTCCCTGATAGCTGGAAAATTACCTCCGTTGTACAAGTTTTTAAGAATTCTGGACATAGGACTAACCGTCAGAATTATCACCACATCAGTCTACTCACGCTCTTCGCTAAAAAATCTTTGAATTCTTAATCAATCTTGCGATAGCCCGGGACTTACTTAATGCTAAACGTATTTCTTTCTGTATAGCAAGCACGGTCTACTGCGGATATCCTAACAGTCATCTCTGAACGCATATACCATACACTGGTCAAGGTAGGTTAAGCTAGGACGGTAACGCTTGATATATGCAAAGCTTTTGACAAGGTGTGGCATAAAAGTCTTCTCATAAAAATTAATTCATATGGTATTACTGCACGAATATTTAATATAATTAAATCCTTCCTATACAAAATAAATGATGCAGGTGTACCCCAGGGATCGATCCTTGGACTTTTATTGTTCCTGATTTTCATAAACTACCTTCCTGGTGACATTGTGGCTGAGATGGGTATATCTTCTGACGATACTACGCTGTACTCTCATTATGTGGGTAAAAAGACAACGGCTGAATCCTTAGAAAGTGACCTCCAGTCCGTAGTGGAATGGAGTTATGAATGGATGGTAACATTTAATGCTGCTAAGACAAATCTCATTTCCTTCAATAACTACAAAAACCTCTTCAACCACTGATTACCATGACAAATTACATCCTATCTGAGAGTCTATCGTTGAAACTACTCAGCCTAAAAATCATAGGTCACATGAGTTGGAACAAATACATAGAAGACATTGCCAAAGCTGCTGCAAAGAAATTGCCTCTCTCTAACGCGCAAGAAAACTTCTCACACCTGACAGTATCCTATATGTCTAGAAAACCACGTTTCCCCCTATGCATGGAGTATTGCTGTCACATCCGGACTGGTGCACCATCCACTAGTCTCTCCCTGTCTGACAAGGTTAAAAAAAAGAGTATCTAATCTAATGCCCCTCACTATCCACAAAGATTCAGCCCCTGTCCCATCATCGCAATGTTGCATTCTTGTGTTTGCTTTAAAATTACTTTAATGAAATGTGCTCCGATGAACTTGCGACAATCAGCTTGATTCTATCCATACACTGTAGAGGCCCCCACATGTCGGAGAGCCTTCTGCTCCAATACCTTCTTTGTTCGAGCTGCCGACCTTTAGAACTCTTCTCCCTGTTTCCCCTAACTGTACTGACATCCAGAAATTTAAAATTATGCGAACAAGCATTTCGCTGCACAACTCTAAAGTAAGGATGACACCTGAGACTTTCACCCTAATTCTCAGTACGTCTATAGTGGCAACTTGCTTTGTTTGGGGTGAACTAAGTAAATATATATATATATATATATATATATATATATATATATATATATATATATATATATATATATATATATGAAAAAACATAATCAAAGAAGTAACGAGAGAAAGAAAAAGGAATGTAAGAATGACAGAAAAACATGTTTGCATTGTTTTATGACATATCAAACCTTTTTTGGTTATTGAATGCCGAAGCAGAATTTACTTCCGAGAGTAAACAATTGAAACACGAAATGGAAAAAAAAATTAAATGAAAAAAAAAGAAAACATACAGAAATAGAGTTGAATAAAAATAATGAAAGGACGAATGAAAGTGCGAAACGAAAAATAAAAGAATAAATGAATGAATGAGAACTATGAAAGAAAGGATGAAAGCTAACTTTCATCCATTTTTCATTCATTCATTCTTTCATTCTTCATCGGAGATATTATACCGAGTTGCTACAACTAAATTTGAACTTGGTTAGCCGATTCCATAGTTCGAATCGTTATCCATTACACCAGGTGCAAATGAGAAAAAGAAAAGTAAAAAAAAAAAGTAAATTAAATTTTAATGTATGATTTCATCTTTTATCTAATTTATTTAATTGTAGGCACACACAATTAATAAGGACCTCTGAGCACTACTGCTCGTTGCCCTGAACCCCACATAACAATTTTTATTTATATATTTTTTACTTTCTATCATTATATAATTTAAAAGTTATCTTACATATAAAGTAAACGCAATTTCCCCATATATTTGTGATTTAGTAATAAAAGATGAACAAAATCGAATAGAGAAAATATTGATCCGTTAAAAAATATTTTCAATTGATTTTATTCATTTTAATATTTAGTCTTGGTCAATATTTTATTTTTTCTTAGTTAAAAATAGAGAAAGGCGGAGGAGTTTTCACCCTCACAGTCAGAAGTCTTAATACTGCTACCAAAATCATCGGGCACTAATTTTGTAACAAGCAAATATTTGGGTATGTATCAGTGAAAAAGAAAGAGAGTATGGTTTGAAGATTAAAGTGATTAACGGTAGGGTTTTCATAATTTCATCTTTTTCCTTGTTTGAAGACGATTTTTGTGGAAAACTGCGTTACCTATTCTATGTATGATTTTGAGGCGTGTCCTGTGTTCACTATTGGTTAAACCTGCAATTCTTTTGGCGTCGCTCAGTCGTCCAACATCAAGTTTGAAATGCATAGATTAAATGGATGCATATTTAGAATATCTACTCTTTTTACGACTTGAAAATGTGTTGTACAAACATTGGCTCAGACATGAGAAGGTTTCGAGAAAGATAAATCAATCAAATCGAAGGGCGATTTGATTTGTAAAGAGAAGGAAGAGGAAATGATAATAAACAGAAATTCTTTTGATAAACAATGAAACAAAGTTGAAAGAAGACGAAAAACGTATTTTTCTTTTTTCTTTTTCTATTCCGGTTTCTAAGATTATTTTTAGAGAGAGAGAGAGAGAGAGAGAGGGAGAGAAAGGGAGAGAAAAAGAAAGAAAGAGAGAGAGAGAGAGTGTGAGAGAGAGAAAGAGAAAACAAGATTACTTCTCCCGACACGTTTGTTGATTTTTATGGTTTTAGTTTTGTGAAGAGTTACACATATTTATCGTTCGCTGATTGGTTAGATTTCCTTAGACGCCATTAAGTGGTCGGCCATTTGTGGAAATTGGAAGCGGAAGTAGGAGGTGGATAGAAGGTAGGGAGGAGAGGAAAGAAAGGATTGACCATTTTTTGTTGAGAACACAAAGAAGCATAAGAATCAAGAGGAAAACAATCTCGCTGTGTTTATTGATGGCCATTTTTATATGATTCGCCTTGTTACTATGAGCGCAATTCTCGTCTTGTTTTATTTGGAATATAAACAATGTCTCCGCTTATAAGTTTTCATTTGATATTTACGAGAAGTGTTCGATCGTCAGATTTCTGGAAGGAAGTCCAACCTGTGTCCATATTTATTCGAGTTTGAAAGAGATTCTTTAATACGACAGGGGCGCGTTCGAAAATGTATGTTTCTATTTGGTTGAAGAGCACAAATTAACTAAAGTACTTGATTTTTTCACCTTTAAACTATAATTCAGGCCAGTAATTGCTTTCTAATCGACTGGTTCAAACATTCAAAATTGCTTTTGATGTTCGAACAGTTTTAGATGGTTTCAACGCAACTTAAATTAACAACGGAATTCATACGGTTTATTTACCAAACATCCGAAAGTATACCGGATTAAAATTCTGTACAACAATAAAATGAGTCAAGAAATATTCCGGTTGAAATATTTACAGAACGTGCTAAGCTCTTGCTAACGTGGTAACATGAACAGTCTCTCCCATGAGTTGATTTTAATAGTGCTTATTTGAACTTGTTCGAACTGCTATGCATTGTATTTTATTGCGGCGACAAGTTGTTGATACAAGACTGGGCTGCTGACAATTTCCTTATGCTCCCAGCGGGTTAGCACAACATTTAAACATTTTCTTTCATGCTTTTGGTGAAGATATTTCTAATAATTCTCATTAGTTGAAAAATGTACATTTCTTTGTATTTATTTTATTTGAATTTCAGCCAATTTTGTACCAAAATAGGTAACTCTTTTTTTCCAGTAATTTCACAATTCATCGGTATACTATCGAGGAAAACAGATGTTGGCCATTTGTTAATTGAACTATTTGTCTTTTAATATAATTAATATTAATATAATTTAATCTATTAATAATACCTGACTTGAGTTTACTATATTATGAAACCTTGAAATTTAATATTAATTTTGAAGCCTTTAAATTGTCTATTATAAAATATTTCATGACTTGATTGTGAAAAAAAACAAGAAAAGTAAGATGATATGACATGCCAGTCCGTCAAGCTTATGTTTTGTCGTAATTAAGACATGTAGTACGACACTCTTTTACGACGTTACGTATTCGTTTACGGCCCCTTCTCCGGATTACATAAGTCAGTCATATTCAGAGATAACTTTCCTAACCTTGTTTGTATTTTTCTGAATAAATCTTGGATAAACATATCGTACGTGTCTTAGTGTTTATACTTAATACTCATTCACCAAAATATCACTTTACTATTATCTACGTCACATGTCAGAAATTACCCCAGATACACTGACAAACCTTTCATCAGCAAATTCTCTGTGACCCTAATCTGGGCGTAAGAAAAAAAAATGATATTTCAATATTCATTCCTTTCAGAAAATAGGGACCAAATAAATCCACGGCAACTGAAAATAATTATTTTATAAAAACACTACAAGTCAAAGAGTCGGCCAGCTTTCTTACTCTTTAATTCTTTTCCTTTCTTTTTTAATTCTTTAGAATCAGGTGCAAGAGAGAGAGAGAGAGAGAGAGAGTGTTTGTAAAGTAATATGTTACTCACTTTTGTCAGCCATGTGCTCGGGCAACACCGTAGGACCCTACTAGAGTTTTTGCGTCAATATATGACAATGGATAAAACATGAATCCACCGCTTCCCTCTGGAGTCAAATCGGCAGTCAGCTGAGTGGTCAAAAGCAGGTGAACACTATCCAAAGGAATTCGCAAGCTATTTTGTTTATCGATTATCTTGATGAATTGGTGCGTTTGAAGGAAGAAATCGTGAATAAACAGCCACAAATTATGAAAAAAGTGCACTTTAAACAAAAATACCAACACACATAGTGCATTATCCGAAGAGACAGAACACGTGTTAAGTCATTTCGGTCATCTGTAAAAACCAGATTTTAGCAAATAAATAAGCTGCTATTTTACACCCAAACCGCCATCAAAACGTTTCATCATTTTATTGTGAACTAGCAGGGCTACCCAGCGTCGCCCGGGGTCCCAATTTCCGTAAATTACATAGATTAAAGAAAAAAAATAAAAGCACAACAAAGTAATTTGCTTAATCTTGTGGTTTGAAACATCGGAGTTCAGTTTGGGACAAAATCAGAATAAAAATAATTATGCCCCAGATGAGGTTCAAACTCACAACTTCTGTCAGGCGCGCTAACCGATAACCACGTATGAAATAGTGACGTCACTTAATCTTTATCTCCCTCCAAGATATGACTTAAAGATCGAAAAATGTGATTTGAAACAAGTGCTTTAAATGAAGAGCACTCTGGGCGAACAAAAATCGGGCGTCTCAGACGATTAGTAATAAACTAATCCCTTCTCAAGTGGCGAGAATGGACATCCTGGGAAGCTGGGCCGCTATAGAGCTGCACGGGATCATACCTTACACCGACAGAGAACTAGACCCTCCAGAATGCCTAAGACTCTGCCAATCCTATTTTGATATGGAACCACCACCTCGAAGCTCCCGCTTTCGTTCTTTAAAGTCTAATATCAGCCAAAGGTAACAAAATAGAGGAGAAATAGGAAACGAAAAGGACGAATCAAGAGTTCTTTTGCCTCTTTTCACCTGTGGATATCGACAAGATTGTCTGTAATTAAATTAGTACTCGATGATTTGGGTTACATTATTAGGACTTTTGACTGTGATGGCAAGACACCGTCTACCTTCCTTTATTTATGGCTAATAAAATATACAATATTACCAAGGATTAAATATTAAAATCAATTAAATCGATTGAAAATAAAAATATTGTTTTTAACAACCCAACCAATATTTGCCGTAAATTAATGACAAAACAGCTATTTTAAGTAGCCCGCAGTACAAAAGCTATTGATAACACAAAAGTACGGGAGGAGGAAAGTTCGTCTTTACTTTATATATATATTGTCTAATTTGTAGGGTGTTTACGCCGATATTTCCACCATTCTACTCTCAACTGTATTAGATTTAATAATCAGCAGAACAAATTCACAATTTTGACGTTTGAGTTCTAACGGGACGAAAACTAAAAAGAAAGAAGAGCCAGAAAAGACATTGAAATGCAATAAAACAAGAACTGATATCTTGAAGATGCGTCCATTCAACATGTGCGGTTAGCGATTGAACTTAAACGCTACAGAATGGCGAAATACTATTTCAAACTTAAGTGTGATAGAATCATCTTAATTATATTTAATATTAGAGGATCCGTGCACGGGAGTTGCCCAGCTATGAAAAAAGCCCTGTCAATTCACCTAAAAAGAAAAAAAGACATTCTACTTCTTTAGTCGATTACACATGAGTAGCCAACGAAGGAAAAAAATATTTTAGACTTCAGAGTGGAGAATCAGTTTCGCATATAAATATAGCGAAGAATTGTCACCTAGTTCCGGACAAGATGGCGTTTTTAAACAATTGTAACCTATTTTTTTTTAAATTTAGGCTTCTTAATTTCTTGTAGATCAAGTTTGTGTATAATTTTCTTTTTCGCTAAAAATATACGTTCAAACATGTTATAAATAAAATCATTACGTAATATTTTTGTACTGCACAAATGTGTTTTTACTGTTTCATTACACCAACGTCTTCTTAGAGACAGTTAAAAGTCTCAGATCCGTAAGTGGGTGATCATTAGCGCCTTGCAACCTGGAAGTTGGTGATCATTTGGTTCAATTTATTTCCTGTATGGATGACAGTGCTAGTAGAAGTGCTTCGTTTGAAAGAATGTAAAAATTATTGAATGCAAACTAAACGAAGGCATATTTTCTGAAAACGCGCATCAAGAATTGGCCTAAATGGCTGCCGAAGTAGATTCGCATACGCAGGTTTTTGTTAGTAAGCTATAATGGTTAATAAAATAGTAGGAAAATGAACTTTACTTTAGATAGAACAAGCGACTGACCGACTGATCGCGACGGACGCATCTATGAATCGGTCGGCCGCGGCGGCCATTTTCTTGCATGGCGCTTTTCCAAAATGACCTTGCAATCAGAGATCACCATTTTATTAGTGCATCGTCAGAATCGATTTTGACAGGCGTTAAACGAATGCCTGTGTTTCGCTTTCGTTTATACAATCTCTCAGCCAGGAAACAATTCGAAAATACATCGATTTATAAGCGCTTTACTTCAATTTAAGTAGCGTTTATTCGTTTATTTCTCCGATGGGCTTTCTCTGCTCGAAACCAAGTTAATATTTACTGGCAGAGGCCGGAGAAACATGTCTGGCGCAATAACAATGGTTTCTCGTTTTTTAGTTTCTCTTTCTTTACGAATTAAAGGAAAAATAGTTAGAATCGTTTGCTTTAACTACTTTACTAAAAAACGAATGGTGGCTTAATTGATCTAATTAATAGGTCTTCTAAATATGGAATACAATTTTTCTAAATCTCTCCTCGTACCGGAAATGTACAAGCATAAAAGATTTCATAAATGGAATCTACGGCATAATTACATTGTTTTCTAATGTATTTTCATGCAAATTGATTACTTAGGTTAACGGAATAAATCTATTATTAATTATTTGAAGAATAATATAGATGAATTCAGAAATAATGGTGCAAGTAAATATATATATATATATATATATATATATATATATATATATATATATATATATATATATCTGATATATTTTTAATTTTACTTGTATATTTGTATACTGTGAAATTTTAAAGCTTATATAAGATTAGTGATTAAAACAAGAAGAAATCCCCAAATATGGACATAAATCACTTCAGCTATCTCCAAGAGAGATCGTACACCACATGCAATCGAGAAAATGTTGGAGATTCAGTTTCAAATCGAGCCACTGCCAAAGAATAGCATACTGCGTAACTGTCGTAACCAAATTTGGAATTATATCAAGTAAATTCAGATTTTTCTATCAACGTTTCTTTCATGTTAATAGCTCACACACGGCCATGTCATGAAAAACAAAAAAAACAAATATATATTGATTTAATTTCTTGAATAAAAATAATTATTCCGTCTCAAAATTCAATTTCTACATATTGATATTAAGAGGGGGTAGGAGTTATTTCTTCTATCAAATATGCATTCTCTTCAAACACTTTAGCCACCAGAAAGATTATGCAAAGGGAACATTATCTTTGTTCACCGCCAAATCTATAACACCGAAAGTTAAAAAATAACTTTATAATAAGAAAGTAAGGTTGAATGGCTGACAAATTTGAAAAATATATTTTTCTTTCTTTATCATTTCTTTCCATTGATCTAATCTTCCATTCTTTCTTAATACGCGTACGTTGGCTTCAGTATGAATCGCTTTCGTGGCGCAACCGGTTAGCGCATTCGGTGGTTCGAATTCCCCAAAACTATTACTTTTCTTTATTCATTACAACAAAATAACGTTTATCTATTTGATGGCATATCGACCACGTACACATTACTAGATTATTACTTTTTTAGAATTCTTAACAAATCCCCAGTAAAAGTTATAATTAGAAATTAAATTTTTTTTTACCAAAACTACAATTAATTATAGTTGATAATAATGTGTTCAATTAATGCCATAACGATTCTGTAATAATTAAATGTGACTTTCAAAATGCTTATTTAAAATATAATTTGGTAAAGAAAATCCACAATTAAATAAAAGTAATGACAAAAAAGCGAAGCTAAAAATAAAATAAAGACTCCCGGGCAACACCGAGTAAGTACAGCTAGTTTATTTTATTTGGTTTCATAATTTATTTCCGGCAGCGGGTGTAAGTTAGGGTTAGGTTGTCCGGCAGTTTCTTCGCTTTCTTCCATCTCCCCATTCGAAACTTTAATATGGTTTGTCCGGGGGTTTGAAAATGCATGTTTTACCATTTTGTCAGATTTGAAAAGGCACATTTACCATCTTTGAAGATCTGAAAAGGCGCGTTTTGCTATCTTAGCAGATTTGAAAAGGAACGTTTTACATCTTAGTATATTTTAAAAAGACAAGTTTTACAATCTTGGCAGTTTTGAAAAGGCATGTTGGCATATTTAAAAAAGGCACATTTTACCATTATGGCAAACTTGAAAAGGCACGTTTTACCATCTTTGAAGATTTGAAAAGGCTCGTTTTACTATGTCTGCAGATTTTAAAAGGCACGTTTTACCATTTTGGTTGATTTGAAAAAGCACGTTTTACCATCTTGGCAGGTTTCAAAAGGCACGGTTTACCATCTTGAGAAATTTGAATAAGCACGTTTTACCATCTTGGCAGATTTGAAAAGGCATGTTTTACTATCTTGGCAGATTTGAAAAGCCACGTTTCACCATCTTGCATATAAAAAACACGTTTTTTTTTATTTTGGCAGTTTTTAAAAGGCACGTTCTACCATTTTGGCAGTTTTAAAATAACACGTTGTACCATCGTTGCAGATTTGAAAAGGTTCGTTTTACTATCTTGGCAGTTTTTAAAAGGCACGTTTTACCATCTTGGCATGTTTCAAAAGGCACATTTTACCGTCTTTGCAGGTTTCAAAAGGCATGGTTTACCATCTTGAGAAATTTGAATAGGCGCGTTTTATATATTGGCTGATTTAAAATGGTACGTTTTACCATCTTGGCAGATTTGAAAAGGCACGTTTAACCATCTTGGCAGATTAGAAAAGGCACGTTTTACCATCTTAGCAGAATTGAAAAGGCACGTTTTACCATTTTGGTAGATTTTAAAAGGCACGTTTTATCATCTTGGCCGATTTGAAATGGCACGTTTTATCATCTTGGCTGATTTGAAATGGCACGTTTTCTACTCTTGGTTTCATTTTGTTTTCGCTTAGTTATCGTCTTCAGTCGTTCTTCCGGTTCTTGTGACGATTTATTTTACTTCAACTTTTGACGAAGTTGCCAGGTCAAGAGACGTCTGTTGTGTATCATACCCTTACGTTCAGTCAAGGATAGCGGCAATTTTTTAATTTACCCTGAACTTTTAACGTGAGAGTCAGTCATTAAGTGGAGACCTGAAAAGCTCATTAAGTTCGCAATCATCGCCACCAGGCCGGACAGCTATGTAGCCTTTGTCGATATACTCGCAGCTAGTCCTTCCCCCATCGAAAAACAACATTGGTGCCTATTCCTACTATACATTCCCGAATTGAATAAAGGTTTCACAGTTTTTGATTTAAACTATTAGACCCATTACAAGATTAAATCGCGATAATCGAGTGTAAAAAGCTGCAAAACTCGAAGCCGGGCAAATCTACGTTTGCCGCTACGCTCGTTGCTGGACTCCTTCACGTTGGGTAAAACTTATACCAAACAATATACTAAACAATAGGTAACCCATTTGGGATCTCTTATAGAAGATCCCAGCCTTAAAATACCCCTGCCACCCTACAGAATGTAGATTGTAGTAAAAAATGTTTTATTACACACTCAAGAGAATGGGATCCATTAATGCATAAAAAGATTATTTTCCTTATATTTCTGCCTTCGCATAATCCATACAGATATCTGTCTATCATTTAACGATAACACCATACAGCTTAAGATAACCCCCATATAGTATAACTCCATATAGTATAACCCCATATAGTATAACTCCATAGCTGCCCACAATTCTGCGATGCGTTCAACAGTGGTGTATATTCTGCATTTTATAAAGCCTAACCCTAAACATAAGCTTAATTATAACCCGACGCATGTTTAAACAGAGCTTACAAAAAGTAGGCCAAGAACTCGTGCGCGTACTGCGCATGGCGGGCGAGTCTATTCTTTTGCAAATCTCACTTTTCTATTAGTGTTGTAGCACTTCTACAAAAGACTCCCCATTTACATCAACCATTGGCTTTTTTGGAAGGGAATTTTTCAATTCGTCTTGGGAATTCGCCCTTGTACAACATGGAAACGCCGTGACCCGACGATCACTTTCGTGGCACTAATCGATCCTTTGTTGTCCTGCTTAATGTTGCCGAATTCCGCCATCTGTCGAATTTCTATCGACCCCCCTCCTAATGGGGTGTCATTGAGTTCAAATTTCCTTAATCGCAAAACATTTTACGATGCACGTGGCGACACCACCACGAACATAAACCGGAACCAGTGTTGGGGACGGGCAATGGCCGTGAAGAGAGAACACTTTGAAGGTGAGAATAAAACAAATAAGAGAAGAGCTCTCGGTAGAAAAAAATACAAACGAAATCGGAAATTTAAACGTAAAAAAATAAATCTATTGAGACCTTTGAATATTAGCTGCATTAATTTTTTCATTCGCACCCTCATGACCTTCGCAAATGTGGTCACTGAGTTTAACTATGGGTATAATATTTCATCCTTGAAATTAAGGGGTAAAAAGTAATTCAAATGACCTAAAATAATCGATAATTAAAAAAAAAAGTTTTTATATTAGCAATCATTTAGTAATTAATAAATCGCGAAAATTTAATCAAATTCTGATTTTTTTTCGTTCACTCAAATATTTTTATTTTTTGGTAAACAAATGACTTTCACGTTCATTGCCTGTCACTACTTACAATTGATCGATTCAATCTGAGCGTTTAGCGATGAAGTATTAAGAAAACTGAAGAGAACAATCGAACGCCTCTCTTAATTAATATACGGCCATTCAATTTGTACGTTTAGATGCGTCCATTCAATTTGTGCGTTTAGCGATGAAAGTATTATTATTTCCAACTGAAACGTTCAAGACAAATGACAAATGCTTCAATTTCAAACCGAAGTGTGACAGACTGACAGAACAACGTCTTATAAATATTGTTAGACCCATCGAAAATAAGATACTTGCATCCAACCGGCTCGTCTCGCTATGAGAAGACAATTTCAAACCTAAGTGCGACAGACAAACAGAATAGCGTCTTATATACATCTCAAATAAGATGCCTCCATTCTGTGTGAAATTAGTTATTAACACTGAAGCGTGACAGACCGACTGACCACGAGACGGACAGAGCCCATTGTCAAGATGCGAGGACATTTCTAAAAAGACAATTTCGGGTGTTGGAACTTTGGCAGCGTCTTGCAAATTGGACACAATTACATTATGCGTTTCTTATCTCTTTCCTTTTTAGTCCAGAAAAGAAGAAGCAACTGAAAACAACACATTAATGTGTGTGAGTGAGTGAGTGAGTGAGATAGAGAGAGAGAGAGAGAGAGAAAGAGAGAGAGAGAGAGAGAGAGAGGATCCTTTTTGTTTTACTGTGAATGAGCGTCCCGCTTATCACGTGTCTATGGCGAATTAGAGAACCGAGGAAGAAGTGTCGAGCGAAGGACTTAGTCAATCAGATGAAATGAAATCGATTACAAGAACAAAGAACAACATAGAAGCAAATAAAGAGAAGGGATTGAACGAGATGAAGAAGAAGATGAGATGATAGAACGGACGACAAGACAATCAGAAGAAAAATAATCAGAATGAGATGCGGAAGAATAATGAGAAACAAATAATAATAATAATAATAATAATAATAATAATAATAAAACAGCAAACTCACCAAAGCCAGAAGATCAGACATGAAAATAATCAAGACGTAAAGAAAAACTATCAAAGCGTTGAATTAGGCACCCACCCACAAAAAAAAACAGGAGAAAAGAAAATATAAGAAGAAAAACAATAACAAGACGAAGAATTGTGCGAAAAAAATGAGGTGGTAGAAGAGAGAGAGAGAGAGAGAGAAAGAGAGAAAGAGAGAAAGAGAGAGAGAGAGAGAGAAAGAGAGAGAGAGAGAGTGGAGAGGGAGAGAGTGGGGAACATTTAGAATTTAAACCGTGTTCTTCTGTCTAGTCATTTTTTACAAATCTGTTTTTTCTTCTCATCCATTCTTTTCTTCTTTCAATTTCCTTTTTATTCTTCTTTTCAATCATTCATTTCCTACCTTTTCTATATTATTAATCTATAATATAATATGCCGTGTCCCTGTCTCTCCGGGGATGCAAATAAAAAATAAACCGTATACAAAAAAACAATGTTTATTGAGTAAATTCTTACAATGAACACAATTGTGGTAATAATTTTGTATTGGATTTCTTCACAATAATATCGTGGGGTCTGCATTCACGCTATGCATCCATAAGCAGCAACACGACACATTCATTCCCGGACAACGCCGACGTGCCATCTCATCTTACTATATTTTCATTCTTCTCATTTTATGGTCTATTTACTCAGTCAGTCATCTATTTTCTTTCTTTCTTTCTTTCTTTCTTCTTCGTTCTCATTTTTCTTGATTAATATTTCAGGTTTCCCTAAAAAATGTAGGCAAATAAGTTTATCTTATTTGTATATTTAATGTTTTTGTTAAATTACTTTTTGAATTTTGATTGTCAAGTTGTTTATCCCTCAGTTTTAACTCGTCTCCTTTCTAGACAGCAATCACCGTTTCTCGCTTCTTCTCCTAAACATGGCTCAGAAATAATTAGTAATTCGTGCTTGTTGTATGAATTTAAACTAGACAAAATGTGTCTATGGCAGCACTTCGAAGACCATCAGTTACCAAGATCTTACTGATTCTCTCTCTACCGATCTGAAGCATGTTGGGCAATGGTATAAAAAGTGGCTTGCAACTTTTAACATCGCTAAAATTAACCTTCTCTCCTTTCACTGCCAACGCTCATATCCGTGTTTTAATCTCGTTGAAATGAACGTCTCTCTCCATGAGGAGGCCCCTTGTTCTGATAAGGCCACATGGACTTTTACTCCAGATCTTCAATTGGAGACATAGTAATCTGTTGCTAAAGTTGCTGGAAAAGAGTTGGATCATTCTATCGCTTCATAAAGTACCTTGCTCCTGATACATTCAGCTACTTGTATAAGAGTGAGACACGGCCTAAAATGGAGCAATATTTCTTGCCTTGGCTGAATTTAAAATTGACTTCGCAATCTAGTGGAGGATGATGCATTCTCTTTTCTACAGCGCATTTATTACAAAAGACATGTTGGTAGTCTTTCTCTACTCTCGTGCTTTCAATGGAAGGTATTCGATTGAATTGCAGCAACAACTCGTTTTATTAACACCACTGCAAATAACTTTTCTTTCTTTCAAGTGAAATTTTTATAAATAGAATTTCTTTTGAGAAATTCTCATCTGTGGAGCACTTTACCAAGAGATTGCTTACCTGCAGGCTAGAACAATGTCTTCTTACAATTCAATGTTAACAACTAGTTTTAATCAACCGTCCCCATAAGTAATCAAGTAGTGTTTAATCCATTATTTCAATACTCTTATCATTCAACTGACAATCTATCTATATTGGTCTTTAACCTAGCTAAGTGGTGACTCCTTAATAAAAATACAACGCTTCTCAAAAAATTTGTCGAGCATTTTGAGATAATGCAATAAAGGAAATATCTGATCGAAATTAGTTCTTAAGAACTTGTGAAATCATAGTTCTTCATGAATTCTTAAACATGGAAGAAGAAGAAATATTGATCGCATATATTGTATTCAACTGGAACATGTTCAGAAAAAAAACTAAACAACACACCCTAATAAATAGGAAGGAAATGTTATTCTTTTGGGAAAATTCGCGACCTCACGGGGAAAAGAGTAAGAGATTGAGCATCATCCACCATATTTACCAGATCTCGCACCAACGGATTACCATTTGTTTCTTTGTTCAGATACTTATCTTAAGTGACTTTAAAAAAAAACTAAAACTAAAATTTTATTTAAAAAATAAATTTCGTTTAAACAGTTGGAACAAAGCAATAGGATGTGATGGAGGGGCTGATAAATAAACACATATCAAAATTAAAATAAATGGCTACAACGTTTTGGACATTCTAAGATATTTTTATTTTCTGATCGCAGAAAACGAAAGAAAAACTCAATGAGAGAAGAGATTTGGTTTTGTGATTTCCTTTACGGTATATCAACCTTTTTCGAGTCATGGTAATTTAACGAACTGTCAATCTATGCCACATATAGTCTGTTATTTTCTCTGTCAAGACATTTATTATGTAATGTGGTACGTAGCACAACGTCGCACGTGAGGAATGGGCATTTTCTTTCGAGAACTGCTTCGGTTGCTGGTGGAGAGATTATGATTTAAAACCTGTAATCTGCAGTGCATTACTGATGACCGACATCGGACTATGAACAACATTTATTTTACAATCGTATTAGAGTCAGACTGTTGGGCACAAGAACATTCCATGGTCGTCTACATTGTGATCAACATCATAATCATCTCATTATAATGAGATGATTATGATGCTGATCACAATGTAGACGACCATTATTACTATCATCATCAGACACAATCACGTCTCACACAAAACTCATATTTCTTAGTATTATAAGTTCTATAATAATAATGATAATAATAAAACAAGTGACGCATGAGTTATCCCCTCGTGTGATGTGACTTGGATTATGTAAACACATATTAACCTCAACTTTTGTTGGAATTGGGACTATTCTTTTACATATTTGTGGAAAAGTGCAATTTAGTGGGCAATTCCAGTCGTCCTATCGGGTTGAACAAGCTTTTTTCTTGCGGGCCATCAGAGTATTTGAATAACCATAATTTTACGTGGATTTTGAGCAAAAACTATGAAGGGAATTTGAAATATTTGTAAGAAATTGTTATTTTGAACGCAATAAACTGACTGAGCAAGATAATTTTTAGCCATTTTATCATCGGATAAAAGGACATAAAAGTAATTTTCATTTTAATCCCATTTGCAGTCATTCGCGCAAAAAACTCAATAAATGTTAAACTATTAAAAAAATAGAGATATTTGAAATAAAAAAATGCTTTTTTGGACGATTTGGGGACAGTCAGTTTTCTGGATTCAAGCTGATCATAATTTTTTTTGAGAAAATCAAAAACTAACAACGACATCTTTTTGTGGTTAACATTGTTAGCCAATAGAAGTTTGTTGAGACCCTAGCGGCCTCTCTGGGGTTAGGGGCAACTCAGCGGTTAAGTTTACCAACCACTCGGAAATATTTTTAAAAGTGAAACTCAACGTTAGATATTTTAATCCGCTTTTAAGCATTTTCATCACACTTCCACATCAAACGGGTCTGTTGAGTATCTGGAGAAAAGAATGGGCCGGAACTTTTCTAATTCCAGAATGACCAGATGGACGAGACTCATGTATCACCAGAGAACACAGTAATGTATAGGATTTATATATATATATATATATGTAACAATATACAAAATTTGTACTCTAATAGAGAACGCACCGCGTTTCCGTGACTTCACGTCGTCAACGTTCGGGCAGGTTTAGGAAGCGCCCGAGATTTGACGAGGCGAAAACTGCCAAAGGATAAATTAAAGACTGACCGATAATAAAGTCAGACGAAGAAAATCATAGTAAAATACATATATAAAAATAAAGAACGAACAAACTATAGCTAAACGACTGTTATTAATTAGATGTTTATTTTTTTACCAAAGAAACTATTGTTAATCAAAAGTTTTTAAATAACATGTATTTTTTTGCGCACTGAAAAGTTTCATAAGATGTTTTTTTTATATAACAAACACCGAAACAACTGTTTTTAATCAATTTCTTGTTTGTTTAAAAAAAAAATTCAATGTTTTTTCTTTAACATTTTAAGGTTTAGGGTTAGAGCTAGTCTTTGGCTAAATGTGACCGTTGCTGACAGAAGTCAATGAGTATTCGAAAGATTGAACTCGCTGACACAAATCGTAGAAATTCATTTTTTTAACGCGCTGCAGATAGTAGAATTTAATTTCTTCCAAAAGTTATCGTCTGCTTGCTTGCAACCTGATTGTCTAATGCCTGCTGCAACCTGATTGGTTAATAGTTTCGTCAACTCTCGAGCGCTTCCGAGACCAGCTCGAACGTTGACGACGCGAAGTCACGGATACGCGGTGCGTTCTCTATAAAGTACCAAAAATGATGTTATATAGTTCAGATCGATACTTATGAGAATTAATGTCTAAAGCAAAATAAAGTTCAATATTAAAAACTTTAAACAGTTATTTTATGAACTAAAATAATAACGTTGACTGAAATATTGCTGTACGAAATTTATTACAACTTCGATTCGTAATAAATTTGTCATTCGGACATGTTTATCACTCTTCTTTCATCTATCTTTATAATTGCTCTATCTCGTATATTGAGCTTAAACCATTTCACTATAGGTTCTATCTACTAAAAGTATACTTTTAGTTTCATATTTTATTCTACTTTAAGCTCCTACAAAGTTGAGCTTTCCCTCCTATTTTGTGAAATGTTAAACAAGGAATTTCTCCCGCTTTCATAAAAACCCGAGTATACCTTGCATTAAACAATCGAAGTTGTAATAAATTTGTCATTCATACATGTTTATCCCTCTTCTTTCATATATATATATATATATATATATATATATATATATATATATATATATATATATATATATATATATATATATATATATATATATTAATATATATATATATTAATATATATACATATATTAATATATACATATATTAATATATATATGTATTAATATATATACATATATTAATATATACATATATTAATATATATATATATTAATATATATATATATTAATATATATATATATATATTAATATATATATATATATATTAAAATTAATATATATATATATTAATATATATATATATTAATATATATATATATAATTATATATATATATATTAATATATATATATATTAATATATATATATATATATTAATATATATATATATGTTAATATATATATATATATGTTAATATATATATATATATATGTTAATATATATATATTAATATATATATACATTAATATATATTATATATATATATTAATATATATATATATATATTAATATATATATATATATTAATATATACTAATATATATATGTATTAATATATATATTAATATATATTAATATATATATATATTAATATATATTAATATATATATATTGATATATATTAATATATATATATATATATTAATATATATATATATATATATATATATTTCTAATCTGAATATATGAATGAACTACGGGCCATAAACATTCTCATGGATCTAGAAACTGAAATTCTTACCCCACCCTAAAATGTAAACCCAATGAGGATCTCCACTTATCTTGTTATGCTTATGCCTGGTCAGTTTTCGCGTTTACCAAGCAGGTGGAAGGCGAAATAAATGATCACATTACGATGAGAGCGTAAGCTTGAAACGCTGACGTATGTAGGTGTAAATAATTTAATACTTTTTTCATAAATATTGTTATAAAGCCCCTTTAAGAAATTAAAGTTGAGCAATGTTCCGATAACGTTCGTCCAACCGTCTGGATTGTCTGCTGTTTAATGCTCGCTGTATATAGGCATAAATAGAACTTACTTTCTTTTATTTTCTTTTCTTTATTTTTTAACGTAGTTCACCTCAAACAAGGCACGTCGCCACTGTAGACGTAAGGGGCTACTGAGAAGAAAGAAAAGGGGAGAAGGTGGGGGGGCAACCTAAACTGGGATCTGTGCAGCGAGATGTCTGTTTACATTAATTTTTAATTTCTGCATGTCAGTACTGTCGTGGAAACAGGGGGCAGGGAGGGAGTTCCAGAGGCTAGCAGCACGAGGAAAGAAGCTATTTGAGTAGAATGCTCTCCGGCATCTGGGGACATCCACAGTGAATGGATGGGATTTAGTTGATTGTCGAGTTTGTCTAGTGAATTTACGTTGAGGGGGCACCAGAGTAGCCAATTCATCGGAGCATAATCCATTGAAGTATTTGTAAAACAAGCACAAGGAAGCTACATTGCGGCGATGGGACAGGGACTAGAGCGTGGTTGACAGTTAAGGACCTAATCTAATCTAACCTAATGGTTGGCGACTCTTTTTTGGACCTTGTCAAGGAGGGAGAGAGTAGTAGATGATGCACCAGCACAGATGTGGCAACAATACTCCATGCATGGGCGGATGGTGGCTTTGTAGAGATACAGGATAATGTCAGGTGTGAGAAGTTTCTAGCACGGTAGAGGAAGCCAACCTTCTTTGCGGCAGCCTTGGCAATGTCTTCAATGTATTTGTTCCAATTAATGTTACCTGTGAAGGTTAGGCCGAGGAGTTTGAATGATGAACTCTCAGGTAGTGTTATTTGTCATGACAATCGGTGGTTGGAGAGAATTCTTGTAGTTATTGAAGGAAAGCAGCTTTGTCTTTGCGGCATTAAAAGTTACCAACCATTTATGACTCCAATCCACTACAGCCTGGAGGTCATTTTCTAAGGATTCAGCCATTGCCTCGGATATGATCGCGTCTGTTTTGCCAACATGGCGAGAGTAAAGCGTGGTGTCGTTAGCAAATAAACCAATCTCAGACTCTATGTCATCAGGGAGATCGTTTATATAGATCAGGAACAACAAAGGTCCAAGGATAGATCCCTGGGGCACACCAGCATTTATGTCATGTTGCTTAGATGAACGGCCATCGAGAACAACCTGGATTTTTCGTTTGGTTAGGAAAGATCTACTTATATTCAGTAATTGCACAGTAATACCGTATGAGCGTATTTTCAGGAGAAGCCCTTTATGCCATACCTTGTCAAAGGCCTTGGATATATCAAGCGCTACTGCCCTAGCTTCACCTGCCTTGTCGAGTGTATGATACATGCGTTCTGAGATGACCGTTAGGATGTCTGCAGTAGATTGTGCTTGTCTAAATCCATACTGGCGGCCAGAAAGAAGTTTAGCATTAACTAAGTGCCGTACTATCGCTAGATTGATTAAGGATTCAAAGATTTTAGCAAAGATCGGCAGTAGACTGATTGGGCGGTAGTTCTGACGATCGGTTCTATTCCCAGAATTCTTGTAGACTGGTAACACAGAGGCAATATTCCAGCTATCGGGGAAGCAAGATTCAGCTAGGCATTTATTGTAGTGTTTGGAGAGGACAGGGGCCAGTTCAGCAGAGCATTTCTTCATTACTATTACAGGTATAAGATCAGGCCCACAAGCTTTGGAGGTGTCAAGATTTTTTATGATGTCTCTTACCTGAGATGGGGTGACGACCAGGTTATCAAGTGTGGCTTCGGTCCGCAATGAGAATTTGGGAAGGTGGTGGTTTTTTGAGTCCAAGGTGGAGTTAGAAGCGAAACGATGGGCAAGTAGTTCAGCCTTATCAGTGGCCGTGCAAACGATATCATTGTAGTTTGATAGTGGGGGATCGTTGATTGACCATTATTCACTACACTATTATAGATTTTCCAGAAATCACGAGTTCCTAGTTTCTGTGACTCGGTCTTGCAATTATTTCTTGACTCTATAAACTTATGTCTATTAGTAGCTGACTTATTGCGGCCGAATTTACGGAATGGTTGTTGCCTCTCAGCAATAGCAGCTGCACATTCCGAGGTGAACCATTGGGGAAAGTGGGGATTGCTAAAGAATTTTCGCATGGGGACATAGGCTTCAATGCCTGCTTTGACCCATCCAGTTAATTCATTTGCACAGTGGTCGGCAGGGAGTGAGAAGGTTTCCCTCCATGGGGCGTCACTGATATGATCTCTGATTGACTCAAAATCAGCCTGCTTGTTTTGAGCAACGGTTCATCAGCTTTTGGACGACTTTTTTAGGGTGATATGTATCATTAGCACTATGTGATCAGCATTCCTGAGTGGGCTATGAGCTTTCGTCACACATGCCTCGGGCATTAAGGTTAAGAAAAAGTCTAGAAGTGAGACTTGTTGGTCTACTTGATCGGAGATGCGGGTTGGAAAATCGACAGTCTGAGAAAGGAAGAAATTATACGTAGAGTTGCCGGCTGCGTCAGTAAGGCTGGATAATCCCAACCAGTCGCGGTGGTGGGCATTAAAATCCCCAAATACATGTATCTGGACATTCGAGTCAATTAAGAGTGCTCTATCTATGCTTTCAGAGGCAGAGTTTAGCAGAGTACAGTCCTGGGTCGGTATAAGAAATATAAGTAACTTACACTGTGATGTATAGTCAATCTAAAGCACATGTAGTCTTGGTCATCTGATTTTAACCTATGTTCTCTAGTCAGGGGGAGGGTGTTCCTAACATAAACTCTTAGTCCATGCATATGTTTGTCAGAGTATTTACGATAGAGTGGGAGGTAGTCAGTCATGTCAAAGTGGTGAGAGGAGATTGAGGATTGAAGGTTAGTTTCACTTAGAGCTAGGATATCCGGGGAGTTTGTCAGGAGAAAGGTTTCTACGTCGTTGATGTTGGTTCTAAGTCCCCGGATATTTGTGAATGCGAGCCTCAAGGGCGGAGGCGAAATTGTTTTTTGTTGGGTGTCTTGTTTAGGTTTGCTTTTATTTTGTTGTAATGACATGTTTGTTTTGATTATAGAGTGGGTTGGTCAAGGTGGGTCCTGTTTGGTGCTAATAAGCTCACACAACCAGTCCATTAGTCACGACCTGGTCCATGGGGGTTGTGGCCTCGGGAAAGCCCACCGGAGATAATTGCAGGGTCCCTTTCCATGCGCGACATGGCACATACAACTACTCACGGTATTATGCAACTGATGATGGAGCAGCCGTTCTTGGCGCTACCCAAGAGTTTGGGCTCCTTGCTGTCAGTCGGAAACAGCAGCCAGACAAGCTGTCTAACTTGTCGGAACAAGAGAGACCCAGACTGGTCATGTAAGACTTAGTGACGAAAAAACTTTCCCCAAGTTGCCCAAATAGAGAGAAAGAGAACGGCGTTCATTGTCCTAGTAAGGAAACAATGCTAGGCACTGAGTGTTTTTGAGACGTCCCAGCGCTGGTACCTCTGCGCCTGACTAATAGACAAAGAAGGAATGCAAGGGACGGCGATAGGCAGAACCTATCTACTCCTTAAGCAATTGTAGGTTTGCAAACCGCATATTTTGTTCGAGATTCCAACTCTTAGATGGTTGTCGACGAGGACTAAGGAGGCCTCCCTCCCCAACGGTTTACTGCCACGACGTAAGTAGTTGGTAGCAAGGTTTTATTGTCAGAGATTTTGTTCTCTTAGATATATAGCCTTACAAGGTCTTGCGGGTCCAACACTCCGAGAGGGGTAAAAATAGCCTGCGCCCGTGTACTAGTCGGGTATTTCCTAGCCCCGCAGGTTTATATATATATATATATATATATATATATATATATATATATATATATGTAGATAGTTCATTGTATACAAAAGAGGAAACAGAAAGTTGAAGATAAGTTTCCCTCTCGCAAGTAAGTACAAATAAGAGAAATAAAGCAATAAGACAGTATATATCAATAATTAAACACATTTAAGTCAAACACAGAAATAAGAAAATTCATATAAGACACACTAAAATTTGGAGAATATTAGCAAGAAAAGAAAAGAAAGAAAAAATAAAGATTTTTGGTACAGGCAAGGAGCAAAAACCTGGAAGAAAAGATGATTTAACTCAGGAAATAAAAGTAAAGTAAGTACTTAGCTTTTTTTAAAAATGACACCCATAGCTTCAGTTGAAATTTTGGTCTCGAATTACCGGTCGGTGGCAGATATCAAATGTATCTTAGCTACAGACTGATGTGGTTGGTTGGGACTTGAACTTATTTAACAAACATTACTTTGTCTCTCTCTCTACATGTAGTAGTAGTAATCTAATGTTCATATTTGTAGAAAATAACGTTAAGGGAAGAAATAAGTCTGCTTCACCATTGTTAAAAAACATTTCGTTTACATCTCTTTCTCAAAGAAAAAGATTATTCATATCATTCCATTTATAAAACTCGATATATTTTATGGCAATAACCGCTGGGAGTCTCTCTCTTTTTATAGTTCTGATTATTTGCCATTGTCTCCCATTTTCTATTTATATCTCTTAGTACAATGTTAAAAAATCACTAAACATTTTACTTTTCTACTACTAACCCTAAGTCCGGGGAGCAAAACGAAAAATATCCAATGTTCGTTCTTTTTACTTTCATGATTCTGTTCCAGCAAATTACCAATTTCACACACCACAAGAGTTTTCAGAATTCTAAATTTATTTTAACTCTCAAACTGACCTAAAGTCTGATTCAACCAGAATCGAAAACAAAAACGAAAAAACGAGACAAAATTTACAATTCCTGAAGAGTGTAGAAAACAATGAAAAAAAAATCTGATATTCATCACTACCACATACTTTCATTTCTGAACCATTTTTATGTTCGTTTTTTTTTTACTTTCATCATTGTTTTAGCAAATTACCAATTTGAAACTCATCAAAATTTTTCAGAATTCGAAATTTATTTTAACTACCAAATTGACCCAAAAGTTTTATTCCACAAGAATAAAAATCCCGAAAAAACGAGAAACAATTTACAACTCCTGCTAAGTGTAGAAACCAATGAAAATCCGAAAAATTCTAAATTCCTTTTAACTTCCAAATTGACAAATGACAGCTCCCCCATAGTTAAGAATGACTTACAAATGAATGACAGCTCCCTCAGAGTTGAGAATGACTTACAAATGAATGATAGCTCCCCCAGAGTTGAAAATGACTTACAAATGAATGATAGCTCCCTCAGAGTTGAGAATGACTTATAAATTAATTACAGCTCCCCCAGAGTTGAGAATGACTCATAAATTAATGACAGCTCCACCAGAGTTGAGAATGACTTACAAATTAATAACAGCTCCACCAGAGTTGAGAATGACTTACAAATAGATGACAGCTCCCACAGTGTTGAGAATGACTTACAGATGAATGACAGCTCCCCCAGAGTTGAGAATGACTTACAAATGAATGACAGCTCCCTAGATTTGAGAATGACTTACAAATTAATGACAGCTCCCCCAGAGTTGAGAATGACTTACAAATGAATGATAGCTCCCTCAGAGTTGAGAATGACTTATAAATGAATTACAGCTCACCCAGAGGAGAGAATTGCCTAAAAGAACATGGTTTGGTTTGCTTAACATCCAAAACCTGCCTCCGAAAATCAAACCTTCGGGAGGTGGTAACAGGGTAAAACAGTGTAACTGCTTAGGGGGTTTCGGATGTAATTTTACGTCAGTTCTTATAGCCCATTTCACTCTTCATAACACTGGTAACACGGCTCTGATAATGTATTCTTCAACTATTTTGTTTCATAAAAGTGTTTTTATTCAGTCGCTATTCTATTATTTTTTCGACGTTACATTCAATAAAGACCATCTATATATTAATACGATAGCGTGTGTGTTCGTGTGTCACGCTTACATTAAAAGCTCTACGCATTCATGCTGCACCTAGATTTAGAAAAAGCATTCAAGTCACCTAAATTTCGTAATATTTCTAGTATTTCACTTTGGCGCAACGGTTAGCGGTGTAGGATTTAGACGTCAGTTTTTGACGTCGGCCCGACTTGTTTATAGTTCGATCCAAACCAACCTCTAAGATTTTTTTTCTACATCGAAGGGGGGGGGGTAGGGAGGGGACGATTGGGAACACACATAAGATAGCGTGTGTGTTATTTTGTGTGTCACGCTTACATCAAAAGCAACGACCTTCTAAATCTTTGTATGCTACTCACAAATTAGAGCCAAATTTAATTTAATCAAAGTAAGGTTTAGTCGTCGAAATCGGAATTAGTTGATCGATCAAATCGAGAAATATTGTATATAAAGAAGTTTTGTAAATTGTTTCATGTATTGTTAATTTTTTTCAATAAATATACAAGTCAAATCTTATCATATTTTATTCAAACATGTATAGGTTAGGAACAAGATAATTAGCATTGAAAACATCATTTCGTGTAATTTACACGGGTCCCGCTACTATGTATTATTCTATTAACCGTGCAACATCATATAAATACTGCTACAGAAGATGCACACAGATGAAGCAAGAGAGACGGCTAGACAGATCGGGGAAAGCATTCATTATCAGAGAAGATCTTTTCGTTTACTTTCTGGGTGCCATCCCTTTTTAAAATTATTTCCACTTTCTAAATAAATGTTTGAAAACTATTGCCACTTAAACTTAATGAAACAAGTGGCACTCTGGCGAGAAGTAAAATAACTGTATAGTCCCATTGACACTCCCTAGTTAATGAGGTAAGGTGCCTCACTCAACAGACAATAAATCCATCTCCTATTAGCAAGGCACACAAAGGAAAACCTCAACACAAATTTACACTGGAGTAGCTAATTTGACAATTTGAAGTTAGCATACGATTTGCTCATGGTAACTTTCTTATCTATTTTACTACTACACAATATCTTATTTCTGTTTCAGTTTGGAATTGCTTAACACACTGAGACCTCCAGAACCTTTGAGTAGAGTACCAGGAAATCTCAATTCAATCTCAAGTACAACATTTATTCTTTGTAAGTTTGTTATCTCTTTTACTACAAAACAGTATCTATTTAAAAAAACAACTGTATTTTATCATTTTCTATTCACACTTGAGGACACCTTTTAATTAGATTTCTTTTATATTCTATAGGCTTTCTTCATTTGATTGTTTTCGTTCTACTTTTATATAAACTTCACATTTTACTTTCTATTTCACATTTGATTACCAGAGTCCGGTTTTACCAAAATGTTATTGAATTAAGAGAAATTCAGACTACCCATTACCTTATACATGGATTAACAGACATCATTTATTCTTACAAACATAGGACTCACTGCTTCAATTATATGGGGATAATATATATCTTAAAGCTGTATTATTTTGTGTGTGTGTGTGTAATCGGTATTAACAATTTTTTTTTAAATACATGACTTTTTAGTTTGATTTCTGATCAGTAAGAAAAAAATCACTGATCATCACAAACGAAGGACTCACTTCCTGCAAGAACATTGTGTACCAAGTCTCTGAAGAATAAAATTATTTACAATGTTTTGGGGGGGTGGCACAGGGGATCCGCGGAGTGCTTTTTCAAAAAAAAGAAAGGATACTTTTTAGGAATAGGTATCCAAGAAACTTTCAGTACTTATGTCATTAATTCCAATTTTCACCAAACACCTCCTCTACAGGTTAACGAACTTATTGTGTAGAAACATTGGTAATTGATTCAGCTTTTTCTGTTCATAGTCGGAACTGCTTGCTAATGCACTACGTCATAGCTGCAATGTTTTGGATACCTTTTCCTCAAAATCACCAAAGAAAGAACACTGTTTGGGGTGCATTCTTGATGATAAAAAATCACTAATAAGACAGTAAAACAAACATTTCAGTACTTTCATATTTTGAGTGTAAAAAAAGAACATACTTATTAATGATGAAACTTTTTGGCCACTTCATTGTGATTACTGTTACTCATTCAATTAGATATTGGATATTTTCTAATTTCATTTTCCATTTCAGACAATTTGGTTCTGTTTTTCCCAATTACATCTTTCATTTCAGTGAATGTGCCTGCTTAGTTAATCAACCACACAATCACACTGGAGATTTGGATGCTGAACTTGTAGTTTGAAATTTATTTTTTCTATTCTTGTATGTAAAATGAAGACTAGCCAAAATGTTATTACCAATAATAAAAATGAGGACGGTTAAAAAGCACTTTTTTACTGAACAATGTGTTTCTATGCTTGATATCATCAAGTGCTGTGGTTAAACAAAAGACACATTATAATAAACATCACCCATTTAAATATAAAATTGTTTTTGTTTTATTCATTATATTCTTGCTTGAAAGTGGTGGACAAACTGTTAAAATAAATGTGTTACAATATATTGAGCAATAGAGTGATAATTTTCCACAGAAATATGTTAAGCACACTTTTCTACTACTGTTTTGTTGCCTCGGTTTATAATCTAAAACAAACTCTGGAGCAATAAATTATTACTACAGTAGGACACTTGCTAAATGTTATATGCTGTATAAAACATTGCTCAGTTCACTAAATGCAGCAGGTGTGTGCATTAATGCAGTAGGACACTTGGAACGTAGTAAATGCTGCATCCGGATGTACTCAATACTCTAGATAGAGCAGGTATGTGTTATAATATAATTTGACTCTTAGTATGTATTATGTTGAATCTAAACGTGCACACTATCTTAGATAGAGCATGTGTGTAATTTACTAATGGATATATACTCAATCTGCAACTGTTCAAGGTGTTAAATAGAACAGTGTAACACTTGGTAAGTTGTATCTGTTTAATCTGTCGGTGCTCATCAGCCTAAATACAACAGCTTTCTGTAAATTCGGTGCCATAACTTTAAAACTAAAGGCTCAGTAGATTTCTCACAATATTACATTAGGGGAAGAGTGCAATATAAAAAGATAGGGACAAGTAAAGGGATAGATGTTTTAATAGAAATATGTCACTCTATTTAATATCTTCTATTTTGTTTTTTATGGCCCCAGGCAACACCACGTAGCCCTGCTAGTCTATTATATAAAAGGCAACCGTCTGTATGTATGTATGTCTGTATGTAATGATGCGCGTTAAGAACTATGCAACAAAACGTCATAAAGTTGATATTTTTCTACCCCCCCCCCCCAACTTCCGAACGAATAATATGTCAGAATTAAAAGAGACCGTCGATTTATTCGTGTAGAACAAACAAGATACATGTCCGGGGTGCTTAGATTTGATCGTTTATTAACTATCTCTTCGATCTACGCATGCGCAAATATTTTGGAAACTTCCGTTTTACTACGCCGGAGCTGCTAGATTTCATTGATACATCTTACCTACTTCTTACCTTTTGTTTGCATATGCTAAAGATCTGCCTCTGCGCCAAACAACTTTTTGATCCGGGAGGATACACATTTATATCGTGGGGTCTCTCTCTGCACCGAAGAACTTTATTATATTTATAACTTGAAAATGGAGATAGACTTCCATAACAGTATATATTTTGAAACTTCAGTATATATGGTACTGGTACAAGTATATTTCATTTTGATCTGGCGGGTGAGGGGGGGGGGCTTACAAAATTATATCGTGGTATCTGCTTCTGTGCCAAACAACTTTATTTTATTAATAACTTGAAAATAGAGATAGACTACCATAGCAGTATATATTCTGAAACTACAGTATCTACGGTACTGGGATAAGTATATTTCATTTTGATCAAAGAGGGCCACAAAATTATATCGTGACGTCTGCCTCTACGCCGAACAACTTTTTTTTATTCTATAACTTGAAAATGGAGATAGACTACCATAATGAGATATATTATGAAACTACAGAATCTATGGTACTGGGATAAGTGTATCGGGGGCTTGTGCACTATAACACTCTCATTGAAAAGGCTTTTCGGGAGCTTGTGCAGTATAGCACCTTAATGGTAAAAGCTTTTCGGGGGCTTTTGCAGTTAAGCGCCCTTATGCAAAACGCGTTTCGAGGGCTTGTGCAGTTTAGCATCCCAAGGGAATACGTTTTAAGTGGGCTTGTGCAATATAGCACCTCTTTGGAAAACGCTTTACAGGCTTGTGCAGTATAGCACCCCTATGGGAAACTTTTTCGGGGGCTTGTGCAATATAGCGCTCGTTCGGAAAACAGTTATTTGTGTCTTGTGCAGTTAAGTACCCCTAGGGAATACGTTTTTAGGTAGCTTGTGCAGATTAGCGTTTCTATAGTAAATGCTTTCTGGGATCTTGTGCAGTATAGCACCCCTATGGAAAATACTTATTTTGGGGGCTTGTGTAGTATAGTGCCCCTATAGAAAACGCTTCTCAGTGGCTTGTGGAAAAGGCTTTTCGGGGTTTGTGCATTATGCGCTCTTATGGAAAATGCTTGTGAAGTTTAGCGCCCATAAGTAATACGTTTAGCGCCCATATAGAAAACGCTTTTAAGGGCTTGTTCAGTTTAATGCTACTATCGTAAACGTTTTCTGGTGGGGCTTGTGCAGTATTAGGGCTCTTATGGAAAACGCTTTTCGGGGCTTGTGCAGTAAAGTGATCCTAAGGAAAACGCTTATTTGGGGCTTGTGTAGTATAGCGCTCCTATGGAATACGTTTTTAAGGGGCTTGTGCATTATAGTGCCCCTATAGATGGGAAAAAAACTTTTCGGGGGATTGTGCAGTATAGTGCTCCTATGGAATACGTTTTCAGGAGCTTTTGCAGTTTAGCGCCCTTCTGGAAAACTCTTTTCGATGGCTTGTGCCCTTATGAAAATCGTTTATTCGGGTTGTTGCAGTATAGCGTCCCTATGAAAAATGCTTATTTGGGGCTTGTGCACTATAGCGCTCTTATAGAAAACACTTTTCGGGGGCTTGTGCGTTCCTATGTAATACGTTTTTAGGGGTCTTGTTCGGAAGGAGCCAGAGTCGGAGGTTTGGTAAGCAATCAAAGCTGGAGGTTCGGGAAATAATCAAAGCTAGCTATCTAAGAAAGGGGTCAGAGCCTGCAGTTCGGGAATTTTAGGAGTCAGTGCTATAGATTCGATAAGGAGTCAGAGCCTGCAGTTCAGTAGGAGTAAGTGACTTAGGTTCGGGAAGTAGTCCGAGCTTGCAGTTCAGGTAAGAGTCAGTGCCTGAGGTTTAGGAAGGTGCTAAAGCCTGACGTTCGGGAAGGAGTTAGAGGTTCGGTAAGGAGTCAGAACCGGCGGTTCGGGAATGGGGCAGAGCCGGAGGTTCGGGTAGGAGTCAGTCAGAGGTTCGGAAAGAGGTTGAGTCGGACGTGTATAGTACGCGCACCGATGGGGTGATAGGTATGTATATAGTATGCACACCGGAGTGGTATAGCTACAAATATAGTATGTGCACCAGGGTTGTGATAGGTACGTATATAGTATGTGCACCGGGGTGGAAATAGGTACTATATAGTATGCGCATCGAAGTGGTGATAGGTACGTATATAGTATTCGCACAAGGGTGGTGATAGGTACGTATATAGAAAGCACAGACAGAAGTCGTACTTTTAATAGAAATATGTCATACTTTTGCCCCAGGCAACGGAAGAGAAGGGGTGGAGAAGAGACAGCTTTCGCTGATGGCAACAGACAGAAGGTGGCTACGGAAACCAGGGAAGAGAGAGCCCCGGGCAACGCCATGTACCCCTGTTAGTTTTATATATTACTTTAGATAATACAAACACTCTATTCTTCAGCGCTCGTCATAACATCACAAATAGAAGTCAAGCAAGAATAACATAACAATTTGATATTATTTAAGAATACATATATCCAGTTAGAATTGAAAAATTATTACTTATTATATATACCACTCTATTCATACTATCAATAATGATAATTATAACAATATATAGTATATATGGTTTCAAATAAAATAAAATAGTATAAATAATAATAAAATACAAAAATAATTAAATAATTAAATACAGAAAATAACAATAAAAATAAATGAAATCAACTACAATGAAATATAGAAATACTTTGAAGATTAATAACATCTATGATAGTGAACATATATAATGGATCATAAGTAATTAATATTAATTATCGTGATGATAATTTTTTCATAATTTATTTTATATAATAATATTAATTATTGATTATAATCAGGATAATAAATATATAAGACATATATATTATTATAAGTAAAAAGTTAAAAGATAATTAGAAGATATGACATAATATTATAATAATGACATTAGATGAATTACATATAAAACACTGTGATAAAAATACATAGAATATAGACTTAAAGGAAGTATATATAGAAAATAGACAAATCTCATTTAAATTTAAAAAAATTATTTTAAATTAAAATTTAAAAAATTAAAATTAAAAACTTAAATTAAAAGATTAAATGTTTTAATTAATGTAAAAGTTAAAAAATTTGACATTTGATGTCTTAATTAAACGTATTTAAATAATAAGTTAATAAACTAAAATGCATTATATAGCGTTCTAATTGCTCATCATTATTTTTAATAATTCATATTACCATATAAACAATGCTTTCTAAAACAAGGACAACATTTCTTATTACAATTTTCACTGCCACGTGCTTTCCTTCACAAAAGAGACTTTCATCTCAAATTCGTTTCAACAACACCGAATTGATAACACCAAAAAACGAGATGATGAAAAGAAAAAAAAGGTATTTTTATATATCTTTATTTGAAATTCTGATGATGAAGTATATCTTCGAAAATTAAATTGAAAACAAAGTTAATAAAACTAAAATGCATTGTATGGCGTTCTAATTGCTCATTAATATTTTTTAAAGATATATATATATATATATATATATAATTCAAAAAAATATATACTAAAATTAGAGAGAATAGAATTCACGAAAAATATCGAGAAAAAGAAAGTGTGAGAGAGAGAAAAAAAATTAGTTCAAATATATTTGATAGAGTGTATTATATATCTATATTATTAATAAAAACAGACATCTAGATCACAACCGAAAATGGCCTTTAAAAACAATAAATCAGAAAATAAGACAAAAATCAAAGAAAAAATAATAAATAAAATAAATAAACTGCAATGAAAGATGGAACTTAGAAGCAAGTCGTTTAAGATTAAAATTTTGTAAAATTGTTCTTATCAAATATCAGTCAGTACCGGAGAAAACTGAAAAATTGTAGGTTTTAATCATCATTTAAAGATACGGTGAGAAATATGAAAGCATTTCAAGTAAGAGCTAATATTTGATATTTAAAATACGTTTTCATCATATGAAATGTCATAGTTCAAAGTCAAAATAAAACCAAAATTAAATCTTGTTACGTGCTCGTTTCTTAAAACTTGTCCTTTTTAAAATCAATCGTCACTTACTGCAGTATACTGTTATACTTTTCGCCATTAACATCGCAGTGTGTTGCATTTCTTCACCAACATCAACATCGTCCAGTGCGCTGCCTTTCGCCGTCGTCATCGTCGTAGTGGGCTGCACATCGTAGCTATCATCGTCTAGTGTCTGTAATCAAAACTTTTCATGCAGAGAGAAAAAAGGCGAGTCGGCGGAATTTAAACTGGTCTTTATTTGTGACAGATTTTCTCGTCACACGAACAAAAGTCACAATCCATTATATTTGAGAAACAAAGAATTCAACAGGACAAAAGAAAAAAGTACAACAAAAATTCCACAATATCTGTATGTCCTTCAAGACTGTCTGTTGTAAGATTTGCGTGTGTGTGTTACGGCATCTCACTCTATTTTCATGATAAAAAATCTTAATACATATATATGTATTTATTATTATTATTATTATTATTATTATTATTATTATTATTATTATTATTATTATTTAATGCATGTATGTGTATGTTTCCCTTATATATTCTTCTTTTTCCAGTTTATGTGTGTGTGTGTGCTTCGTTCATTTTCTTTTCTTTTTTAAAAAACTTGATTCTAGTTCGAGAGTCTTTCAATTAATTAGTCAATCATAAAACACAAAGGTACTTACAATTCGTTGACGTTACTGTATTTATCTTTTTCCTCGCTCTTTCTCTCTCCCCTCTCCTCGCTTCTTAGGAACCGCACACTGTCACCGTGGGACCCATATCGTATTTCTACCTCTGGGAGAGAGAGCTGATCAAGTACACCAAATCTACATATGTTACGTTGTAATTTATTAAAATCGGTTCTTTTTTAAAAATCAATCATCACTTACTGATATACTTTTCGCTATCAACATCGCCGTGGCTTTTGTTCCAATCCAGAGTGCCCATTTTAGAGGAGCTGGATTGCACCTTTTAACCCCACTAGAATCAGCTAACATAATTTAATATAATATTAGGCTACGCAAAATTATAACCTGCCTTGCCTTCAGAATAAAACACACACAATTTTAATACATCTGCTCTGAAAATAATATTCCTCCTTTTGACGACAACAACAACAACAACGACGACGACGACGACAACAACAAGAATATCAATTACGGCTACATATTAATACCGCTCACATATCTCCCTATCTGATAGCTTCACCGCACTTAGAAACCTTCCTTTAACCTAAAAATATAAGCAACTGAATCCCCCCCCCCATCCGACCTTCGCTGACCACTCAAACTTGAATTTATAGACTTTACTAATCCCCCAACCCCACCTACTCCTTCACACTACCCTTAAAACATTAGCCGTACGCATTATTCCTTTTTGACCTCGGTGGATCCGGTTCTATTCTCTTTAGTCGGCAAAGCTTCCTACCTTAAGCAGAATATTTAAGATGATATATAAAACTTTTGAAACATTTCTCTGCCCGGGAAGCCAGGAATTGAACGCAGATATGAACTTTTCCACATAGCGTCTTTCAACAGACAATCTTCACCTCGGATTTGCCGAATTGGATATTTAAAATACCACTCCAGGATTTTTACTTGTAACTCTACGGAAATATACATATAACGGAGTACGAATCCATACGGACCAAGTGAGATATTTTGAACCCTCCACCTTTTACTTGTAAATTGTTAAAAAACTTTCTTCAATTCTACAAACTGTTACTTTTACTATTAACTATCTACACCATAACGTCCCTTTCGTCTTCGAAAATGACTACGCAATACTGCTAATTTTTACCTTTTTTGTTTTTTATTCTTCAATTTTTCAAAGTGAAATGGAACTAGGTAATATTTAATTGTTATAAATACCATATTACCAGATTTTATCCTCTGACGAGAAGAGTTTTATCTTTGAAAAACCATGGTTTAAAGATTAATGTAACTCCTTGCATCTGAACTTTCGATGTAATAAACTTTGTATTAATTTATGTAACTTTATGTAATTTTGTACAATTTTTTATCTTCATCTTTCTTTCTTTAAAATTGATTGCTCTACTCAACGTATTGAGCTTTATTTTATCGAGATTAGTTGAATCATCGTCGTGTGTTTGTTTCGAAGGGTAATAAATCAACAATTGAAATAAGTCTCTTTGAACTCGGACGAACATTTGTGTTGACTTTTCTTTGTGAGAAGTTGGATTTAGAATTTCCATACTATCATTGGATTGGAACGGTAACTTGTGAGCGGTATCTTGAATGATTTAGTTCTTTTGTTTTCTTGTGGGGGGGGGGGATTTATTCATCATTGTACCGGCCGACGTGAAAGTGTATTATCGCACATTGTTCCGGTTTTGTGGTTTTATTGAATGTATTTGGGACCGATTATTTGCTTGTTGGCATGGTGGAAGAAATAATGCACGAACTACTTTTCTAAGACTTTTCTAGGACTTTCTTTTTTTATCGTTGTTCTTCCTTGCTTTTTAAGTTTGACTTTTATTTTTATTTTTATTTTTATTTTTTTTCCTCTTCTCTTCTTAAGTGACCTCAACTATTACAACGCCACATTGTGTTTTGTCGGCAGTTGAAACCAGTATTCCAGACATTTAATTTCCCTGATGATCTGCCAAGCAAGTAACTGCTTGGTAGTGAAACACGTGTAGGAAAAAACATTTAATTTGAATAAATAGTATTTGTAAGAAAAAATATCTTTAATGGTGATCATTGGTGTCTTGAAAGGAATGCTTTGGTAAGCCTTCATAAAATCACATATAAATGCTCTGTACTCTGTAATCGAGTATCATCGAGCTTGTTTTTTATTGGAACAACCCCGGTCTTCACTGAATGATCTATTTTATAAGTGAAAAATCTAAATCTCTCTCTCTCTCTCTCTCTCTCTCTCTCTCTCTCTCTCTATATATATATATATATATATATATATATATATGTAATATAAAATATATATGAATGTAATTTATATAATATATATATACAAATATCAAAAATATATATTAATATAATATATGTATATATATATATAAGTTTAAATTACGCATTTTAAGAAATCGAGAGTATTCTATGCATTTACGAAAAACTATGAATTTTCGCTAATAGCCATTGGGGTGCGCACCCCATAAAGGGTTGGAACATATGTATTTCTCTATATACTGTTTTTCTGTATCACATCTCTCTAATGTGCCTAGAGAAGCAAGTACTTCAAGCCGAGATTGAAGCTCGACATTGAAAAGAGGGGACTTGTCTATTAAGCTAGCATCACAAACTATATATATATCATATATCATATATATATCATATATATATATACATTTTTATATTGCTTCTAAAGCCACAATGAAGAGCTGTGATATTGCGATACAGTTTGTCTATCCATAACTCATATATTTATATGAATGACTAAATATATAAATTAGCTATGTTGGTACCATTTTAAATGGAAATCAAGTTAAGTTTTGTCGTTCGTGTGTTTGAAAATCGATTCTAAAAGCAATCAATATCTTTTAATGCATTATGTTCGTGATTGTCTGGTGCTTGGCTTCTCATTGGCTATTTATTGACGCATGTGTGGATGTGTGCTAGATTACCTTTATAAAAGTACGCTCATCATTTTCAAAGGTTCTTATTGGCATGAGATGCAAGCTAGTTTACTTAGACATCAGATGGCAAACCCCAAAACAAGCATTATATACATTGGATGTCTCCGATTCAATATGGATACCAGCTGAAAGTGGAATATGCCATTTATCATTCCTGTGTTGTTTGCTCCATTTCTCTATTCTATTGATTGTGTTCATATGGTATTTTCTGCAGCCGACAATTATGACATTTTCCCGTTTTCTTTTTACTAGTTGTTCTTCTCCGGCATTGCCAGGGAGTCCATTCACTTGCATTTTTGCTTTGCTTTTTGTAAATTTTTCACTTTTTACTATGTGTTTTTATACCAGTTTCTTTATTTTGGTACTACTCCAGAGAATACGCCTAATTTCCGTAACTGCTCGGCCGCAGCGATCGGGCAGGTCGCGGAAGCGCCCGAGAGCTACCGAGTCGAAAACGAGGCTGTCAAGACGAAAACGAGGCTCGTAAAAATCGTAAAAAATGGAAGGTTGGCAGACGACAATATAAGACGATGAAACGGAAAGAAAAAATGCATATATTTTTATAAAAACTTAAAGAAATGAACAAACCATAGCTGAAGAACTATAAATAAAATTTTTTAAAATTGTTTTAGTGGGCAAAATGAACTATTTTTTATTTTTTTTTTACAATTAGGCAAGTTTTTTGTTATATATATTTTTTTAGGGGGGGGCGGGGGGTTGAGAATTCGCTTCCTTCCACATCCTCTCGACGTGGTTGGTGCAAGCACCCGTTGTCGGGTCCACGAAGTTCTCGCTGTGGTTCACCGTAAGGTGCTGATACCCCTCCTCTCCTAACCTGTTATACGCCCTCCAACAATCGGATACTACCGTGTGGTCCTAGGTACGACGTACTGTTTGATTATTGGAAGGGTTAGGGTATCGGCATTCCTGTTAGGCACTGTCACCAGGAAACCCTAACCCTTCTCTGCGGGGTCGTATCCCCCCCCCCCCCGAAGACCCAGACAAGCGGCTGGAGAACACGTCCAACATTGTTTTTACGGCGGTTAAATAGAGACTCATCTATTTCCACCGTATGCCCTGGCCCTCCGAGTCGCCGAGGGTTGCGCGACAGATGTTCCATGCAGACCTCCCGCAGAAAATTCTTCCAGTCCACTTGTGTGGTTGGAGACAGTACGTCACATTCCTTGCGTGGTTCTTCCCTGTTGCCATATCCTGGGACCACAGGTAGATTAGTTTCAGTATGGTTGATATTTCCATCCTGGATCGCGAAAAGAATGTCCCTACTGCTGGAAATTCATTTTTTGCGTTTTGCTTAGCGTTCCTTCCAATTATTATCGGCTGCTTGCTATAAACTGCTTTGCAGCAACCTGATTGGTCAGTTTTTTTTCAGTTTTGTTTACAGCCTCGTTTTCGATTCGGCAGCTCTCGGGCACTTCCGCGACCTGCCCGATCGCTGCGGCCGAGCAGTCACGGAAATTAGGCGCATTCTCTGAAGTAGTACCTTTATTTTAATAGCATTTTAAATGTTACATTTCATTTTTACATCATCGTTTTGTCTTTAAATTATTAATTAAACCAAATTGTTAAAAAAACTTTGACTAATTTTTGTTAACGTAATGCTGCTTTAATCTCTATTTATAAAATAATAGAATGATAATAGCTTCCAAAACGTTCATGATAATTTTTACCGTAGAAATCACTTCCAATTTGATAATTCAAATTCTTGCAAATTCGTTTCGAATATCGAAAGGTCCCCAAGTAATTTATTCATTTTTTTCAACTATTAACAAAACGTAATGATAAAAAACATAATATTTTGGTTCAATGCAGGCACGTAGCCAGACTTCTAACTTAGGGGGTGCAAGTCATTTTTAGGGGGGGGGGCAAGGAATTTTTAGGGGTGGCAAGGCATTTTTAGGGAGGGGGGGGCAAGTCAATGTTTCTCAGAAAATCTTTTTCAAAGGATATGAGACAGAGTGAGGTCAGTCTCTCTGTTGACATCAAAGATCGCATTCTTGTTTTGATGCGCTTCACCGAAGAGAATAGTCTTTCAACGGTTACTGAGGTCTGTGGGATGGTAAGGAGCAATTGCAATACTCTATGCACCGATGGAAAAATATCCTGTCACATTGTTCGAATAATTCTGAAAGTCCAAGATCTTCGGTAGAGAGACGTCGCTGAATGTAGTTCTTGAATATGTCCATCTCACTCTCCTTTACCAAAACACCAAACAGTGGGCCTAGCTGTTTCAGCGTTTCACTGTCCATGAATGATTCTGATGACGTGTTACACACTGCAGCAGCTTTCATCACTGCACATTGAGCATTTCCAAATCGAGCTCGGAGTTCTCCTCTAATGTTCCCCAGCAACTGTCGGAGTACTAAATCAAAATCTTCCACTGTACCCACACAGTAATGGCCAACGGAACCAGTCACTAATGCGCCATCTAATTTTCTGAATAACTTTCGTGCTCTTCTAGATGGCCGAGTATCAATATCCGTGATATCGTACTTTGTGGCAAGCTCCAATGCATACTTCACCACCTTCTCTGTATCGAATGATTCTGCTTGTTCAAGTAGTGTTTCCACCAAGCTAATAGCTGTCTCCGCATTTGTTTGTTTCTTTTGCAGACCTTTGGTCACAACATCTGTATAGTCATATAATCTTCCAAAAAAGATTAGGAGAACTGGGAACTTCTTTGTCTGGGTTGTCTTCAGTAGAGCAATAGCAGAAAGTTTTGTTTCAGCAGCAGGATCATTTTGAAAGAAAACCAGGGTATACAAAACTACACCAAAACGGGGCAAGAACTTTTCAACCTCTAAGGATCTGGAAGACCACTTGGTTGTAGATGAATGGGTCAGTTCCAATTGTTTTTCTTTCGGATACAACATCTTCTGGATTTCCAGGTATCGGGAATGATGTTTTGTACTTGTCATGAAAGTGTCTCGAAGAATGTCTTAATGGCAGGATCAATCCTAGTGACAGATGCGAAACCTTAATTCAGCCTGTGAGATGAATAGTGCACATATTGGGCATTTGTATAGCCAGCCCTTTTCCTCAGCGCTTTGACCCCCACCACGCTTACCTGACATCACACTTGCACCATCGTATCCTTGCTCAACGTACATCTCCTTCTCCAAGTTCATAGACCGCAGCATATCTTGCAGCTGTTCCGAAATACTGTCAGCAGATAAGTCATACAGCTCCATGAAACCAATGGCCCATTCATGGACTTTTCCTCCATGCAGAAACCTTAATACAACACCAAGTAATACTTTGTTAGAAATGTCCTTAACCTCATCAGCTAAAACCGCATAATATCCGGCTTCCTGAAACTGGTCCCTGATTTCCTCTAACAGAACCTTCTGCGCTGAAAAGAGTAAATAATTTTGAATCTCTGGGCTTAACATTTGTGCATTTCTCGGAAGTTTCTCCAAGCGTTGTTGAATAGTTGGGTCATACTAGATAAAAGTTAGAGTAACTCCAAAAAGTTTCCTCTGTTTAGTGATTCTTTGCTTTCATCATCACCTCTCAGTACTATCTCATTCTCTGCACGGAATAATACTATGTCCAGTACTGTCAGGAGATGCTATTTGTGCTCACCGATTAATTTCTTGTCTCGGTAGCATGGATCCAGGAGTTGATCCACTCTCCTTACTTTCTGAACATTTTTTAAGGTGATCCGAACCTTGTCCGCTTCTTTGTGGACATCAGTGTCATTATGTGCTTTCAATTTTTGTCCAATTTTCCCCCAGTTACGAAAGTCAAACTCTGTCCAGACTCTAGTTTCCTCCTGTCGTAAATGGCCAAAATTCCTGCATGTATGACAAAAGATATCATTCTTCTGGATGCTGTACTCGATCCATTCAAATTTGGCGTACCACTGACTTGAAAAACGACGTCCCTCACTGAGACTTCCACCAGTAGCCTGATTCTTTGGGAACTCGATTCTTGGCTCAAAGCCAGTTCAAATGACTTTCTATTCGATAGTTTAAATACTTCCAAAGTCCTTTCAAATTTCGAACAGAGATGAAGTAATCGATATTTTTTAAAAATTATTAACAAAATATTAAAATGGCTGATTTGTTTCCAAAGAAACCTAAATGCATTATGATGGATTTAATCTCATAATTTAATTACGAACCGGGTTGAAATAATAACATTATTTAGAAAGCCATTCTTAACATAGAGGAGGCATGGGGGGCTTTGTAAACTATTCTGTACTTTTACCTAACAATGTAATAAACAAAAGATATTGTAAAAATTGAATTTAACTTGAAAATCTTATCTAAAAAAATAGCCCGGTCCGTAAACTGCACAAGTACCAAAAAGATAACACAATAAGTGTTCTTTATTAGTAGGGGGTAGGCCCGTATTTACAACTATATCCCCCGCAAGTACGGTTCTAAAATCTTTTTCCAATCGATATATCTTCCCTAATTAATTACCGACTTTTCCTACTTTGCTAAAATTTTCTTTTGTCGAATTTTCCGTTGCCGAATTTTCATTTGCCGAATATCCAGGGCACCCGTTTTTTCTTTCAATTTACAAAATATCTATTTCTTACATTGTTTTTAAATATTGGTGTAAAAATAGGGGGTATTTAGAAGCAAGACATCGAGACTTATAGCAATTTCTCCTTTCTCAAATAATATTTATTTAAAAAGAATCTCACAAGAAAAGACACGTTTCACAAGAAATTTTAATCTATAATAAAGTTTATAATTAATATTATGATTTGATTAACTTTATTGTTTAACGTTGTCTTTTGAACTAATTTTGAACATTTTGCCTTTTTTGTAAAGACTGGCTACTTTTCGTTAAGTTTTATTTTCTTTAAACAAAAAATGTTATAGTTGTATTGTTATTTATTGTTTTGTTGAAAAAGTCACAGCAATAAATGAATAGAGTTCTTCAAGAAAAATTCCAAACAAATGAGACTAGTTTTTGCTTCTTTAAAAAGAAACTTAATGTAGATAAATCGATTTCATTTACTTCAAAACAATAGCGTATTAATAAATACTTATTTAAAAAATATTTATTTACAAATATTGGAGGATGGCATAGCCTCTTTTATCTGAAGCCCACGATTTTCAGTTATTTAAACATATTGGAGGGGGGCATAACCACTAAGTGTCCAAAGATTAATAAATAAAAAAAAATGCTATTAGTAATTTTTTTCTTTCTAAAAACACATTTTAAATTTCTTTAAAATAGAGTTAACAAAAAAGAAAAGAAATATATGCACTTACATTTATGTTGGTAAACATTTCCTCTAGTCTTTCTAAGAGTAGTTGTCTCTAAGAAAATGAAAATGTAACTAAACTGTTTCAATAACCAAGAATCTTTTTTATCATTATACTTTTATTCTATCTCCCTATCCACTCTTTATTTATTTTAACATTGCTTTTCACTATTAGTTCACACAGACAAGAAACATCAAAATCAAAGAAATAACTGGTGCCAAAGTCCTTCCACTTCTCACATATGTGTGAAAAAACGTTGGATTCACTAATTCGCTTAATCCCACCCTACATCACAAGCCTTTTTTTGCTCGCCGTTGAAAACTTCATCTCTGGTGAAATCTGGGATATTTTTCTATGTTAATTTCAAAAAATTTGAATGTAACATTCACAATTTTTAAAATTAATAGTTGCAACTGATAACAAAAAGAAAAAACGTATTTGAGATTGGTGATAAAATACAAACATAATTTTTTAAACTAATTCCCAGTTTCATTTGAAAATAATTTAGGTTGCTAGTATTCATTTCTATCTTTTGAATGAAGACAACACTTTCTTTTATAAATTAAAAAAAAAATCTTTAAAAGAAGCTGGCAGAACAACAACGTGAATTCATTTTGTGTTTATATTACATCATTTGGATTATAATTATTTAATTGATAATTTATAATATTAAATAGTGTGAATTAACAATATTTAAAAGTATATATTTGGTAAGTTGACAAAAAAGACAGATACACTGACAATCTCTTTCACCAAGCAGAAAACAAGTGAAAAGCATCGAGGCTTTGTTTCCCTCACCACTTGATCTGAAACTAGCGAAGTTATGTTTGAGTTTGAGAACGCGTACATTTTCTTTTTTTTTCTTTGTACAAGGTAACATAAATTTAAATCATATTTAGATGTTATTATGGTCAATAGATTTATTTTAACTGGTAGTTTAAAATCCGTGAATATTTATTATGGTATCATTAGTACCAGGAATAGAAAATTAAGTTTTAAACAAAATAAAATCCAAAGAAGCGTTTTTGAAATCGGAAATTATGTTAAAAATTGGTGGAAGGTCCCCGCTTGGTGGGTGACACAGGGCCCCAGCCCCTTGGTCCCTTAATCCGGCCCTGCTGTAAAATATATTACACAAAAGTAAATACTGGTTCATAATGAAGAAGTATAGTTGACTACGAAATATAAGAGTATTTATATTTATAATATTTTTTGGATCACAAATTTCAGGGGGTGCAAATGTTAGCACCCCCTGGCTACGTGGGGGGTTCAATGTAGGTTTTATGTAGACGAAAGAAGACGAGAGAGATTGGATCGAAGAAATTCACCACGATATGCTACAATAATTAGTAACTACTTTGGATGATTCCTTAACAACGGGGGGGGGTGGGACATATGCTTCGAGTTTAATTGGTAGATTATAATTTTCTTACGCAACATTTACCAGTCCGTACCGTAGGTTCGTTTCATGTACGTGCTTTGTTGATATGATTGGCAGGTTTATTTGAAAATCTCTCTCGGATGTCATCAATTTGTTGCATATTGGAGTTTATTGCTTACGTTGAATTATCAATACATTGTATATTTAAATAAATACAAAGACAGGGTGACTTAAAAATCTATGGATAAAATTCACAATCCTTTGCTCAATGTAACTATAATCGGTACAAATTAACTTTAGTCTATGCCTGACTTATCCACCAAGTTTCAGTCATGAAATACAACAATCTTTGTTTTATCGGCGTTCAATGATAAGCACACTTTGATACAATGTGCACAATTGTCAATAACTTTGACGCACTCTGCCTCTCTTGACTCTGCTCTGATTTGGGCTGTAATGGCTTTTCTGATGTGATGGCTCTTCTAATTTCAGGAATAGTCGAGGGATAACGATGGGATTAAAAGTTATTCAATTATGTAAACCACATTAATCGCAACGTTTGTTGTTTTTGTGTCTTTTAGTTGTGAAGGAGTGCGAATTTTGCCAACTTTACGGAGCAAACAAAGGTGTTGTTCTGGGGTAACCCACTAATAGCCGTTATAACATGTAAATAAATATTAATGATGTCTTTCGATGGACTATTAATGAAATACATTTGATATATTTGAAAACAAGAAGAAAATCTATTTCTGTTAATTTGGGAACATTTTAAAGCATACATTAACAGAGATTTCCTGATGAAGTTTGCTTAATCGGTTTTCGGTGGGCAAAGAACTTTATGCACAATGTTGTGCCAAAATTTAATGAACAATACTTATAAAACATGAAGACTAAAGAAATAAAGCGATAAAAGAATAAGGGACGTTTATTTTTGATTAACATCAGGACTCCTCCCTTTTCTCTCTAAAAATATATTTGCTAAAGTTATGGCAATACATGATGATCCTAATTGATACGTTTATGGCCGAATAGAAACTTGTGTTCAATTAATCAGATACACCGATTCTTTTACAATTGTTTCGGCATTAAATACCCCCAAAACGGTTGATTTACCATTGTAGCATCGTGGTAAGGCTTTTGCTTCCAAACCATAACCAAATATTTCTCGCCGGCGTCTTGTCTTAAGTCTTGTAATGTTGGCACATGATAAGTTGTTCAGTGAATAGTAAGGTCTCTCTGTGAGGTGATGTAGCCATCATCGCCGTGGTGTTTTATCAGCAGGAACAGAGTTGTTCGTTTTCTTCCTCTATTCTTTGGTAGTTGAAACAAAAAACAACGCCAAAAATATGCTTGTTTAATGGCGACATGCTCTTTGATGTTCTTTTTCAACAATGTAAAATTACACATTCCCATCGCCCGAGAAGCGAACAAAGACAACGCTCGAAAAAGACAACCGACTCTTGAGTTTACTGGCCAAAGAGAAAGTCTTTGCTATGAATTTCGCCACGTTAAACGTCGGACTTCCTGTCGGTGACGTAATTTCTTTTGTACATAGCTCTAAATGTAACTTGACTTCTAATGGAAAATTCCATCCTCTTGTTTAAACTTACCGTACGTGCAATTTCCTATTTACACACTAAACAGCGAATCCTGCTCCACAGTAAATCAGAAAAAACAAGCCATTTTGTTACATTACCACGAAAATCCGGGAATGAGAGAAATAAATCAGAACTTTCCACCATTAAAAAATAAAACCTTGAACAATACATTCTGGAAAGGAAATCGACGTTTGCATGTTTTCGATTTCTGACGGCGAAAACTGTATTGGCAGCCATTATCAATTTTCTCTTCTAAAGAAAACAAAAAAGTTGAAAAATGCAACCTTATCTGTATTCAAAATAATCTTGAGTTTGCGTCTTTTTTAGATGGAAGACCACACCTAAACTCTGTCTGTCGGTCTGTCACGCTTGATTGAATGTAATCAGTAAGAAGTGAGAATAAGGACTTATTTCAGTGCGTCCACTCATCTCTATAAGCGGCTCTGTTTGTCTGTGTGTCTCGTAAAAGTTTGAAATGGCAAAAAGCGCACAGATTGCATGGACGCATCTTAAGAATATCCGTTCCTGTGTAGCATTACGAATGACTAATGCTTGTCTCCAGCAGAGTATCCGGACGACGGCTGATCATGTAGGCAGCTAGAGTCTTGTTGTGAAGAAGACACGTAGCAACAGTTTATTCTCCCTCTTCTTTTTCGTTGCTGTTTTACGGTGTTGCATTTTTATTAACGACAGCGGTTGTAAATAATAACAACACAATATCATTAGGATTTCCACAATGATTTTGGAGTTTTACTTTTCCTTTTGAAGTATACATAATACCATGCCCCATCCCCATAATAGGATGGAAGCAGGACTACCCTCTCCCTCTCTCGCGCAGTCCAGAAGAAAAGAGGAAGATTTTCTCAGCTGCTCCGCTACGTGTCTCTGGCGACTTCCTGTCTATTACACAATATCCTGATACGCAGCTTTTCACTTCTAATGAAATCTGCCGCCGGTCTAACCCAACTCTTACTTTAACCTCATGTAGAAAATACCGCTTTAACATTATTTTCACAACAACACATATTACTGGCTCCATCCGTTTAATAAATTTCGTAATTTTAAGTAAAATGCAAACATACGAATTTTGTATATTTTATATCAAAAGAAAGGCAAACATAATGAAAAGAAAAGGTTTAATTAGTTTTAAAACTGGCTGCAATTTCCGAATTCTCCAGGGAAATGGAAAACATAGCAATATTTTCTCTACCTACTCCAATGGTAGAACTGTTAAATAACCTATTCATTAAACACAATCACATCTTAAACGATTATTTTGAATGTGTAGGTTCCTTAACATTAACATCCTTGGGGTATGTAGAGAAAATAATAATAATAATAATAATAATAATAATAATAATAATAATAATAATAATAATAATAGCAATAATAAGAATGATACGAGTCCAAGGAAACTAAGGCTACCAGACATCCCATAATGACCCCTCAAATTTTAAAAAAGGCCAGCAGTTATTGCCAGCGAGAATTGTAAACAGCTGTTGCGATAAGGCAATGTGATTTGTAACGGTTATCGAAAGAGCCAAAGAGTGCGTGAAATCTGGCCAGACTTGTTGTCATTCAGACTCCGAAGAATACCATTTTTTATTGTCAGTGAGATATATTTGATAATAACATGTGTGAGCCGTCCGAGTGAGTAAATAATAATAATACGAATTCAAGCGAACTGAAACTGCCAGAAATCCCATAATCTGCCCCCTTTCAAATGATGATGGAAAGATGGGGGGGGGGAGTGGTTGTTGTCCAGATTTCTACTGGAAGACCACAAAATGTACTGGCATCTTAAGGAGGCTTATTACCACTCACATTCCAGAGAACGCCAACAATTTTATCAACGAGAAATCAATGGTAAGCGACTGTCGCAACAATACAAAGTGATTTACAATTGTTACCGAAAGAGACAAAACGTGCTGGAAATCTGGTGAGACTTGTTGTCATTCAGACTCTAGGGAACACCACCTGTTATTGCTAGTGAGTAATCACTGATAGCTCGTGTAAAAATTAGTGAGTACAGATGATGATGATAATGATGATGATGATGATGATACTATTGCTTCTTATTATGTACATTGATTGCACAAAGCAAAATTTTAAATGCACTGTAAATAATGAAGTTTGAGTTCATGTGGAATTCAACGACTGAATGTTTTGACAGGTTGTGAATGAAGACATTTGGTAAATAGACAAAAATAAAGTAAACCTCGAATTTTGTTGAGTAATGCATTTCAGAGTAAAAACAAATTTTGATAAATACGTTCACTTTATTGAAAAGGAAGATAGATGGTCTTTCGATTTCGAGAAGTAATGAAGACGCATTTCTGCTCGTCTGCCTCTGATGTACTTCGCTAATGGATTCCGCTGGAGAGAGATGTGTGACAGAGTATGTCGATATCAATAAAAATATAAGATAAATCCTACTAAAGAAAATGATGCCGAAAATTGTAAGACGATCCAGCGGCCGACAAAAACAAGTACATGCAGCCTTTTCAGTTTAGGGCAGTAACACCTTAACAATTGAAAGCGAACCGACGTTACAAAAATAAGTCGATATACGTTACACATAAGAATGATAGTTTTGACGACTTCAAGGCGGTTCTAAAAGGAATCTAAGGTCGTAACGCAAAGCCTAAAAACAACAGCAAGCAGATGAATACGAAATATTACAAAATAAGGATGAAAAAGAAAAAAATATGCAAGTAACAATACAATGAGTTTCCCGACGTAAAAACTGCCCCCCGCCACTGTATACATTTAAATTAATCTTGACATAAAATGCCCGGACCGTTGTTTTCTAAAATGTGGAATAGATTTTCGTTTACCGCTACGATATATATATATATATATATATATATATATATATATATATATATATATATATATATATGTATATATATATATATATATATGTATATATATATATATATATATATATGTATATATATATATATATATATATATATGTATATATATATATATATATATATATGTATATATATATATATATATATGTATATATATATATATATATATATATATATATATATGTATATATATATATGTATATATATATATATATATGTATATATATATATATATATATGTATATATATATATATATATATATATATATATATATATATATATATGTATATATATATATGTATATATATATATATATGTATATATATATATGTATATATATATATGTATATATATATATATATATATATATATGTATATATATATATGTATATATATATATGTATATATATATATATATATATATATATATATATATATATATGTATATATATATATATATATGTATATATATATATATGTATATATATATATGTATATATATATATATATATGTATATATATATATATATATGTATATATATATATATATATGTGTATATATATATATGTATATATATATATATATATATATGTATATATATATATGTATATATGTATATATGTATATATATATATATATGAGATGAAAAATAAATGTTTTTATTAACTAAACTACTCCTTGTTTTGAACAACTGAAAATACCGATTTGCTTCCATTTGCAGGTCTTACTAATTTTCATTGACGTACCATATTTTTTGCTCTATCCAGTATATTGAGCTTTCCTTATTTCACAATAGGTCCAACTCTCTAAAAGTTTACCTTTTAGTTATAATCTACATATATGTATATATATGTATATATATATATATATATATGTATATATATATATATATATATGTATATATATATATATATATATATATATATATATATATATATATATGTATATATATATATATATATATGTATATATATATATATATATATACTGTATTTCTTAATTGGGAGAGTTTCCCAGCAGAGTGATCAATTATTAATGCAAAAGTAAAATTAACTAGATAATTAATAAGAGCATGATATTTATTAATATTGAATAAAGTGTTACAACAACATCCGGACCAAGGTTTCAGATACGAGAAAATCGGAGCTTCATCAGCGGAGTTTAATGAGTGAGAACAACCGCCAGGAATTTCAAAATATTGTCCGTTGGAAAGATGGAACACTTTCAGATTTAAAATTGTCACGTGCGTGGAATATACGTAGTCAGTTATGGAAAGGTTTCAGATCAAAACAACAGCGACGCTGTACATAGAAAAAGCAAGAAATTTAATGGGAATAACGTTAACAGTTGGACAGATGGGAAACTAGCAGGTTTAAATTGTCACGTGCGTGGAATTACGTAGCCCGTTATGGAAAAAATTCAAATTTAACTAATAGAGACGCTATATATGTTATCGAAAGTAAATGGGGATAACGTTAAAAATAAAAATAAAATTAATATTAAGTTAAAAATTATATTGAAATAATATGCTAATGTAATAATATATTACTAAAATATTAAATAATAAATCATTAAAATTAAACTTATAATTAAATAAATTGTAATCACACCATTTATAAATTTATAAAGTCCTAAGGGTACTAATCATAATTTTTTTTAAGGTACTAATAATAAAAAGGGGGGGGGGAATAAAGAAAGATGAAAAAGAATGATGAAGAAAAATAAAGAAAAATGAAGAAAAATAAAGATGAAATAAATACACTGTTAGATAAAATAAAGGATAACATAAAATTGTGTAAAAATAAAAATAAAAGATAAAAGGCAAGAGAAGGAAAAATGGGGATATGGGGTACTCTACATTAGAAATTTTAAATTAGAATTTAAAATGAAATATAAAAAACAATCCATAACATGCATTAATAGAAATCTAGTTTAGGGCCACAGTCGGGATACCATACAGTTCAATCCGAAATTCGGAAGCCGAATCCATCATCGTGAAATCCAAAATCCTAAAAGTCCGTATTCTGGGTACTCGCGGTTATGAGCTATGTATTTTGTTCTGACCAATTTATTAGAAGTGCCTTTCTCCTGTGAATACAGTCCTTATATATCTCCCCTTTTTTGTTTAGGCATATAATGTTTGGGTCATTGATGGTTCGCAAAAGGTTATATTTTTCAGCATCGCAAAGTGCACAGCGGCCTGATATTGGGGAATATGGCTTTCGCCTTTCAATTAATTTCAAACTTATGGTAAAAGGTGTTCCCTCATCCTTTAGTTCCCATATACGAGCCCCCAAAGCGGTATTTACTTTATCTCTATATTTGAAGGTATGCCTGTGGGCATATAGTCCTTGCTTAAACATGCCCTTTGTCATCCCAATGTATATCTCTCCTTCTTGTCCGTTGGTTGTCTGGAAATGCTCGCCTCATTGATGTTACTTTGCAGTTCCCATCCAAGGGGCATTGATCTCTGGTTATACAGGAGCAGGCTGTATTCTCTATTGGTTTAGGTTCGACTGTTATAATTTTCTTCATAGATGGGAAGCATAGGTAACTCGTTTTTATAGAGTTCCTGTTAAAAAAATTGTGGAATTTGTGCTGTGGTGGGAAGTGTCTATCTAATAATTTGAGGAAGGTTTGGCCTACCTTAGTTTTACAGTTTAGAGAAAAGGGGGGGGGGAGAACCAGATAATGTTCCGATTACTGTTGCGGTTCCTAGTGTTACAGTGTTGGGTGGGCATATATGAAATCTTATCTTTGAATCCGCTCTTAAGGAGTGCCTCATTATAGTATGGCGCCGCTGTTCAAAAATTTCTCGGATGGATGAGAGATCAGAAATTCTTCTACTGATGTTAGTGACCATATTCCTGAAAATTGAGGGGGTGACAGGAGCCCTTATTAATATAATGGAGCGTTTCGTTCGGTTTATGGAATGGTATGTGTGTATCGGCTGCCAGGTTTAGTGTAGTGTCTAGGAAATGTACTGTATTGATGTTTGTGTCAATGGTGATCTTTAAACTTAAACTAAGAAAAAAATGTATAATGTCCTTCCTGAGTCTGTCTAGTGTGTTACCATTGCTGTCTCTTGAGAGGCACAGCCCGTCGTCTCTGTATAATCCGAAAAAATGGTTGGGAAATTCGCACCCGAGTGAGTTTAAAATGAAAAGACCGACTAAATCGCAGACATCTGCACTATTGTAGGCACCCATCGCCACGTCAAAAGGGTCCTCGGGGTTGGATTTTTTCACCCAGCTTTTTCCTTCGGAAAACAATAAGGTTTGTCTGGCATGCATTATTGTTTCTAATTCAAGCTCGCTGATATTTTTGTAAGTGGATGCAAAATTTAGTGCTTTATCTAGTAATTCTTTAGTGATGGAGGAGTAGAAATCCACTATATCAAATTGGGTAAATTTGCATCTTTGTTTGTTTGGGATGGCTTTGAACAAGTGTAGAACAGTGTTAGTATTGTCCCAGAGCCTGATAATGGAATTAGCTTTAATTGTTTTAACAATATTTTTAATTATTATTTTGCTAGGCATGCCGATTTCGCTCTTTGCCGGGTTTATTAGTCTACAAGTTGGTCTGTTGGCAAAGTTTACCTTATAGTCCTTCAAAGTGATAAAAGCTTTCCCCTCAGCTAAGTGGTTGGTCCTATATTCAATACCTAATTTCGTAGCCAGATCCGTAGCTTCTCGGTTGATATTTTGGTAGGTCCCTCGGTTAGCTAGTTGGTATTTCTCGGAGATAGTGTTGTTCGTCAGCAGGATTTCTTTTCTGGTGCCATTCTGTATATATTGTTGGTTTTGTCCGAGAAGACCAGTGCATCCTTGCTACGTTTTAGGTTTCTGATATATATATAGTTAAGATCAATATAATTTTTTTAAAACCAACAATTATTAGACGAACGATCGTTTCCAAGATGTTTTGGAAATATTTTACTTTTCATTATTTGAACCGGGTTCGCGCCTCCTGACCGTCTGAAATTGTTACTTTCCTGCACTGATAAGAGCAATAAGCTTGAAACGCTAGCGTCTACAGATATAAATAATTTAATATTCATTTATAAATATTATGATAAGCCTCTTAAAGTAATTAAAGTTGAGCACTCTCGGGAATGTTTAAAATAGACTGTCAAAAAGCTCAAAATACGTTCGTCGAACACTCTCGACTAGTCTTATATCTGTGTCCGATTTTAGGTACATATAGATCTTCATTTCCCTTAATCACGTGACAGTTTTCGGTGGCCGAATGGATATTGCGACTGCTTGCAGATTCTAGGCTGACTGTGTGACACTCAGATTCGCGTCTCTTGACCGTTTTAAATTGTTACTTTCCTGCACTAATGACAGCAATAAGTTTTAAACGCCAGCATCTGTTGATACAAATAATTTAATATTTATTCATAAATATTATGTGTGTTTGTGTATTCTAAGAAATAGATGAAATACAGCAAACAGTGGAATACGAAGAAATGGGTAATTCTTCTTTACGTCCTATTCGGATTATCTTTCACTGTTTGCTGCATAAAGGCATTCGTTACTTTTCAATGAAAGCTTTCTACACCATTTAAGATTAAGGTCGTTTGAGTCGACCGAAATATCGGTTGGCTTTAAATATGTGTCTGTGTTATTATTTTTACTAGTCTGTTTTGGATGCGTACCCACTATACCTTATGCTAAATATTGTAACTTATGAAAAAGTCCCCTCTCCACAAAAGTACACATACACACAACGCGTCAAGAAAACAACTCACTGAATATCCACAACATTAATTTAATCACTGAATTAATTCCACCATTATACATTTTGGTTCATATTTATTTTTTTGTTAAATTGTGAATTAAAAATAAAGTTTCAGCACAAACACACACACCGCGACCAAGCAAACAAGTCTGTAAGAATCCTTTGACTCAATTATTTATATTACAAAATTAAATTCCACCATAATACATTTCGGTTCTTTCGAACACAAGTGAGCTTTTTTTTTTATTCTTTTGTTAAAATGTAAAATATAACCCTCACTTCCCTCCCAAAACACAAACCGTTGTCAAGAAAACAAGTCAGTTTAATCCCTCACATTAACTTTTTACAAATATTTTTTTAATATAATGCTGGGTGAAAAAAGTTTTTCCTGTCTTTTCTGGTCAATTTATTTCTACGGGTTGCGATTTTTGGTTTCTTCAATTTCACCAGACAACGCCGAAACAAGGAACCACTAGTATGAAATGTACTTATCTACATACACGTGTTTCGTCGTCTCTATAACTAATCAGTGTGGCTAGATGTAACAAGAATAGAAACCCGGACTCCAGTCTGTAGCAAAAATGGACCAAATCGAACAAAATGTAGAGATAGGTGGGAAAAGCGGATAGACGAAACAAAAATAATGAAATGAACTCATCAGATTTTAAATATTTTCTGGGTTTATCATCTAAAGACTCATTGAGTGAGGATGTCATTTTCAATGTTTTACTTGGTTTATCACCAAAAGACTTCCTCAGAATTGAGTGAGTGTGTCATTTTAAATGTTTTACTTGGTTTATCATCAAAAGACTTCCTCAGAATTTTATGAGGGTGTCATTTTCCATGTTTTACTTGGTTTATCATCAAAAAGACTCATCAGAATAGAGTGAGGATACTATTTTGAAGATTTTACTTGGTTTATAATCAAACAGAATTGAGTGAGGATGTAATTTTCAATGTTTTACTTGGTTTATCATCAAAAGACTTCCTCAGAATTGAGTGAGGATGTAATTTTCAATGTTTTACTTGGTTTATAATCAAAAGACTCATCAGAATTGAGTGAGGATGTCATTTTGAATGTTTTACTTGGTTTAATATAAAAAGACTCATCAGAATTGAGTGAGGATGTCATTTTCAATGTTGTACTTGGTTTATCATCATAAAGACATACTCAGAATTGAGTGAGGATGACATTTTCAATGTTTTACTTGGTTTATCGTCAAAGGACTCATCAGAATTAAGTAAAGATGTCATTTTCAATGTTTTACTTAGTTTATCATCAAAAAGACTTCCTCAGAATTGAGTGAGGATGTAATTCTCAATGTTTTACTTGGTTTATCATCAAAAAGACTAATCAGAATTGAGTTATTATGTCATTTTCAATGTTTTACTTAGTTTATCATCAGAAAGACTCATTAAAACAAAGTGAGTATGTCATTTTAAATGTTTTACTTGGTTTATCATAAAAAAATTTCTCAGAATTGAGTGTGGATGTCATTTCCAATGTTTTACTTGGTGTATCATAAAAAGACTTCCTCAGAATTGAGTGAGTATGTCATTTACAATGTGTTACTTGGTTTATCATCAAAAGACTTTCTCAAAATTTAGTGTGGATGTTATTTTCAATGTTTTACTTGGTTTATCATCAAAAGACCTTTTCAGAATTGAGTGATGATGTCATTTTCAATGTTTTACTTGGTTTATCATCAAAAGAATTCCTCAGAATTAAGTGAGGATGTAATTTTCAATGTTTTACTTGGTTTATCATCAAAAAGACTTCCTCAGAATTGAGTGAGGATATCATTTTCAATGTTTTACTTGGGTTATCATCAAAAGGAATTCCTCAGAACTGAGTGAGGATAACATTTTCAATGTTTAACTTGGTTTATCATCAAAAAGACTTCCTCAGAATTGTGTGAGGAGGACATTTTTAGTGTTTTACTTGGTTTATCATCTAAAGAATTCCTCAGAACTTAGTGAGGAGGTAATTTTCATTGTTTTACTTGGTGCATCATCAAAAAGACTCATCAGAATTGAGTTATTATGTCATTTTCAATGTTTAACTTGGTTTATCATCAGAAAGACTCATCAAAACAAAGTGAGTATGTCATTTTCAATGTTTTACTTGGTTTATCATCAAAAGACTCTTCAGAATTGAGTGAGGATGTCATTTTGAATGCTTTACTTGGTCTATCATCAAAAGACTTCCTCAGAATTGAGTGGGGATGTCATTTTCAATGTTTTACTTAGTTTATTATCAAAAGACTTCTTCAGAATTGAGTGAGGATGTCATTTTCAATGTTTTACTTGGTTTATCGTCAAAAGACATCCTCACAATTGAGTGAGGACGTCATTTTCAATGTTTTACTTGGTTTATCATCAAAAAAACTTCTTCAGAATTGAGTGAGAGTGTCATTTTCAATGTTTTACTTGGTTTATTATCAAAATACTTCCTCAGAATTTAGTGAGGATGTCATTTTCAATGTTTTACTTGGTTTATCATTAGAAAGACTCATCAGAACAAAGTGAGTAGGTCATTGTCAATGTTTTACTTGGTTTATCATCAAAAAGACTTCCTCAGAATTGAGTGAGGATGTCATTTTCAATGTTTTACTTGGTTTATCATCAAAACACTTCCTCAGAATTGAGTGAGGATGTCATTTTCAATGTTTTACTTTGTTTATCATCAAAACACTTCCTCAGAATTGAGTGAGGATGTCATTTTTAATGCTTTACAAAAAATGCCATGAGAGAGAAAACATACGGGGACAGAAGAAAAACGAGTTTGATTGAAGACAGCGAAAAGAGAAAGATTGAAATGGTCTGAGCTTGCTTGTTATTTTAAAATTCAGAAGATGACATGGAAGTAAATAGAATCAAAAGACTGAAAGCAGAAAGGAGAGGAAAAAAGGGAAACATATGCGTTTTGCTAGGATATCTCAAAAAGGGCCGGGGAAATATTCAATTCACTTCATTTCTCTATGTTAGTGCCATTGTTTTTCATTTCCAGTTTCATTGTATTATTTTGCTTCATCCGTTTCTTTCCAAGTATCCCCACATATTCTAATCTATCTATCTATCTATCTATCTATCTATCTATCTATCTATCTATCTATCTATCTATCTATCGATCTATATATCTATCACAGTTTATTAATCATTTAAAATTAGGATGCTTAATACTGATTCTACAGAAGTTAGTTGATCTGACATAATATTTTGATTGGTATCTTATTAGTCTCTGCAAACACCAACGTTTCCCGAGAGATAAAACATCATTTCCGATGGAAAATCCAGCTTCAAGTCCCGCCAAGACATAATAGACAATAATCCTACCAATCCACTCGTTTGTAAAGAAGTGGATATGTTGTAAGAATTATGTCTGCCTGTTTACAATGATGCAATAATCCAGCTTATGATGTTTGACAGATAATCTTTGATAAAAAGAAATGTTTTCCCACAGAAGAAGATTTGCTGGCGAAAAGTAATTGGCAAATCCGTTTGCAAAGCGAAAGTGAAGATCAATTATAGAGTCTAAAATCGTTTCTGCTTCGACCCGTTGATTTTCACTCACTCTAAAATACCCCATCTCTCTCTCTCTCTCTCTCTCTCTCTCTCTATCTCTCTCTCTCTATCTCTCTCTCTATATATATATATATGTGTGTGTGTGTGTGTATCTGCTACTGAGAGTGCGTCACATATCGAATAAATATCGATTGATTCCCATAAAACCTGGCTATTTTATTATATAGTAGCTGTAAATAATTGACCTGACCTGGAAGTTACTACCCAGTGAGTATTTAGAAAAAAATAAGTAAAAACAATTTGTCTCGAATTAATTCCTAAAAGATTTTACTATACAGCAATTCGGTGACAGAAAATAAACTCAATGTTTACTTTTACCAATGCAAAGTAGCGTGTTTTGTCGGTGGTGAATATTTTAAATATCAAATCAAATGTCTTTCGAATTATTTCGTAATCGTCAGTTTGAAGCCGTAAAATCACTTGCATATTTATAAGCGATAAAATATATTCAGAAAGCTTGTTTCTTTTGATCTTTCATTGTTGAACACCCCAGATAATCAATTTTGTATATGAAGTACGGCAAGCATATTTAAAAGCAGATTTTAAAATTATAAACCATCTTTCAAAAATGGAAGATACAAATACCACACTTCGTTGTTTAAACATTAATGCACCTTACTTGAAGATGAGTAAACGTCAATAGTTAAGTGGAACATACAAGAAATAGCTAAAGCATGTAAATAGCTAAACACAGCGTGTTACTTATGATGAATGAAATATTCGAAATTATTAGATTTAGTGAGAAAGATAACTTACTTAATAAGAGAGAAAAATGTCCATTAACTGTAAGCACATCAATATAAACATATACACATACCTAACTTTATATGAATAGAAATATCTATATTTTTCACGATTATAATTAGGTATGTGTATATATTTATATATTTGTATGTAGAGGATTCACTTCTAAATTAATAAACCGATCATTATGAATTTTGGGTGACAGCTGCTTGGCGTAAGGGTGAGTAATGTGGGCTATATTCTGTTTAATTTACGCAAGGAAACAAAGAGGTGGTGAAACCCTTCGTGAAAATTCAGATACCTCCGATTTTTGTTAAATTTTAACAATTGTTGTCATCAGTTTGATCTCGATGGCATTTCTCTTACGAAATGTGAAGGCGAGATATTAACTCGGGAAAGGACTTCCCACAGTCAGCCACTTACTACTCATATACGACCTTAAATATTTTGGAAAGCCTGAAAACCAAATTGACACCCACATGAATACGGCCAGATTATTCAGTGACGATGTACGAATGGAATTCGGCATCAACAAACGTGCTATTCTTATCGTAAAAAGAGGTAAACGCGTCCACTCAGATAGCCTTGAACTCCCAACCGAAAAAAAGAATGTTGACAGTGAGAAAGGCTACAAATATACTTGGGAATATTAAAAGTGGATATGATTAAAAACAAGGAAATAAAAAACCTATTCACAGCTGAATACATCAGAAAACTAATAGTTATTCTTAAATCGCACCTCCATAGTTAAATCACAATATATGCTATCACTACCAGATCAGTAGCTATCATTCGATATACTGCTGGTATACTTGACTCAAATGTAGATAAATTAAACGGGTTAGACACCAAAACACGGAAAAATGCTTACAATCTAAAGAGCTTTGGCAAAGAAAGGAGATGCAGATCGATTGTGTCTTCCTAGAAAGGAAGGTGGTCGAGGTTTACTTAGTGTTGAAGATGTCGTCAATATAGAAATAGAGTGTCTATCTAAATATATTTCTAGGAGTAATTAGATTCTTCTTCGTGAGAAAAAAAAATCAAAGGTTGCAAGGGAAGCGATAAAATGATTTGGAAAGACATTACACAGTTTATTATTAAAAATTTAAATTTAGAGATATCAACAACTGGTGTTGCGTTTCCATTTTTTGTTAACTTCGTCGATGTCGAAAGTGCGTTGACTTCTCACTCGTTCTTTCCTCCTCGTACCGTGTTGATTCTACATCGTTTCTTTCTCGAAATCTAAATGTGTTGCGTTGTTCCGGGTTCTTTCCACGCCGTAGTCGCGTTGGTGATATTTTGTCGTTTCTTTTTTTCTCGGGGGCGTGTCGACGTTTTGGTGTTGTACGTATAAGTTCTTCATTGCGTTACAGTAAGAAAAATTAAGATAAGACATAATCTAGAAATAGAGGTTTATTGAGAGAAAAATATTAAGTAATCAGCAGTACAATTCATACTTAGTTATAAAAGAGATAGAGATTAATATTTACATAAGTAACTATAGATAGGCATATGAATACATAGACTGATAGACAAATGGACAGATATACAGGTAGATTAGCGCCCATCACCTCATACGATTCTAAACTATTTTGTCGTTGTTAAGACATTTTGTCAGTGAGAGTTCGCTTCTAAATCCAAAGCCGGTCTCTCCTAAAATCTAACCGCTTATTCTCACTTTCGCCACACGTGATGTCACATTCGTGGGTGTTTCTCCGCATATCGCTCTGTCTCATGCCATCTATCAGATCTCACTCTGGTTTCAGATTACTTCAGAATACACCACGGGAACTTTATTGCTTCACGCACGGCAAAGTCATTGTGACCGTATCATTCACATGTGCATAAATCTATACTATCACATCTACACACCAATTATTCATCACTAGTGGGTCAGAGGTTACCTCAAAAGATCTACTGAGAGCACTCTAATGGCAACCCAGAACCAAGCCACTCGCACCCGGTCCATTAAACACTACATTGACAACATTGCAGAATCAGCGATGTTTCCGATTGTGTAATAAAAAAGAAGAAACATTAGCTCACATCAATATAAAAATAAAAACACGACAAGGTCCATCACATACTACATTGGAATTTATGCAAACTCTATGAATTTGAAAACAATTGACTACAAGTGGTTTGAGCATAAGCCAAAAGAGCTACAAGAGAACGAAAATGTCACTTCTTTGGGACATGCGCATACAGACTGATAAAGTTCTTGAACATTCCAAACCCAGCTTAGTTTTTCTAAACAAAAATAAGAGAACTTGCTTAATCATTGACATAGCCTGCCCCTACGATACCAGAGTGCAGGAAAAAGAACAGAAAAAGTAAATAAGTATCCAGATATAAAAAAAGGAAGTATGGAAATGTAAAGAAGTAAAGGTGATTTCTGTTGTAATTGGAACGCTTGGAACCATAACGAAAAGCCACCATAAATGACGTAAACAGATTGACCAGACAATTTATTTTCCAATTCTGCAAAAGGTTTGCCTGTTATGAACGGCGAAAGTGTTAAGATACTGCTTGAATGTCTAAAGTCAAGGAAATTGATCTAATGTTCAAGAGAAAAAATCCAACTAAAAGCATTCGAAAGTTTAGACTACTACTACTACTACTACTACTACTACTACTACTACTACTACTACTACTACTACTACTACTACTACTACTAAAAATAATAATAAAAATATAATAAGTTTTAACATAAAGTTCGGTATGTGTATGTTTTTATATATTTCTATGTATTATATTCACTTTTAAACTAATTAACCGTTCATTATACATTTTGAAACACAGCTGTTAGGCGTAAGGTTAGATAATGTGAGCTATATTTATATAATTTAGTTTCATGCAAAAAGTGCGAATGGGGGTTCAAAGCCATTTGTGAAAATTCAAGTAACTCTGATTTTTGAGGAATTTGAACCGTATGCATTAGACATCAATTAATAATATTTTTTCAAATTTCATTTTCTTTAGGGTATTCAAAAGGATTTTTTGGGGCAAAACCTCACATTTGAGAATTCAAATATTTCAGATTTGTAATTATTTTGATGCATAGTAATTAAACACAAACTAAGCAAGATTTCCCGAATTTCAATTTCTTTTTAAGACCCATTGAGCTTAAAATTGTAGACATTTTCTAGAATCAAAATCATGTAATTAATTTTTATCAACATTGGAAAATGATTCTAGACATAATGTACAGTTGTATAATATCTTGATTTTAATCTTCCGAAGAGGATATAAACGTGATGCAAAACCTCTCAGTTCGGGTATTAGATTTACCTATCCAAGGACGGGTATACTTCTTGCGCGCGCGCGCACACACACACACACATATATATATATATATATATATATATATGTAATAGGCGGCATGTTTAGTGGTGCATGCGAATGACAGACTTGCTGCAGGTTAGAGATGTTCGGCTAAGAGAAAGGGGGGACCGGATGAATTTAAAATTTCTCTGATTGTTAGTTAGGCTACACAGAAATTGTTTTTTGCTTGAAAAAATAAGTCCCTGATTAAATGGAGCTTATCGCTAAGACCAATCCACCTGAGAAAAGTAATGTGCCTAGTTTGTCTGGAGAGAAGCCCGTTTGAGTGGACACTGCCGTTATCTCCAGTGGATATCCGAGTAGTAAGCCTCTGAGAAGTCGAATAAGGATGACTGAGATCAAGAGCAGATGTTTAGGATTCACGGTCAAACGTGCATATATTCCAGGAGATGGGAAAGGGGGCAGTTGGAGCCGCCCCTTCCGAGCGTAAGGCAGTCAGTTAGAGTTGGACGTCTGAGAGTCTGATTTGTGTTCCTCTCAGAGAGACGTGGGCTCTAAACTAAAATAACTTGTGTTATGATTTGGTTGGTCTACAAACTTATTTTGTAAGTCTGCTATTCAACTTAAGAAGACGAGTACTATCGCAACCTCCAAAGAAAATAAACCTTGTCGATTGTTTTTAAACTGAAGTTATGGTTTTAATTCATTTATTGTAGCACTGTTGCAGCACTGACTAAATCGAACAACTACTTTGAACCTATGTGGACGGACACATGCATGTTCATATATGAATCGCCAAAACATCGAAGAGAAAATTCTTCTATTTTCTTCTCAATGTCCAACCATTGGCCGAGCTGAGATCAATCGATGAACCAGTTCTGCACAGATTTCTATATTTTATTGTAGTTGATTATATATATATATATATATATATATATATATATATATCATTATTTATACAAACATTATTGCTACATATGTGCATACATGTTTCAGCTGCGATCTCGTTCGAAATACAGCTTCCTCGAGACATTTTATAAACTGAACCAAGACGAATAGAACAAATGACCTTCTCGCAAATCGTATTGCTTTTAGCAGGAGAGAGAGAGGGGAATATATATAAGTTACATTTTTCCTTTTGCTAGGTATATATTTATTCATATGTTCCCACCCGCCTTTATTAGTCTATAGATAGAGGTCAAACCCTTGCATACATATAAGAATTCAAAAAACAACCACCAATCAATTAATTATATCACCCCTCATTTTTCACGCTTTAGTATATTATACATGCAAATCCGTATATATATATATATATATATATATATACTTTTATACATATATATATACATTTATACATATATATACATTAATACATATATATATATATACATTCATGCATATATATACATTTATGCATATATATATACATTTATACATATATATACATTTATACATATATATACATTTATACGCACATATATACATTTATACATATATATACATTTATACACACATATATACATTTATACAAACACACACACACACACATATATATATATATACCTTTATACATATATATATACATTTATACATATATATACATTTATACATATATATATATATACATTCATGCATATATATACATTTATGCATATATATATACATTTATACATATATATACATTTATACGCACATATATACATTTATACATATATATACATTTATACACACATATATACATGTGCTGGTTTGTAATCCGAGGCTGTAGCAATACGATGTAGTTGCCGGAAGGTGGAGAGGGTGAACAGAATAAGGTAATCTTAAATTTTCGAAAGAAAAACTTTCATTATCAAAAGACAACAATTAAAGACCGAAAGGGTCGAAAAAACGGGAAAACCGGAATCAAACTGTTGAAACATTGCAGCAGACTATTGGGAGTAGGAACGCAGAAAATGTCAAAATTTAATTAAATAATTATTCAGCTAAAGTTAACATCTTAGCAACATTTGTTTATTTATATACTAATTATTATAATTTTATTATTTTTTTTATTTTATTTGATTTATTAACTTTTCTTTATTTATTCAATTGTAAATTTTAAATTTACGTGTGGGCCGTTATCATTATATAGGCAGTCAAAGATAACTTAGAACAAACGGAATATGGTTAGAAATGAGATTTGAAATTTGATATATATATATATATATATATATTTATATATACATATAGATACGCACTTACACACGTATAACTCATATCTTAACATACACATATGTATGAACACGTAGACAGTCCATTACCCACATATAACTACCCATATATGCAATAATCTTCTTTTCTACTGAACGTTTGACACGTAAAGGATAACTTTAATGGGATATTTGAATATCTATGTACTTCATATTGAGATCAAATGTTAGCCCTAGAACTTCAACTTAACTAAAATGAAACAAAGTGAGAAGCAATATGAAAAGTTTAGAATTACCTACTAGACACAATCTTCGCGTGTCTTTATTCTCTCTGTACAAGGGGTTGTCGAGACAACCTGACATGAGGATACTTCGTCCTACTAGTAAACCCTGACCAAATATTCAAAATAGCATAATATTCGAAGCCCAAATAAGATATCCTCGAAACAGAGGAATTGTGAACCTTATCCAAGTAATGTTACCTCAAGTAACAGCAGTTAGCTGGATACTCCACCAGACTGGATGAATTATTGTACTTAAATCCGGTAATACCAAGAACAACAAGAAATATATATTATTACGTTGTCCCGAAAGTTCGTGAACACTTGCGAAAAATTGAATTTTTAATTGTTTGTTTGCGTTTATATTGTTATAGTTATCTTCATCTTTATATTCCAGATGCCCATGAATAAAATCGAGCTGCGAGTTTTTACGAACTTTTGGGACAAGCTAGTATAACATACTAAACTTGTATATTGGGGATAGGAAAATTTATGTTCTTAATTTCTTTACTAAGTCAACGTTAGACAGGTAAAAGAGAACTTTAATGGATATTGGAATATCTAAGTATCTGATATAGAGATCAAGTGTTAGCCCCAGGAAGCACTCCCTCTATTTCTGAGAACTTCGACTGAAATAAAATGAAACAAAAAAGCAAGTATACGCGTGTATTTAATTTCACTACTATAGTCGGTTTAATATTGGAAGTTAGTTCTGACAATTATGCGCAAATAAAAATAAATAAATAACTAAAAAATAATAAATAAAAAAGAAATAGACTTGTACTTTGCTAAATCTATCGGGTTTATTTTTCTAAGTATTATTTTTTAAGTTATTACGCAATTTTTTATTTAAGGAAGTTTTTAAGCTATTTCTAAATTTATGTTTTGAGAGTAATTTTATTCTTACATTATATTCGTTTGGTTTCTCCAACTTAAACAATTTTCCCCCTCATATCTCATTCGATTTTCTTAGTTTTTAATTTATCATTCTGATGTTTCATCTCAGAGGGTCAGACGATAAGGCCATAAGGAAAATTCTAACAATTTTCTTGTTTTTCCACCCGCACGTTACATTGAGTAAAAAATGTTTCCTCTGAAATTTATCCTACGATCTTGTTGTACGCAGAATTTACTTATATATATATATATATATATATATATATATATATATATATATATATATATATATATATATATATATATATATATACTTTTGTGGACAATGTTTTGGTTTGTTTTCTTGGTAATTACGACAATTCTGTTCTGAAGATGTTCGATGTTTGAAAAAAGTTTCATTATATTAAATTAAACTTCACCGTGAAACAGCTGTACATAACTTTAATACCTAGAATTTATAAATGTGTGTATTTTAACACATATTTATAATTTGTTTTGAGGTATAAAATAAAGGAAACATCTAATATTCATTATGTGTTTATTATCATGCGGATAAGATATCCCTATTTTTATAAAGTTACATATTTGTATTTACAGAATTAACTTCTAAACTAATTAAGCAACTGTTATGAATTATGGACCACCACTGCTAAATTTATGGTAGTAATGTAGGCTATATTTACTTTTATTTAGTTTTATGAAATGGGGTAAAAATGTTGTGCACCCCTTCGGAAAATTCAGATAGATCCAATTTTGTGAAATTTTAACAATGTATATTAGATACTAAGAATAAATATTCCCCAAATTTCCATTTCTTTTAAGTATCTTAAAGGGATTTAGGTGACATAATATGTGCACAAACTCCCATTTGTAAATACGAATATTTCAGATTTGCATTGAATTTGCTCTAAAGTCATGAGGCAGTAATTAAGTAAGCGTCCCTGAATTATATTTTCCTCGTAAGACGCTTTAAGCTTAAATGTTAAATTTTAGACATCAAAATCATGTAATGCATTTTTATCAAAATTGGAATGAGAATTATAGACATAAGATTTAGTATCCTTACATCTTGATTTTAATATTCGCAAGATGACATAAAATTGGTGCAAAACTTTTATGTTCGGGCAATTCATTTTATCCGCCCTCGGACAGTTATTCTATTACTTCTATTCTATAAGATGATCATAGCCCTAACTCTAACCCTAAAATATAACAGTTCCGGCTCGATGTTGAACTCGGCTCAACAATTTCATTATGTGCGCTATATCAATTGCGCCAACTAGACCTCTCATAGCCCCATAAGGCATATACAGCATTACCTGCTAGAAAATAAATAAAATGCCATAAACCTACACCTCTGCTATTAAATATAGAAATAAAGCTCAAAATAAATAAAAATTAAAAAGGAAGAAAAAATATAAAAAGTCCTTCACTTCGACGTAAAATCCCTTTGGCCAAATTCCAGACCCAATAGTCGCTCGGAGTCGCACGTCGTTTTGGAGTTCAGCGAATCTACGATACCATAGAAATTGTGGCTAACTCAAGCTAAGATGGCGCCAAGGGTAAAGCTTTCTCCAACAACGGCTTCCGGCTTAAAACACATTTGTTTGGAAGCCATTTTTATTGAAGTGTTTGGGAAACGTCCAACGTTTATGGAACTCATTAATTCTCTATTCGGTTCACTTATTTCTTTCTGTCACTATTTCTTTTCGTTTTTAAATTTCAGCTTCGTCAGTTTTGATGCGCGTCGCACATGTTTGTGTTTATAATATATTTGTATGTGTATTTATCGAAATCTTTGCGTTTTCCAAGTGATCAGTCATTGAAATCTACACATGTATGTATATGGGGTAATAATAAATCAGATTTATCAAAAGAAAACGAACATATATTTCGCTCTATGAATGTTTTGAAATAACATGGGAATGAAGAGTGGAGTTTGTAAAAAAGTTATTTGCGAAAAGTTAAGCTTCATCAGATGGCGAGGAGATCACCACAGGGTCGTTAATGATGATTGGAATGGAGGTCTGACATCTGTTTAGTACCTTGTTCGTTATTTGACGGAACTCACGCGAACCAACCTTCTGTTCAGCAATTCTGATTTAACAGATTTGGCATAAGACTATTTCTGGTTATCAAAACCCCATTTGCAACGATTGCTAACAGTTTTAAAGGCGGCTTTCGATTCAGGGCATCGATTATGTTGATAAAGATTAAAATAGTGATTTCTATGAACTATGCCAGCAGCATACTAAGGAGTGAACCATAGTTGGCTATTTGGTGTCAGTCGACATTTTTCAGAGGGTATGAAACACTCAATTCCAACAATTAACCAGTCGGATATATCAGAGGTGATACAGGCAAATTTTTCCTGAAAATGGAATGAAGAGGAATTTCCGAGATAAAAGATCTAAAGCTATCCCAATCGTCCCTTTAGTATCGGTACACTCTACAAATGGAAAGGAACGCCAGAGGTTTCTTCTATCACCACCAACTAAGAAAATGGCTAAAAAGCAATTCAACTATGACTTATCTAATAAATGAAATGTAAGTTAGACGGATATTACCCAGTCCAATCAATAACTGTAACCCAACTGAAAGTATTACATCCGAATGTAAAACAGCAAAATGTTGAATAAGATCAAAGAACTTTAACGAAACTGTTAACCGAGACCGCAAATCAAAACTGTTTTTGAAACACTTTCAGGTTTCTTTTCTCTTCTTCTTATTTCTTATTTCTTATTTCTTATTTCTTTTCTCTTCTTCTGATTTCTTATTTCTTATATATCATTTATCATATAAAAAAATTGTTATCGTTTCTCTCTTTAAACTGTATCCGAACTTAAAAATTGTGGAACTTGCCGCCAAACCTTCCCCAAAGTCCCCCAAAATAATTTCCCCACAAATTAGATCCGTAACATTTGGATTTTTGAAAAGTTGAAAGCACTAAATTCTTATTCTTATTCTGAGTACTAAATGACTTGTTCAATTAAGTCAAATAGAACTAAGTTATCCATTCTAAAAGAATTATCTGACAAGATATGCATCACAAATAATTTCACACTGAACGTTAGAAAAATGAAAACTAATGTAGCTTTATAACATTTGAACTTATAATTTAGACATATTTCTATCTGCCACCGACAAGTGATCGCAACGTAAATACATGTATTATTTAAATGTATGTATTTACGTTGCGATGACTACTTCTTAGGTGAACAATATTTTTTTCCAAGTTTTTGCTCCTTTTGCCTGTACACGATTCTTTATTTGTCTGTCCTTTTTTCTTGCTAATATTCTGCGAGGTTTTAGGGGGTCAATGCGTTCGAAGTTAAAAGAGAAAAAGGGGGGAATACTCCACTATCAAATGTAGTTAAAAAAAGGTGAAGTCCCACCTAAACGCACTAGCCTGACGTTAGTTAAAGAACCACGAGTTGAAACATATTTCTATCAGTCACCGACAATGAATGGAGACCTCAATTGAAACTAAAGCTTATAGGCAAAATTAAAAAAAACAAAACAGCTAAGTTCTAAATTTCTTATTTCTGAACTGTCTCTGTCTTAAATAATTAATGTATTTTCGTTACGATGACTACTTCTTAGTTAAACAATATTTTTCCAGGTAGTTCGATCTATAGCGCAACTACTAAATTGCCTTTTATACTGTAACGTCATAGCTAAGTGCCCCCTCGTCGAACCTACTTAATAGTAAATTAAACCCTCCCACACACCATAATAGCCGGTGAAATGTCCCCACAATAAATTTTGCTTATGATAGAGTGAGTTTAAAAAAATATATATCATACCTGCAGGGGCACAGAAATACCCGACTAGTACACGGGCGCAGGTTATCCCTTCTCGGTATGTTGGACACGTAGACCTTGTCAGGCCATCGCAAAGAGAATGAAAACCCTGATAATAAAACCTTGCTACTAACCACTTACGTCTTGGCAGCAAACCGTTGGGGAGGGAGGCCTCATTAGTCATGATCGACCATCTTCCTAGAGCTGGAATCTCGAACAAAATATCACTCCTTCTCTGTCTATTAGCCAGGTATCGCTAAGAATGGCTGCTCCATCATCAGTTGTATAATACGTGCCATGTCGCGCATGGACAGAAACTCTACAGTTACCCCCAGTGGGCTTTCCTGAGGCCCCCATCGACTAGGTGGCGACTAATGGACTGGTTGTGTGAGCTTATTGGCACCTAACATGAACTCAATTTCTCCACCTACTCTATCAAAAACAAACATAACATTAAAAAATAATAAAAATCAAACCTAAACCCAACACACAATATCTTCGTCTCTGCCCTTGAGGCTCGCATTCACAAATATCCGGCGACTTAGAACCAACATCAACGGGGTAGACACTTTTCTCCTGAAAAACACCCCGAATATCCTAGCCCTAAGTGAAACGAACCTTCAATCCTCAACCTCCTCTCACCACTTTGACATGACTGACTAACTCCCACTCTACCGTAAAAAACTCTGACAAACGTATGCACGGGATATGAGTTTATGTTCGGAACACTCTCCCCTTACTAGAGAACATAGGTTAGAATCAGATGACCAAGACTAAATGTGCTTTAGACTGACTTTATACCATAGCGTTAGTTACTTATATTTCTTATACCGTTCACCTTCGACCCAGGGCTGTGCCCTGCTAAACTCTGTTTCTGAAAGCATAGATAGACTCGAATGCCCAATTACATGTATTTGGGGATTTTAATGCAAACCACCGTGACTGGTTGGGATTCTCCAGCCTTACTGATGCAGCCGGTAACTCTACGTATAACTTCTCCTTAGCTCACTACCTCTCACAGACTGTCGCTTTCTTGACCCACCACCTTAATCGAGTAGACCAGCAAGCCTAACTTCTCGACCTGTTTCTGACATCACTGCCCGAGGCTTGTGAGACTGAAACCCATAGCCCGTTCGGGAACGCTGATCACGTCGTGGTTATGATTGCTATCACCCCAAAAAACTCGTTCAAAAGCTGATGAGCCACTGTTCAAAACAACGAGATACTACGAGCAGACTGATTTTGAGTCCATCAGCCATGCCCCATGGATCTTCCCACTCCCTTCTGATCAGTGTGCAAATGAGTTAACCGAATGGGTCAAAGCAGGCATTGAATCCTATGTCCCCATACAAAAATTCTTCAGTAAACCCCACTCCTCTCAATGGTTCAGTTCAGTGCAGCTGCCATTGCTGAGAGGCAGCAAGCATTCCGAAAGTTCGTCCGCCATAAGTCAACTGCAGATATAGACAGAAAATTATAGAATCAATAAATAATTGTAAAGCAGCAAAAAGAATGTATACAGAGATAACAAAAAAAAAAAACGATTTCTGGAAAATCTATAATAGTGTGGTGAACAATAGACAATCAATGATTACCCCGCTATCAAACCACAATGATATCGTCTGCACGGCATCTGATAAGGCTGAACTACTTGTCCAGAGTTTCGTCTAAAACTCTACTTTGGACTCAGAAAACCACCATCTCCCTAAATTCCCATTTCGAACTGAAGCCACACTTGAACACCTGGTCATCACCCCATCTGAAGTCAGGGTCATCATAAAAAACTTGACACCTCTAAAGCATGTGGGCCTGATCTTATACCGGTAATCGTAATAAATAAATGCTCTGCAGAACTGGCTCCCGCCGTCTCCAAACTCTACGACAAACGCCTTGCTGAATTTTGCTTCCCGGATAGCTGAAAAATTGCCTCTGAGCTACCAGTCTTTAAGAATTCTGAAGATAGAACAGATCCTCAGAACTATCGCCCAATCAGTCTACTTCCGATCTTTGCTAAAATCTTTGAATCCTTAATCAACTAGCGATAGTCCGGCACCTAGTTAATGCTAAACTTTTTCTGACCGCCAATATGGATTTAGACAAGCACGATCTACTGCGGATATCTTAACGGTCATCTCTGAACGCATATATCACACACTGGATAAGGCAGGTGAAGCTATAGCAGTAGCGCTTGATATATCCAAGGCCTTTAACAAGTTATGACATAAGAGGCCCTTTTAAAAATTCACTCATATGGTATTACTGGACGAATATTTAATATAATTAGATCCTTCCTAACCAAAAGAAAGATACAGGTTGTCATCGTTGGCCGTTTATTCAAACAACATGAGATAAATACAGGTGTACCCCAAGGATCTATCCTTGGACTTTTATTGTTTCTGATTTTCATAAACGACCTCCCAGATGACAGCGAGTCTGAGATAGGTATATTTGCTGACGACACCACACACTCATGTGGGTAAAACAAACGCGTACATATCCGAGGCAATAGCTAAATCCTAAGAAAGTGACCTCCAGGCTGTAGTGCATTAAGGACAGGAATGGTTGGTAATTTTTAATGCCGCAAAAACAAAGCTCCTTTCCTTCAATAACTACAAGAAACCTCTTCAAACACCGATTGCCATGGCAAATAATACCCTACCTAATTCAAACTACTCGGCCTAACATTCACAGGTAACATGAATTGGAACAAATACATAGAAGACATTGCCAAGACTGCAGCAAAGAAGGGGGATCCCTCTACCGTGTTAGAAAACTCGCACACCTGACATTACTCTGTATCTTTACAAAGCCACCATCTGCCCATGTATGGAGTATTGTTGTCACATCTGGGCTGGTGCATCATCCACTAGTTTCTTCCTCTTAGACAAGGTCCAAAAAAGAGTCGACAACTTAATAGGTCCCTCACTATACACCAAGCTTCAGTCCCTGTCCCGTCGCCGCAATGTTGCATCCTTGTGCTTGTTTTACAAATACTTTAATGGATTGTGCTCCGATGAACTGGCTGTTCTGGTGCTCCCTCGACGTAAATACACTAGACCAACTCAAAATCAGCTAGGTCCTATTCATTCACTGTGGACGTCCCCAGATATAAACTCCCTCCTTGCTCCCTGTTTCACCGACTGTACTGACATGCAGAGGTTTAACACTAATGTAAACAGACATCTCGCTGCACAGCTCCCAACTTAGGATGAACCCCAAAACGCACACCCTAATTATCAGTAGCCCCTTACGTCTACAGTGGCGACCTGCTTTGTTTGGGGATAAATATCTTAAAAACCTATTAAAAGAAAAATCTTATATTTACCATTTACCATAGATGCGATACTAAAACATGCATTAAATAATTCATCCAATGTGAAACAATATTTATCTGAAATTAAAAGAGTCTTGTGTGAATAAAAACCTTTAGATTTTTCTAAAATATCGAATCAAGATTGATTATAATGAGTCATGTAATATTGAACAAATACGTAGACAAAAGAAATATAAATCAAAAATGTTTGATCGTTAGGAAAAGTAAATTCGACCAAAGAGTTTCTGCTTTCAAAAATGTTGCTAATCATAAGAAACAAATATTCTCCTCGTTACTGTAAACGATCGCCGCGTTCGATGGCGTTGGTGGCCGTAGGATGATGAGTCATTCTCTTCAATATCTTAGCATAGAGTCGAGCCGAGTTCGACGGAGAGAGTTGAATCTTTGCAGTCTGTGTTCTCGCGCAAGACATAGAAATAAGGATTGTTTAGGAAGTCGAAGTAAATTGCCTTTTCAATGTGAACAATGTAAAACTTAAAAGAACACGTGACTCCCTTATGTGAACTTAGAACAAAGAAAGAACATTTGCTAGATTTTTAACTACATACACAAATAGAAGAATACGAGAACAGCCCTTTATATTGCCAATAGTTTGTGTCAGCACAAACTAGAGGAACATCTACCTGTAAATTAAAGAATGACAGGGTTTCTTCAAAGTAATTAATGACATTTCTAAATATTGAGCACATTCTTTTTATAAAAAAATTAATGGCAAGAAACAAACCCTAAACTAAAGTTATCACACAGTTCGATGTATTTCTCATAGATTAATATTTATTTGGAACAAATTGTTTCATAAAGATTCAAAGTAGAAGAAAATGGTGTAGACATTTTGAAGAATAAACTAAGTGCATTAATTTCACACTTGTTTCCCTCATTTTCTTCTTTTTCTCCTTCTTTTTACTATTATTATTTCTTTCCTCTTTCTTTTACTTTTTTCCTCTTCTCTGTTTTGCTTTCTAGTTACATTTTTCATTGTAGTTTTTTTCTGTCTTTGTATTCTCCTTTAGGTACTTCTTTTCTTCTTCTTCGTCTTCTTCTCCTTCTTCTTCTTTCCCTTATTTTTTTGTTCATCTGTGTTCTTTCTTTTGTTTCTTCAATCCTATGTTTATTTTAATTTCTCTCATCTCTCTTCTCGTACTGCTTCTAATTCTTTCTTTCTCTTCGTCTTTTTCTTCGTTTTATTTACTCTTTTTTCTTTTTCTTCTAATATTTCTTCTTCACTTCTTTTTTATTAATCGTCGCATTCTTCCGCTTCTACTACATCTAATTCTTTTTCATTTCTTCATCATCTTTAATCATCTTTTCTCCCATTTCCTTATTTATTCTTTTACTTTTTGCGTGTTATCTTTTTATCATTAATTTTCTCTTACTTCTAAGTCCTATACTTCGGTTTTCACTTTCTTCTTTCGCGTTTTCTTTTTTGTCTCTTGTTCTTTTTTCCTTCGATTTATCTTCTCTTTTATTATTATTCTCCCACGTATTTTACTTGTTTTTTCTATTTCGTGTTTTATTCTTTTCTAGTCTTTTTCTTTCAACTCGTGTTTTCTTCTTGTATTTCTACTTCTATTGTTCTCCTTTTCTAATTCTTCAACTTCTTCCCTCTCTTCTTATCATCATTATTCTTTGCTTGTCTTTTTCCTTCTTTCGCTTGTTGACTTACATTTCTTTGTGGTATTTTCACATAATAAACGCTTCTGACTTAACTCTACACTTGATTCTTCAATCTAATTTTCGTTTGCATTATATTAATTTTGCTTCTCTATAAGTGATTCTGGTTTTTCGCTTTAGCCTCGATTAAATAAAAATACTTATGCCATCTGGAAAATAACGCTAAAAAACGCGTGGAATTCGAACGTCACGTGTATAATACTGTTATTTTTTTAGGTTCTTTTTTTTATTAATGTCGGTCGGCTACACTGCTGATCACAGTGGTACCATGAAACTGAAGTACAATGTTTACTAATTACATTCTATCATCATTTATTATTTATAAATACTAGAAAAATGTAACTCGTTGGGTGCCTCATTCAGTTCGGGTTAGATTGATTGAACCAGGAAATATAAAAAATAAAAAGGACAAACTTCCAAATTAGTCCTTTTCTGCTTACTATGTACCCCCCTCTCTCCATTTCTCTGTCAGCTACGAGTGAAATAGTTTACTACTTTGATTATAATGGACTAAATTATAATCAAAGTAGTAAACCTCTTTATCATGTTCTTTGCTTTAATACATTCGACTGTTAATAAATAGGGGGAGAGAGATTCACAGTAGCGAGAGTGATAGAAAACGGTAAATAAAAGCTAGGGTAACTCCAGCTTTATTTACTGCTTTCTAAAATACAGTGAGAAAGGAAGAGAGTGATAGGCACACACCTAGTAAGAGATCGGGCACTTGTCACAATTAAAACAATTAAAATAGATATTTTCAAACATGACTCAATTCTACAAGCCAAAGAATATTTTGTGTGATTAAAATATATAGAAAAAACTTATAGAAACAAAAAATGATCAACTCTACTTTATAATAATAATAATAATAATAATAATAATAATAATAATAATAATAATAATAATAATAAAAATAAATAAATATATATATATATATATATCTTTTTTAGCTAATTTTTTTAAAAGAAATTCATATTAATAGTCTTTTTACAATTATTTCAAAGCTACTACATTTAGAAATTAATGTCAAATAAAATTCTGATTCATCATTTTTTCTTTATAAGAAAATTCGAAACAACAACTGAAATTCCATGAAAACAATTCCAATATGATATGATATTATATTATATGATATGATATAGAAAAATTATTGTCATATATTAGTTTCAAGAAATATAAAAAAATGTTCTATTGATTTACGAAGAGCTACACATTATCGTCAATGGCCACTGGCAATCCGCCTTGCCAGAGTGGTTACCCCACGTCTTAGTTGGCATATTAAGTTATGCGTGTAAGAGATACAATATCAAGATAAGAATCTGAGAGAATATGAAGATAAAATTACATTAATAAGGGATAAACAAACAAAATATAAAACACAAGGCCACACGAAAAGGCCAAGTAAAGGACTAATATATCGCCCCGTTCCATTCAAGAGGCTTCATTACTTGTGGGATTCAAAGCCAGTCTGATAACATATTTATAACTATATATATCTTCATAAAGTTAGGTATGTTTATCTGTTTATATATTTGTATGTAGAATATTTATTCCTAAACCGATCATTATGAATTATATAACACAGTGTCAGGGGTTCAAATGTGAGCTATATTTAGTTGAATTAAGTCTCATACAGATGAGGTAAAAAGGGGGTGGAATTCTTTCGTGAAAATTGAGATCGCTTAATTTTTGTGAAAATTTAACAATAGATATAAGACTTCAATGAATTGATATTTCCCAAATTTCAATTTCGTTAACCTTTTCTCCCTTGAGCGTCGACGATTACGCGTGATTTCATTTTGGCCAACAATGGTCATTAAGATATACCTCAGAACCTAATATTCACCTCTGCACCAGAAAGAGGTCTACGCGAACACCACAAAAACTATTTCACCGCCGATTTCGATTTAACCGGAACAATTCAAGGTGAATTTGGACAGGTGCTGGACTACTGTATTCTCTTCTGTGTAAATTTCTATCACCCTCTCCTTACGCGGCAACTGAAACATGCTTGTTTTATTTTTTGACAAATCACTTGAATTTAAAAGAGGTTTTAATATGGAAACAGCCTCCTATTTGAAAATTCAATTATTTCAGATATTCATTAAATTTGATTCATTATTTATGCAAGTCCATTGATCATAAATAAGAGTTCGTGTGATGTTTTTGACAAAAGTAAAATCTCGGGTGATCCTGTTAGAATATTATATGAACATAAAAATAGGGACCCATTTTTCTTTATTGTTATTATGCCCCGAAATCCAAGATGGCTACCATGATAAACAACAGTATAAATATGATATTTAGATTGGTACAAATCTTTTTCTGTTATTTTCCCCAGCATTTCACACTTGTAAAAGTGTATATAAAGATTTACGCATGGATAACAACTTCAATGTGACTATTACTCTGACGTGTGAATATAGTCACTGGACGCAGTTTTTCTCCATTATGGTTTAAAGATGTGTTGTATGCATGTATACAAATATATATATATTTTTTTTAATCTAAACAAGTGCCCACACCAACCATAACGTAGCTTAGCTAACATTTGTTAGCACAGCAGAAAACAAACAGATTATACAAACTTCATAAGTGGTTTATTTGCCAATGTACAGTGTTTCCTACAACAAGATATGTTACAAGGATCTAACAAATAAAACACACAGTGAACGATCAAAAAGCAGATATGAGAAAAGACGAGCAACAGGCTGTGTCAGTTGCGTAAAACAGAAAGAAAAAAAATACGATCATCAAAATTTACGTCTACATGTACTTCCATATCACACCTCACATTTACTATGAGTATGACTTTCGACGGAGAGATGTATGTCATTTGCAAAGAGTAGACAACTCGCATGATGTCTCAACTGAAAATATGAGAGCTCAGCTCAAAGCAATTAAGCGACAACAGATGAACACTTGAAAGTCAGACAGAGAAATCTTGTTAGCTCATCCGACCATTTAACAGTAGTTGCAGAGAACATGAAGTATCACCTACTCTATTTAAGCCATGCAAAGTGACACATAGAAACGGTTGGCAGACACATCCTAAAAGATCATATTTAAAATATTGACAGTCTTCTCTGTTCAGATGTTCGAAGGTTTTGTCACTTAAGGCCTGATAGTAAACTTGGAACTTACAAAAGCGCTAATGCATCAACAGAAATCAGAATAGGGTTAAGAAAAGTGAGCACTCTTGTAACGCTTCGTTATCTCTAGAAGTCGACTAAAACTTGACCTGAATTAGTGCATTGAAAATTACGAGTTCGGTGTTGCTCCAGATGAGTTTCTTCTTCTAGCTTCTGATAAGGTTTCGATTCTGCATCATCTTGATACTGAAGCTGATAGAAACGAGGCAACTGAAAGTGAGCTATCTGCCAGTAAAACAGGGCATGCACCACTAAAAGTAGTAGCTACAATGAAGACGTTTCAAAATTTTGCAGACTATTTCTGGCGACAATCTCTGAAAACTATGATGAGATCAGATTGGCGTTTTACAGGTACATGATAAAGTTACCCAAGAAACAGATGGGTAAAAAGGGTACCAAGGGAAAATCAACGTATTACCATGTGAAGGACAGCACTTTAATCCAAAATATTTTCTAAAAGTTTTTTCTCTCGGATATTCCCTCCAAAACAGAGATCACCGAATATTTGGCTGATAATGCTGTACCCCAATACAGTAGCTCAACCAACAGCAAACACGTTGCGATTGTAGTCTTCATTAAGCAGTGTTTAATTATCCGGACATGGATGTTTTGTTGCTACTTGTTCAGATGTATTAACACTTGCAAATTTCTCTTATTGTCTGTAACATATACAACGACTTAGGATAAAAGGCGCTTCAGCACTGTTCGGTGTTCATGCTCTGCCATATCTGGTAGATCTGCTGGCACAACTAAAGACATGGCTGTCTCAAGGAATTCATGTCTTGTTACAGATGACATCAGATGAAACGTTTTGTTTGTCGCTCAAAAATCAACAGTAAATGAGCCTCGTTGGTTTACTGAACTTACATATCTATCGCGCGCACTATATACCCAAACCATTTTAATGGGGGAGCGAGAAAGAAAATAACAAATCAGATTTACCCCGCCGCTTGAAATGCATTCGAAAATAAATCCCTCACTCTATAATAAAACCTGGGTGTTTTTTCTTTAGGTCATCAGAAATTATAATGATAATTTATATATGAAAAATTGAATTATTGACGTAATTCTAGTATTTTATTTGAATATTTTAGTAATATATGTATAGATAAATAGCGAGTTCGAACACTGGCGAAGCATAATTGTTCGCCATTTTTGACGACGGATGTACACTAGTAATAATAATTATATACATATATGTATTATAATATTTCATGCATATACATAATTACGTATATTTTCACTACTTCTACCTCCTCTCGCAAACGGTATCGAGTAAAACACATGCCTTTATATATATATATATATCTGTCTCTGTCTCTGTCTGTCTGTCTGTCTGTCTCTCTATCTCTCTCTCTCTCTCTCTCTCTCTCTCTCTCTCTCTCTCTCTCTATATATATATATATATATATATATATATATATATATATTGATAAATAGATAAATATCTAATTAAAACCAAAGGTGATTTGAGTCCGGGGTTAAATTCCTACCACCGGTGGTACGGTTATACATAGCCACACTGATGAATCTTGGTTAAGATTAAACATATATGTATGTGGATATTTGAAAATATTTATTATAAATAATTATGTAAAACCTTCCTCAAGGAAGAGAACACTGTAAGAGAATATAAACATCTTATAACTAAAGCAATATGGCAAAGTTCTCCCTCCTTTGGTTTAACATTCTAAGGAGATTGACTGTTCATTTGATAAATATAGGTATAGTTATCTATCTTCGTCGTATAGTTGTCTCAGGGACCATGGAGGCACAGATGTTGGATGAAAGTCAAAGGTTACTTCAGTCTGAGGTTCGAATACTGCGAGAGGTGGTACAGTTATACTTTTTCACACTGATGATTATTGTTTAAGATGAAATATATATGTATGTGCATATCGAAAAATATCTATCATCAATAATATAATATATATATATCTATATACATGTATATTTAAATTAAAATCATTTAAATATAATTTTTTATAGCAAAAAGTTCTATTAAAACATGATAGTCTAGGAGTAGAGCTGCAATAAAAAATAATATTATAAAGACCACATAAAACGTAGGTAACAAATTCTCACAAATTCACTACAAAATCAGTTTTTATTTCCAGACAATTGATTCGGCGTTCAACCAAGATGTATATGATGTTCGAAAGCATTTATTTTTCTTGAAGAAGCTATCATCAGTGCTCTCCAGACAGGAAACAAACTGTATTGCATTCCGCATTCATTACTTTTTTATATTTTGTTCATCATTTCCATAAAATATTTTATTTTTTTAATTTATTCTTCAGACTATATTGTTTAATCAAGTAATTTACACCTGTACATACGAATCGTGGTATCTTCGTACCATGTGTGTTATCCTTCAATCGCTTGTCATCGATATGGATTTTTGCTTAAACTCCAAACAAATATATAATGAATGTTTTGACTAAAAGTTATTTTGTTGGTTTTAACCCTTTTGTTCTTTCTTCTAGTCGTTAATTGATGAAGAAGCATGAAAGGCGACTCAAGAAGAGAAGATCAAGACGTAGAAGAACATCAAAATAGGTAAGTCGGTTAGTCACGGTTAGTCCAAACTAAATGGAAATTAAATATAGTCAAACAAAGTATAAATGAATGCGGATTGTAATACAATTTTATCTTGTCTCGAAGGTTACCATCTTTTTTACATACACTGATGATATCCCCTTCGGAAAAATGCCTTATGCATTCCAAACTTTGTATATATCTTGATGAAAGGTTTAAACAATTGTATGTGAATAAAAACTGATTTTTTTTGTGAATTTGTGTGATTTGTTTCCCTACATTTAATGTTGTTTTTTATAGTACACACACACACACACACACACACACACACACACACACACACACACACATATATATATATATATATATATATATATATATATATATATATATATGTGTCATCCACATACAGACTGTTTCGCTGTATCACAGCTCTTCAGTGTGGCTAGACCAGTTAGTGCCTATATATATATACTTTATATATCGGCAAACATCATTAAATAATACGGAGTGTTCTTGCTTGATATGACTGTTTTATTTGTTCAATTTTCTGAATAGTCCATTTAGTATTTTTTTGAAAATGTTCGCAATGTCAACTGATCTTCACGTTCCCCAGACTTGACTACCCCTGACTTTTTCTTGTGGAGGTATCTCAAAGAAAAAGTTTACATCAACTAACCTGAAACTCTACAGAAATTTAAGCAGAACATCAAGAATTAAGTCAGGGAATTAAATTGCGATCTGTCATGTATAATGTTTTGGAAAGGGCACGAATTTGTGAAGCTGAAAATGGAAACCATTTAAAATATGTCATTTTTCATGAACAAGTTCTTTTTAAATTTTGCCATTTTTTTGCAAACAAATCTCCATTGTCTTCTTCATATTATGTTAAAATTACATTAAGGTACCATCAAAAACTAAAAAAATCTATTCAAGTTAAAAATCCTTCAGTGATCCTTAACTGACATCTTGCCCACCCTGTATATACTATGTGTAATAATAGCTCACATGGACTATATATATATATATTGACGATTAAGTAGATATAAAAATATATTTGGGGTTGTCATTAACGAAAAACAAACACTCCGGGAAATTTAGTAGTATATAGATTGCAATGGCGATCTCCATCTTCTAATGAATTCACTACGAGTTGGGGTTAGTCGATAGCAATCTGGTTTTACTATTCGTCGTCATTGTCTTCACATTCGTTATCATCATGGTAGCAAGCACGCTGATTCATCCGATCGTCTCGGCCTGAAAACTAAAGATTCGTTGTTCTCGTTCTAACCAAATCGATAATGTACGGAATAGCATTTATGTCGACTGAAATCGATGTCTTCTCTTATGACCAGCCGATCACTTGGTTTCCACACCGCCCAGTCCAACACACTGCCAAATTTCTCCACCGTCTGAATTTTTGCTGTCATAAGCGCACGGAACGGAACGATGGCTGAACCAATGAAACCATACCCTTACAGATATACCGTACTGCTAATTACAATAACAAAGAAGAATAATAATAAGAAGAATAAGAATGAGAAGAAGAAGAAGAAGAAGAAAATAGCAGTATAGACTATCGGATTTATGACGACATTCATACTTCTGTGAAAGGTATTACACCCGCAATTCTTCCATCTATAGAAAAAATAGCAACTTATCTTCAATTAATAGTATACAATGGATTTTCCTGACGTAAAACGACGTAATATGACGTGAAACGTTTAAAATAGGAATTGTGTTACAATATTAAATAATAGCTAAAAAAAGTAGATATGCCGTAAGACAGACTGAGCAAATTATTCAATCAATCATGTGAAGTATCCTTCTCAGATTCTCCTGGCAAGTTTCTTTTATGGAACTGTTGTTGGAATCTTTCGATGACCGATGGCATCTATGTGTGCCACTACTATAGATGTATTACGGTTAGTTACTGGCGCAATGTGCCTTTCGATTGTCATGCAGGATGATCTTCCTGTTGATGCTGCTGACACGTTCTCTTTACCAAAGTGTCCGTTTGTTAATGATAGTCACGGTAACTATAACCACACGTAAACGGAAAGAGGGAGTTTTTGGTTATTTAGATGGACTTTTCTAGATCCACCACCTTCTGTCTATTCACAGACACATTAACAGGGTTACCTCATGAAGGGTGTATCTTTTCACCATGTATGGACGGCCATTCATGGTGGAAAGGTTAATGATACAAAAGTGCTTTAAGACGCACCACATAGTAATGAATAGAGAAGATCAGCGAATGACGCCACAGAAGACCATCTCAGAAGTGGTTTATGATTAAAGCCTGATGACCAGAAAATGGGTGATCATTTTACGTTAAATTATAGTTTTACCTATCTTTTAAACCAGATGCGATACCAGAGGGTACTGAAAAATGTCAGATGATTACACGTGGGTCTGCGCGGAAATGAAAGAAGAAAAAGAAGGGAACCAATATTGTCCGGCTGACCCCAAACTAAGGAAGACAAACTTAAAAGCGTAAATATATCAGGTTATCTTCAAATGCTTATTGGATTTAGTAGTCAGTTCTAAACTGTTTGACCAGTTGAGCTACAAACAAATAAACTCAAGAAAACAGTAAACAACCAGTTTATTAAAAAGTCGACATGAGGGCAAATCGAATGCCAACTATTGCAAGACAATGACTGAATCATTAGAAAACGACATCCAGTCGGTAATAGAATAGGACCAAAAATAGATTGTCATATTTAATGGTACCAAGACGAAGCTTCTCTCCATAAACAATTACAAGAAACCTTTCAAATCACCGATTGCCAGTACACTCTTCAGAGACCAACATTCAAACTCTTTGGACTGACATTCTCAGGCAACATGAGCTGGAATAAGTACATAAAAGATGTTGCCAAGTCTGCTGCAAAGAAGGTAGACTTCCTCTACCAGGCTAGAAAACTTCGTATATCTGCCATTATTCTATATCTTTACAAAGCCATATTCGCCCATGCATGGAATATTGTTGCCATATCTGGGCTGCTGCACTAACCCCTCTTAGACAAGGCACAAAAAAGAATTTCTTATCTAATAGGTTCCGCAATGTCTTCAACGCTTCAGCCCTGTCGCCTCGCCGTAAAGTTGCATCCCTGTGTCTGTTTACAAGTACTTTCACGGAATGTATCCCAACAAACTCACTGCACTGGTTATTAGAAAGTATTACAATGGCTGATGCTCTTTCACTCGTAGGCGAATATTGTGAGATTGCCTCATTGATTTTCCGTCGCACAATGTCTTTCACTGCATCATACATCAATAAAGTGTCTGTAAGTATTTTTAAATTCAAACACCTTATGGATCCAGTAGTTCGCACATTGAATTCAATAAGAACACTGGGAGTTCAAAAGTTTGTTGGAAGGCGTCAAGACGGATTTTACGGTACCACCCGCTCGTTAACATTGGGAAATACTAAAGAGGGCGTGGGTCGTTGAATCAGAATTTGTAATGGGTTTTATATAAAATAAATCTCTTTTCAAAGTGACGAATCGGTTTGTGATTTTGCATTTGCTGTAGACATTATGCACATCTTTAATGAGTTAAAAAAACCCTACAAAACAGAGCTCAGGAAATGTATGTGGAAGAGTTATAATCGTGAAAAACATTTTGCCAAATAGCCAACAAACGTGGTTTATTTTCCTGTTAAAAACACCAGATGTTACACAAGCATTATTAGAAAAGTACATTTCCAAATTGATGGATCTAAAAGAGGAATTTATGAAATTTGTTGATTTCAAGCAAATTGAAGGCCAATTCGATTTTTTTAGCTCACCTTTTGTCTATGACATGTAAACAGCTACTGATGCAACTGATTGATTTGCAAGAAACTACTTATTATTTTGATTGTCTCACTTCCTAAGTGATTAAGATGCAGAAAATTGCATTATTAGTCGCCCTTAACTTTATAGGACGCATTTTTCGTTAATATATATATTTTTATTTATGTTATACGTACATAAAAGTAATTCATGGACACGTGTTTCTGGCTCATAGCGTCATCAGCATGGCTAACTTACACAGAGATCAAACCTTCGATATTGATGTCTATAGTCCAGCGTTTTACCATCGGACCAAGACGCTCTGTCTAGAAAGATGTACGATTTTTATCACCTAAATATTGTTGTGGGGTACAAATCACCCCTATTGAAGAACTAATGGAAGCAACCATCTATAATAAATACCATGGTTGCAAAGACTCAAACAGAGGACATTCCTATCATGTGAGTGTCCACGTGTGGTATCTGTTCCGATGGATACTACACCCTATAGACCGGTGTTGTCTTGGCCTTCGGGGCATGATTCCGCCGGTCTATGGGTCTGTCCTGTGCAGTTCTAGGAGGTCCACCCTCCCAGGCTTTGCCTCTCCTCTTTGGGGAGGAGTAAGTTGATAGCTTACTGACTGAGGCGCCCCTACCGGGGAATGCCGACGGGGCTGTCCAGGCAATTTTTAATGGCTAAAGCGCTCACGTTCTCGGGCGCTGGCTTTTCAAATCCCACTTTCCGACCTTGTGTCACATACTCCTATAGTGGGTAGGTGTTAAATATCGAGGACATTCCTATTTTGTGAGTGTCCACGTGTGGTATCTGTTCCGATGGATACTACACCCTATAGACCGGTGTTGTCTTGGCCTTCGGGGCATGATTCCGCCGGTCTATGGGTCTGTCCTGTGCAGTTCTAGGAGGTCCACCCTCCCAGGCTTTGCCTCTCCTCTTTGGGGAGGAGTAAGTTGATAGCTTACTGCCTGAGGCGCCCCTACCGGGGAATGCCGACGGGGCTGTCCAGGCAATTTTTAATGGCTAAAGCGCTCATGTTCTCGGGCGCTGGCTTTTCAAATCCCACTTTCCGACCTTGTGTCACATACTCCTATAGTGGGTAGGTGTTAAATATCGAGGACATTCCTATTTTGTGAGTGTCCACGTGTGGTATCTGTTCCGATGGATACTACACCCTATAGACCGGTGTTGTCTTGGCCTTCGGGGCATGATTCCGCCGGTCTATGGGTCTGTCCTGTGCAGTTCTAGGAGGTCCACCCTCCCAGGCTTTGCCTCTCCTCTTTGGGGAGGAGTAAGTTGATAGCTTACTGCCTGAGGCGCCCCTACCGGGGAATGCCGACGGGGCTGTCCAGGCAATTTTTAATGGCTAAAGCGCTCATGTTCTCGGGCGCTGGCTTTTCAAATCCCACTTTCCGACCTTGTGTCACATACTCCTATAGTGGGTAGGTGTTAAATATCGAGGACATTCCTATTTTGTGAGTGTCCACGTGTGGTATCTGTTCCGATGGATACTACACCCTATAGACCGGTGTTGTCTTGGCCTTCGGGGCATGATTCCGCCGGTCTATGGGTCTGTCCTGTGCAGTTCTAGGAGGTCCACCCTCCCAGGCTTTGCCTCTCCTCTTTGGGGAGGAGTAAGTTGATAGCTTACTGCCTGAGGCGCCCCTACCGGGGAATGCCGACGGGGCTGTCCAGGCAATTTTTAATGGCTAAAGCGCTCACGTTCTCGGGCGCTGGCTTTTCAAATCCCACTTTCCGACCTTGTGTCACATACTCCTATAGTGGGTAGGTGTTAAATATTGAGGACATTCCTATTCATGTTTTACCGCATGGAAGGAATCCGGTCATCTCCTACCACATTTAGTGGCGTTACTGTATTGCTATGAATAAATACATTGTATATTTTAACCTGTCCCAATTTGTGGTTGTTATCTTTGTGACCCCTAGCACGGGTCTACAACAATATTTAATGTGTTTTTATGTAATTATTTTTTATTGGTGATTGCAGCGGTCGTTGTTTTTGTTTGCTTACTATTATTTCGATTGTCTCACTTCCTACGTGATTAAGATGCAGAAAATTGCATTATTAGTCGCCCTTAACTTTATGAGACGTGTTTTTCGTTAATATATATATATATTTATTCATGTTATACGTACATAAAAGTAATCCATGGACACGTGTTTCTGGCTCACAGCCGTCATCAGCACGGCTAACTTACACAGCGTTCGTTGTTTTTGTTTGCTTACTATTATTTCGATTGTCACTCTTCCTAAGTGATTAAGATGCAGAAAATTGCATTATTAGTCGCCCTTAACTTTATGAGACGTATTTTTCGTTAATATATATATATATTTATTCATGTTATACGTACATAAAAGTAATCCATGGACACGTGTTTCTGGCTCACAGACGTCATCAACACGGCTAACTTACACAGCGTTCGTTGTTTTTGTTTGCTTACTATTATTTCGATTGTCTCACTTCCTAAGTGATTAAGATGCAGAAAATTGCATTATTAGTCGCCCTTAACTTTATGAGACGTATTTTTCGTTAATATATATATTTTTTATTTATGTTATACGTACATAAAAGTAATCCATGGACACGTGTTTCTGGCTCACAGCCGTCATCAGCACGGCTAACTTACACAGCGTTCGTTGTTTTTGTTTGCTTACTATTATTTCGATTGTCTCACTTCCTAAGTGATTAAGATGCAGAAAATTGCATTATTAGTCGCCCTTAACTTTATGAGACGTATTTTTCGTTAATATATATATTTTTTATTTATGTTATACGTACATAAAAGTAATCCATGGACACGTGTTTCTGGCTCACAGCCGTCATCAACACGGCTAACTTACACAACGTTCGTTGTTTTTGTTTGCTTACTATTATTTCGATTGTCTCACTTCCTAAGTGATTAAGATGCAGAAAATTGCATTATTAGTCGCCCTTAACTTTATGAGACGTATTTTTCGTTAATATATATATATATATATATATTTTTATTTATGTTATACGTACATAAGAGTAATCCATGGACACGTGTTTCTGGCTCACAGCCGTCATCAACACGGCTAACTTACACAACGTTCGTTGTTTTTGTTTGCTTACTATTATTTCGATTGTCACACTTCAACAGAACCGATACTACAGTACACAGCCCATTAAAAAATTACAATTTAATCAATTTTTTTTAAATTTAAAAATGCATAGTCACAAAAATATTTTTATGATTCAGTGGCCTGTTTGCTAAGATCAAAGTGTAGTATCTGTTCTTGACATCACAGCGATATTTGACACTTGACTAAAGCTGAAAGTAAATTATGTTCCTTGAACATGAAATTGTAAATAAGTTTTTAAACGCTATTATATTTTTAATACAACCTCTTTATCTTATTTTATTTATAATTATAATAATAGTACTATCGATAAAACAATAACTATGTAGAAGAAAATTTGACAATATAAAGTAAAAGTTATATTACAGAATACTTATTTATTAAAAACTTAAAAATAAATAAATATGCAAATAAGCAAAATCGAGATTTGTTTTAGTGAATTTGAGATGCCTATATATAGGGTATTGCAATGTATTCTTATATCGTTAGAATTAAATAATCCTAACGTATTTTGATGTTAATATACTAAGGATATATGGAAAAAACTTTCGCATTTATTAATTTATATATATATATATATATATATATATATATATATATATATATATATATATATATATATATATATATATATATATATATGAAATTATATATACACATTGGAGTTTCGGAGTTTAGTCCAAGTGATAGGCGTAGCAGTAGGTTAACTGACAAAGCCACTAAAAAGTTGAATCACGATGTTCGCTATCAGATCTGTGACTGATCGCCACTTCGTCGACTCGTTAATCGCACCTCACTTGACAGGAAGATCTTGTCTAACACTACTTCAAGTGTTAAACTAACATTGAACACGCCACGCCAAAACGGCCAATAGCTGTTCAGGTGACTAAAGTGGTTGGAGGTGTGAACATTGCAACAGTGGACAGATAGCTTATTAAATAGACTTTATGCCGGAACATTTCTCTTCCAAAACGAAAGTTGAATAAACGATATATCTAATACTATATGAAAATTGAGATAATCAACGTTTTATTCTCTAGAGTGAAAAAAAAATGGAGGGGGGGGGGGGAGATTTTGAACTAAAAATATTTCTTTGGGTAAACATTTTTTTTTTGCGGGGGGGGGGGTTGAAAAAATTTTGGGTTTGGCCCTGGGGGGGTGAAAGAAATTTTTATTTTTTTACTTTTAACTAAAAATATTTTTGGTCTAAACGCGATCGGTTTACGGGTGACCGTTTATTTCTGACGCGGCAGCCTAGCAAAAATAGACGGCCGTAGGGAGGGTGTTTTGGCTAATCATCTATAATATAAATGTGATGTCTGTCTGTCCGGAGAAAAATTGAAAACAACGCTGTATACTAAAATCAAACACAACTTTTTCGAGTAAAATTTTACGAAGAATCCAACGGTGGTATTCATTTTGTTTTAGTGATTATTACGATAGTTTATCATATTGTCAATGGCGAGTTTGTTACCACAGTGGATAAGTGCTTGGCTGTTGATCACATTTGAACGTGACTTGGTATTCGGGTTTCGAGTCTCAGTGTTTATACGCCTGCTACGCCAAGCCACACTTATAATTGTAGACGACGAAACAGTTGTCTGCGGAGTAATATATATATATATATATATATATATATATATATATATATATATACAATGCGCGTTTAGAGAGTGGTACGCGCCTGTGCTATTGAGTTTCGTATCGGGATTCGAACCGTGTGACCCGCGGGAATTTTCTCCTCCCATACTGACTATTGCAGGTTTTGCATAAAACACTAGCGTATATGGGTTTATTTTGAAAATAATATTTATAAATACTTATTTAAAGCTTTCGCAAGATTGAGCACTTTAATTTAAGTTGACAACAATCCGTCATACTGCGTAATGCATAACTCTAGACCACACCTATTTACTTCTCTCTCGACTGCTTGCTAGATAGCCGCTGTTTGCTATTTAGCTGTTAATTTACTCACAGGAGCAATGGTTCGCGCCTCGGCTACTGAGTCAAACATGACTTTTCTGCGACTGGTAGTACAAGAGCTCTAAGTCTTAGGGAGCGCTCAACAGTTGTATAATATCGTGGGTAACCGTACATGCATTGAGAAGGGACTGTACAGTTATCTCCAGAGGGCTTTCCCGAAGCTAAAACTGTCATGGATCAAGTCTTGACTAATGGTCTGGTTGTGTGAGCTTATTGGCACGAAACAAGCACCAACTTTGCCCTCATTATTCTATCTAAAACAAAAATGACAGTAAAAAGAACAAATAACAAACCTAAACCGGACATCTACACCAAAAACATCTTCGCCTTTGTCTTTAGGGCTAGCATTCATAAATATCCGGGGACTAAAAACACACATCAATTACGTAGAAATATTTATCCTAGCACTAAGTGAAACACACCTACAATCCGCAATCTCCTCACACTATTTGGACATGACTGGATATCCCCACACTACTGTAAATACTTTGACAAATATATGCATGGGCTTAGAATCAGATGATCAAGCCGACATGTGCTTTAGATTAACCATACAATACTGCGTTGGTTACTAATATCCTATATACTGTTCTCATTCGACCCAGGACGGTACCCATTCTTAACTTTGTCTCTGAAAGTATAGATACAACACTCTCACAAGACTCGAGTGCCCAAAATACATGTATTTGGGGATTTTAATGTACATCACCATGACTGGCTTAGATTCTTCAGCTATATGGACGCAGCTGGTAACTCCATGTATAGTTTCTCCATATCGCAGTTCCTCTCGCAGACTGTCACTCTCCCGACCAGCTACCCTGATCGTGTGGACCAGCAAGCCTCACTTCTCGACCTGTTATTGACCTCACTGCCTGAGGCTTGTGCGACGAATACCCATAGCCCGCTTGAGAATGCTGATCACCTTGTAATGATTAATATTACCCTATCGTCCCAAAGCTTATGAGTCGTTGCTCAAAACGACAAGATACGACAAGCGGGCTGATTGCAATTCCATCAGAGATCACATCAGAGACGCCCCATGGAGTAAAACCTTTTCTCTCCCTGCTGATCAGTGCATAAATGTGGTAACTGAATCGGTCAAAGCAGGCATTGAATCACATATCCCTCATGCGAGAATACTACAGCAAGCCCAACTCTCTACGATGATTCACCTCGAACTGCGCAGTTGCTATTTCTTAGAGACAGCAAGCATTCCGACAATTCAACCGCTATGTATCAACTACAATTAGACAGAAACTTATAGCGTCAATAAATCATTGTAAGACTGTAATAGATGAAGAAAAAGAAGGTATACAGAGATGACCAGAAAACGCATTGAGTCACAGAAACTAGGTACTCGCAATTTCAGGAAAATCTTCAATAGCGTGGTGACAAATGGGAAATCAACAATTTCCCCGCCGTCCAACTTCAATGATTGCACAGCAACTGATAAGGCTGAACAACTTGTCCAGTGTTTCGCCTTCAACTCTACTTTAGACTCCGCTAACCAATTTCTCCCAAATTTCCCTGTGATACTAGTCTTGAAGAATTCTGGAGATAGAACTGATCCTCAGAATTATCGCCCCGTCAGTCTACTCCCGCTCTTCGCTAAAATCTTAGAATCCTTAATCAATCTAGCGATAGTCTGTTACCTTGTTAATGCTAAACTTCTTTCTGACCATCAGCATTGATTTAGGCAAGCACAGTCTACTGCGGATATCCTAACGGTCATTTCTGAACGCATATACAAATACAATACACTGGACAAGGAAAGTGAAGTTAGGGTGGTAGCGCATGATCAAAAGCCTTTGACATGGTCTGGCATAAAGGTCTTCTCATAAAAAATAATTTATATGATATGTCTAGACATATATGAAATATAATAAGATCCTTCCTATCCAAAAGAAAGATACAGGTTGTAATCGATGGCTGTTCATTCAAACAACATGAGATAAATACAGGCGTACCCCAGGGATCTATCCTTGGACTTTTATTGTTCCTGATTTTCATAAACGACTACTCTGATAGGTATATTTGTTGACGACACCACGCTATACTCTCGTCATGTGGGTAAAACGGACGCGCACATACTCGAGGCAATGGCTGAATCCTTAGAACTCTGGTGTGTAGTGGAATAGGGTCATGAATGGATGGTAACATTTAATGCTGCAAAGACAATACTCATTTCCTTCAACAATACAAGAAACCTATTCAACCACTGATTTTCATGGCAAATAACACTCTACCTAAGAGTTCAGCATTTAAATTAATCGGCCTTACATTACCAGGTAATATGAATTGGAACAAATACATTAAAGACATTGCCAAGGATGCTGCAAAGAAAGTTGGATCCCTCTACTGTTCTAGAAAATGTCTCTCACCTGACAGTATCGCATAACTCTACAAAGCAACGACCTGCCCATGCATAGAGCATCGTTGTCACATCTCGGCTGTTGCACCATCCACTAGTATCTTCCTTATAGACAAGGTCACAAAAAGTCTTTAATCTAATAGGTCCCTCACTATCAACCAAGCTCCAGCCCCTGTCCCATCGCCGCAATGTTGCATCCTTGTGCTTGTTTTACAAGTACTTTAATGGAGTGTGCTCCGATGAACTTCTTGCTCTGGTGCCCCTTCGACGTAAATACACTCAACTAACCCGACAATCAGCTAAATCTCATCTATTTACTGTGGAGGTCCCCAAATGCCGGAGAGCCTTCTACTCCAATAGCTTCTTTCCTCGAGATGTTTGGAATTCTCTCCCTGCTCCCTGTTTTCCCGACAGTACCGATATGCAGACATTTTAAACTAATGTGAACAAGCATCTCGCTACACAGCTCCCAATTGAGGATGACCCCCAAAACTTTCATCCTAATTCTCAGTAGCCCCTTACGTCTACAGTGCCAACTTGCTTTGTTTGGGGTGAACCAAGTTAAAAAAAGCATTTCCTATCCTGCATCAACAACAAATCTGTCCACTTAACGTAAAATATCTGGAGTACTGATGGTAATTTTTCGAGGAATGGACAGTCTGGATCCACGAACGCCCTCGGAGAACGTCACCATCGACTATTCACCAAGCATCATATGTGAAAACGAAGCCTCAACTTCTTGTCAAATGTTATTACACTCAATAAGGAAGGACATGATGATCTGTGTTTGTCCAGAGTACATGGACACTTAATTCACAATAAATATGTGACAATGATGGGGTTTAGTTGGTAACCGCGCTAAACGAGACGGTGTTCATGGGAGATGGAAGGAAGAAAAGTACTCGAGAAAAAAATGTAAAGTAGCTTAATGCTTTTGAAACACGCTTTCAACATCTGATTTCAAATGGAGTGCTGGAAATGCCTCTGACAACCTAGTTCTTAAAGGTTCACATTAAAACGGGGAAATATTGATGCATGCTAGTAAAAGACTCTTTCGTAATGTATCTGTGAACTTTTGTAGAAGGAAAAGTTGCCAACATTTTACGACAACGTAAAGATTGCCACGGTTCAACTGAGCGTATAATAA